>UESW01003893.1:792208-981693 GCA_900491605.1 Calamus simplicifolius
TGATATAATGTGTAAAAATTCCTTTTTGAAATCTTCAATATAGAGTTTGAAACTTCTTTTTCAAATTGATTCAAAACCTCAGTGAATTTAAACATTTAGAGTCCATGCTTTCATTTTGAAAGCTCAAGGTTTTTGATAAGTAAACTCATTGTTTCTATTAATATATGGCTTTTGGAAATCATCAAAATCAATAGAGTGGGGCAATTATGTTTCAATAATTTCTCAACAAAATCCAAGGAAGAAGTTAAGTTCTCCCATCATGCTCATATCAAATTCACCCTGCATTAACTTTGCAAAATCTTGACAAAGAAGATTGTTAGTAGCACCAAATATATATCATCTATATAGATTTGTATTACCAATAAGTCTTTTTCTTTTCTTTTCAAAACAGGGTTTTATCAACATTTCCTCTAGAAAAATTATTTTCAATTAGAAATTTACTTAGTCTATCATACCAAGCTCTAGGTGCTTGTTTTAAACCATAAAATGCTTTGTGTAGTTTAAAAACATGATTTGGAAATTCATGATCTTTAAAACTAGGTGGTTGTTCAATAAAAACTTCCTCATTTATAAAGCCATTTAAAAATGTACTTTCACATCCATTTGAAATAAGTTGATGTTCATATGATATGCAAATGCAAGTGACAATCTAATTACCTCTAATCTAGCAACAGGTGCAAAAGTTTCATCAAAATCAATTCCTTCCTTCTGATTATATCCTTTTACAATTAATCTAGCTTTATTTCTAATTACAATGTCATTTCATCTAATTTATTTCTAAATACCCATTTAGATCCTATAACAGGATGACCTTTGGGTCTATCAACTAGGGTCCATACTTTATTCTAGTAAATTGATTTAATTCTTCTGCATAGCTAACATCCAATTACTATCTTTTTCGGCTTTCTCAATAGTCTTGGATTCTATATGAGATACAAATGCAAGATGATTATTGATGTTTCTTATTGACGATCTAGTTTTTACACATTGAGATGGATCACCTATGATTAAGTCCTTTGGATGACCATAAGCATATCTTCAATCTCTAGGTAGATTTACATCATTATGAATAATATCAATACCATCATCCTTAGGTGAGTCAACATCCTTGGCTTATGGTTCATGATCTGAAGACACTTCTACATTCAATTTTTTAATATCTCTTTCAAGCAAATTTGTATCTTTCTCATCATCTATCTTTTCAGAACTTGATGCTAAAGATTCATCAAATACTACATGAATTGACTCTTCTACAATTAAATACTTCTTATTAAATACTCTATAAGCTTTGCTAGAAGTGGAATATCCTAAGAAGATACCTTCATCAGATTTTGCATCAAACTTTCCAAGATTGTCTTTACCATTATTATGAATGAAACATCGACAACCAAATGCATGAAAGTAACTAATGTTGGGTTTTCTATTATGCCATAATTCATAGGGAGTTTTCTTAAGGATTGGTCTAATTAAGGCTCTATTTAGGATATAACATACTGTGTTTATAGCTTCTGCCTAGAAATATTTTGGAAGTTAGCTTTCACATAGCATGGTACGGGCCATGTCTTCTAGAGTTCTATTTTTCCTTTCTACAACTCCATTCTATTAAGGTGTTCTAGGTGCAGAGAAGTTATGATGAATGCCATTTTTAATACAAAATTTTTTAAATAAATGATTTTCATATTCAATTCCATGATCACTTCTAAGAGACACTATGGTAGTATTTTTCTCATTTGTAACTTTCTTGAAGAATTTCATAAATATAGAGAAAGTCTCATCTTTGTGAGCTAAAAATAATACCCAAGTGAATCTAAAGCAATCATCTACTATCACAAGACCATATTTCTTTCCTCCTAGACTAGTGGTTCTAGTAGGTCAGAAAAGGTCCATATGTAGTAGCTCGAGTAGCCTAGTAGTAGAAATAATATTTTTAGATTTGAAAGAGTTCGTAGTTTATTTTCCAAACTGACATGCATCACAAATTCTATTGTTTTCAAAATCTAGTTTTGGAAGTCCTTTAACTAAATCCATTCTAAGCAATTTTGAAATTAAGTGTGTGCTTGCATGACCTAGTCTACGATGCCATAGCCATCCAATCTCATTTACCTTAGCATTATCAGCAATTAAGCAATGGTTACTAGTAGACAAATTGTCCAAATCAATTAAGTATACATTATCATTTCTATTTCCAATAAATATAATGCTATTGTCAATGGGATTTGATACAGTGCAAATAGAAGTTTCAAAAGAAACTTTGAAACCTTTATCACAAAGTTGGCTAATACTAATTAAATTATGTTTTAATCCATCTACATATAAATATTTTCAATAAAAGTGGATGGAGTGATTTGAATTTTACCAAAGCCCATTATTTGGCCTTTGCCATTATCTCCAAAAGTTACAACTCCTCCTCTTTTAGCTTCAAGGGTGATGAATTGCTCCTTGTCACCCGTCATGTGTCTTGAGTAGCCGCTATCAAGATACCATTTTCTTTTGATCCTTTGGCCACAAGACACTCCTGCAAGATAATCATATCTTTTGTTTAAGTACCCAAGCCTTCTTGGGTCCTTCATGGTTAGTTGCAATAAACACCGTTCCTTTTGGAACCCATATTTTCTTACCTTTATGATTTAAATTCTTATGAGACATTTTAAAATTATATTCATAAGATTTATGTCCTCTTTTGCTGCAATGGTAATATAAAATATCATTTTTGATTGGTTTCTTTATGAAGAAATTATTGATACATTTTTGTTTCATATATGGTATATATCCTAAACCAACTTTGTCAAAAATAGCTCTTTGATTGTTCAAAAGTAGATTAAGTTTTTCTGAGCTATTTATAAATTTATCAATAATATTCTTATATTTTTTAATTTATTTCTTTAAATTAAGATTTTTAGTAGAAATTGATTCTTTTTCTTTTAACATGTCTTCCTTTTTTAGATTTTAAATTTTTGATCTCAAGAACTAGTTCATTTTTCTTTTTGAGAAGATCTAAGTTTTCAGTTTTCAAAGTTTTGTTTTTGGTTCTCAAAATCTTGAAATCACTAATTAATTCATTAAAAGCATCATATAATTCATCAAAAGTGAAATCATCATTGGGAGTTTTAGAATTTACCTCATTTTCATCATTTGCCATGAAGCATATGTTAGCAACCTCCTTTTGATCATCTTCAGATGAAGATTCCTCGCTGTCACTCCAAGTTGCAGCATAAGCTTTCTTCTTCTTTTTGTATCCCTTCTTTAATTGAGGACATTCTGATCTAAAATGTTTCAGTTTTTTACATTCATAACATATCAAGGGATCCTTTTCCTTGTTCTTATCCTTTTCTTTTTCTCCTTCCATTTTAATACCAGGTTTTCTTTTGTGGAAGGGTTTCCTTCTTTGCATAAATTTTCTGAATTTCTTTGCAAGGAGAGCAATCTCATCATCTTCTTCATCTTCACTGCTGCTCTTTTCATTTTTTACAGCTTTGAGTGCTATTGTCCTTTTCTTTTTCACATCTTCCTCTTGATGTTGCTTCATCGTAAGCTCATGGGTTATAAGGGATCCAAGTAGCTCCTCCAAAGGTAGAATATTCAAATCTTTGGCTTCTTGGATTGCTGTCACTTTGGTTTCTCATGTTCTTAGAAGAGACCTAAGAATTTTTTGCACTAATTCAGAGTTAGTATAAGTCTTACCAAGACTTTTTAATCCATTTACTATATCAGTAAATCTAGTATACATGCATGTGATTGATTCATTTTGATCCATGCTGAAAAGTTCATATTTGTGCACCAAAATGTTAATTTTTGATTCTTTAACTTGGTTGGTACCCTCATGAGTAACTTCCAACCTATCCCATATTTCTTTGGCTGAGATGCAAGTAGATATTCTATTAAATTCATTTGCATCCAAAGAACAGTATAGGACATTCATGGCCTTAGCATTAAACTGAGCCATTTTCCTATCATTTTCATTCCAATCCCTTTCGGGCTTAGGAACAATAGATCCATCTACTAAGTGTGTGGGAGTGCTAGGACCATTGATAATGACACTCAATTCATAGTCTAAAGCTTGAATGAAAATCTCCATTCTTGCTTTCCAATATGAATAGTTTGTGCCACTAAACAAGGGTGGTCGGTTTGTGGATTGACCTTCAGAAAAAGATGATCCAGCTAGAGCTACCATTTGGATCTTTAGCTCTTGATTGTTAGATCAAGCCGAAATGAGCACTCGCTCTGATACCAATTGTTGGCACAAATGGCAACCCAAGAGGGAGGGTGAATTGGGTTCTTTAAAAATTTTTATACTTAAAACCAAATTCTCAAGATAAATGTGCACAAGTGAAGTGATGTATTAAATAATGAACACAATATAAAAGAGAGAGAGAGAGAAAAAGATAAGCACAACAAACACAAGAGGTTTATAGTGGTTCGGTGTTAGCTACACCTACATCCACTCTCAAGCAACTCTTGAGTCCATACTATAATCACCCTGATTACAGATGAGTTATTTTGCAAGATCACAACTCAAACTTGTTGTTTTACATCGGGGTCACAACGAACCCAGCCAATTTTTATAGGTTCACTAGCACAAAACCTAACTCAAGCTAATCTTAGCTTGCCCAAGGTCAACTACCTCAACTAATTCAATCCCCCTGATTGAATTAGAAAACAAACAATTCAAATATATGTTTACAGCAAATCAAAAGCTCCTCAAATGAGCAAAATTGCAATATAAGTAAAATAAGAATAGAAAAGCCTGATTTGAAGCTATTTGAAGTTGAGCTTTTCTTCTTTTCTTCTTTTCTTCTTTTCCTCTTCTCTTCTGAATGGACTATCAAAGCTTGAACTCCGATTCTTGAAACAGACTTAATGAAGAGAAGGTTGAAGATTTAGGGCTTTTGCTTTTCTTCTTCAAATTGATGGAAATCCTTCGAATTTGATCTTGAAAGGCTTTTGGATTTCTTTTCTATCTCTTTTCAACAGTTGGGCTTGGACAAAGAGATTTTCCTCTTTGAAAGCTTCTTGATTTCTCTCTTTTTCTTTTGTTTTCTTCTCTATTTTTTTGAACGGTCGGAACCCTTTTTATAATCTCTCTTAATCCACGATTTGGTAAAAAATAGCCGTTGAAATGTACTTGGATTAGTTCCTCATGCAAAGAAATAGAGCCATTGAAGAGTAGGTGAAGAAATATGACCGTTGGAGCTGATTCTGACAAATTTGAAAATCGACTCTGATAGATTGGAGTCGGCTCCAACTTTTTAGGTGTCGGCTCTAAGTTGGGTTTCCAAAAATAGTAATAAAAAGTTCATCATGGAGTCGACTCCGAGATACTGTGGTGTCGGCACATCGCGAGCTGGAGTCGGCTCTAATTTCTGGGGTGTCGGCTCTAGCAGAATTCCGAAAAATATAGTCTTTGTTCTCATGTTAGAGTCGGCTCTAAATTTTCAGGTGTCGACTCTAAATCTGAAGCAAAAAATAGTTCTCTGTATCTTATGTTAGAGTCAGCTCTAACTTTATAGGTGTCGACTCTAAACCATGCCAAAGTGTTAAACTGTTCCGATACGCTCTGGAGTCGGCTCTAATGACTATGGGTGTCGGCTCCAAGTTTTGAACTTTGACATATTCCATTAAAAACTGATTCAAACTTAATTTTATATAATATTTGAATATTTAACCTTTCTAAATTCCTGAAACAGTTGTTAATTTCATTAGTATCATAAGAAATATAATCATGGCTTTTGTTAATCATCAAAATCAATAAGTGGATCAATAGTAGGTATGGGACAACTAGGATAGGCCTGGCTAGATCCTGGATATGGGCTAGGGCTCTTGGTAGCCTCTAATCTACGATAGGGTGGCCCTCTTTGAAAACATTCATAATCCCTAGCAACTTAGTAAGCTTCTTCTAAATCGTGTACCCTTCTCAGGTAGAGTTCTCATTGAATATCTGCTCTCAGGCCATACCTAAACTTGGATAGGGTGACTTCCTCAGACTGAACAATATTGCACCTCATGGTATACTCTTGAAATGTAGCAATGTATTCATTCATAGTTTTGCTACCCTAAATTAATCCCTACCACTAGTCCAATAGGCTCTGTTCATACAATGTGGGGACATAATTGGACCGAAGTCTAGCCTTCATGGCATGACAGGTGACTATGGGGTCCCTACCCTCTAGTGCTTGCCTTCGCTCTATAGTGGCCCAGTATAACCTAGCCTATTGTATTAACTTGAGCTTGGCAAATCTAAAATTATGCTCCTCAGACATATCGTACCAGTCAAAGTACTGGTCCATCTCTTCCTCTGAATCTAGCCTTAGGGTCCATAGAGCCATCGAAAGTAGGTGCTTCAAGTCTGACGCTTCTAAGGGCTCTTTTTTCTTGGTCTACTGCCTCATGATTGGGTCTCCTAGGGAGGACATCTAGGACTGGATCAGGTTGAGGTGGTCTCCTAGGCCGATCCCCAAAGTTAGGATCATGGTGTGAAGGCCCCCTAGGGTTTGGCCTTATATAGAGGTTAGGCTATTGGGCTCTCCTAGGATGAGGTGGGGTCTCATGACCAGACTCAGTGTGGGCCTCATGGGCTTCTTCTAGGATGCCTAACCTAATTTCGACTTGATCGAACCTAGATCCTAATCTAGCCTCAAATTGCTTAATGTCTTGGTTCATTCGGGCTAGTTGTTCAGTGATGATCCTTAAGTGATCCTCAATGTTATGATTAGCCATGGGTTCAGCCTGTAATGGAGGTGGTGACGGGCGAAAAGATGCTCCTGATCTAATGCAATGCAAGCACAATCAAGCACATAAAACTCAGACTGACTCAGACTATGGTATGCTAGAACTAGTCATCCAGAGTAAAGGATTTGGCTTAATACAAGCCAATCTAATAATGACTTTTCAATTGGCCAATTGGGATAGATGGAAGGGGGGAGGCTCGTCCCGCAAATTACAGGTGCCTAATTAGAATAACCCCAACACTCCGCTTAAATCGTTTGAAATTTGACCTCCCTTCTAGACAGTAATTTCAGAGCACACGCCAGATTGATTTGTACTAGTCTCCTCCAGTACACTAGACCGACTGTTGGTGTCCCTAGCCCTCTAGGGCAAATATCAATTAAGTTGCTACTCAGTTTTAGATTAGAGGCTTGGGATCAGAATGCACGGATGGTTGTTTTGAGCCAAGGAAGGGGTCTCAATCCCTCCCTTATCTCACATCAATGAGAGCCCTTAAGAATAATTTAATGCAGATGAATGACATGCAAAACATAAACCTTAATCCAGAAATCTATAAATAACAATAAATCTTAGAATTTTTTTTACAGATCAAATTAAATCCTCAAAAATTAACAAAAAATACCTTCAATTATATTGAATCCAGAGAAATAAATTTTGTAATTTTTTGATGTGTATACAGGCAGAAATAATTTGATTAATAAAATCTCAGGAATTTTCATATTTTCTGTGAGTAATCAGGCATGCAATTAATTTACAGTCGAATTAAATTCTTAGAAAATAATAAAAAAATACTTTGAATTATAAAAATCCAAATAAATAAATTTTGTAATTTTTTGATGTGCGTGCAGGCAGAAACAATTCAATTAACAGATGATATATTGATAATAACGTGAATTAAAAATCAAGCCCTAACCATGCTCAAATACTAAACTGATGCAGGACCAATTTGCATGTAAGTAAATTTTATATGATTAATGATTACAGTTGATTAGTCTTCCGAAGTAATAGCCTAAGAGGGATTCAAAAAAACTCACAGTAAGTAACTCCACACGCAAAATAGTTTCATATAAAAGTAAAGAAGAAAGACTGCCGAGGCTAAGAAGCCCCGGTAGGGCTTGCTCTCCTTCAATAAAGTTACTAGTAGATTAGAGGGGGTATACCTGGTATGAGGGGAAGATCAAAGTACTGAAGGGATCGCTCTGCCTTGCGGATGCGCCCTAATGACCAAGCTTCGAGCCCAAGGATCTGTGGCCAAATATTCGCTGACTTGGATGACGATTACCTTGAATCCTAGATTCGTGGCTACTAAGGGATTTGCAAGATCACCATACAAGGGCTAATAAGAATGGAGAAAACCAGAATAAAGGTAAAGAGATGAAAAAGAAGTGAAAAAGGAGGTGGGGTGGCCAAGGGTCCTTGGGCGTCCCCTGGACGGGGCAAGACGACGGATAGGGCTCTTGGGTGGCTGCTTGGAGGGGTGCAAGGGCGGCTAGGGTTTGGGGCGTCCATTGGTGGATGGCAAGAAGGCGGCTTGGGTTTAAGGTTGGGCAACTTTGATGAGCAAGAACACAAGAACACCAAGGAAAATATGACTCAAATAACTAGTTGATTGTATTGATTGATTGAAAGGTTCGATATATATATATTTTTTTCATACAAGAGGGTCACTTTTTTAGGATAAAAGACTTGGGGCCCAAGTAAATACAATATGAAAATAAAAAGAGGCGCCCCTTTTCATGAAAGAAAATTTAAAATAATTCTAAAATTAGCGCCTACTTTCTTCCTAAAATATGGATTAAGGGGTGTCCTTTAAATTTGAATACATAGAAGAAAATTCAAAATTCTGTAGTTTGGGATGGCCATATTAGGTGTCCTTCACTTGCTTCTTTGAGCTGAATTCAGGGTTGAAATTTTCAAAAGAAATATGGGTATCTTTCACTGTTGCAATTCAGGGCTAAAAATTTCAATCATGCATTTAGGCATCCTCTGCTTTTATGTGTAGGCCTTATCTTCTTCTTCCATGTTGGTGTCTCCTCTTCTAAGCTAAATAAACTTATTACAGAACTCATATTAAAAGAAATTGAACTGAACACGATTTAAATTAAAATAAATAGGACGGAACTTAAATTAAAATAAACCAAACCTAATTTTTCAACTTAAGACTTAGAATCAAAACTAATCAAATATCCACAACGGATTAAGAATTCTATCTGATCCTAATGCTCATACCATAAATATATAAATATATATTTCTAACAAACATAAGTGCATGATCAATCTACATATTCGGAGCGTGCAGCCAATCAACATGCTAAATGCAGACTTTATGCACCAGCTACAAAGACTTTTCCTTGTACGATGTATTGATAAAATTATCAAAAATCGCAGCAAGTCTCAAGATTCTAAGCAGACGGGAAATCACGGCCGTCCATATCCTCTCACGTGCACAGCTAGCGCTCAACGCCGGCTGCCTTAAAAATAGATCCTTATCAGCAGTCAGAACCTAAAATCCGAATCTCGAAGCTGCATCGACCTTTATTTATTCCGTGACCGCGCCCCCCCTCCGAGTCCTCCCATCAAGAAGCCCTCGTCTTTGGAGAGCCCGGCCCAGGAAAGCCGCCCGTCGTCTCATCCGACTCGGAGGTGAGAGCTCGCCTGAGAGCCCCCCGCGGTCCGAATCCTAGAAGCCTGAGGGCAGGGAATCCCTGATCTTTCGATTATGTTACCTTTCCTTGCATGATTTTCCCCCCTCTTTTTTGGGATCCTTCTTCTCCGCCCGTTTCACCCGTGGGATTTGACGCGGACTTTTCTGATTCGAGTCTAGGGTTTTATTGGATTTCTCTAAGCTATATCTTTTCTTGTTCGTATATATATATTTTTGGTATTCTAGGTTTAATCTGGTCATTTTTCTTGATCTGAAAAAAGAGATTTACCCTTCTTAATTATGATTTCTTGAATCGAAGTTTTCTTCTTAATATACTCGTAGGATTTATTCTCTTTCGTTCCTTTTTTTTTTTTTTGTGGAACTGCAGCAAATATGAGCAAGCGTTCGAGCAGAACTCTCTATGTTGGCAATCTCCCTGGAGACATTCGGGAGAGGGAGGTTGAAGATCTATTTTACAAGGTTTGTGGGTTTTAAGGTCAAGAATCAGTTTTTTTTTTTTTTTTTGGATCTTGTATAGTTGGACCATAAAAATTTCTATATCTTCCCATTAAATGTTCTAACTAGATTGGCGACATCGTATAACAAGTGAGACAGAGGCGTCCTCTATTTTTCTGTGTAATGAGACTCCTTGCGTCTAGTCGTGTCCAATCGGCTGGGTGTCTCGGGATTTTTTTCCTTAATTTTTTTGTGAAGATTTAGTATTTTATTTGATTTTTAAACATATTTAAACTTAAAAAGTTATATTTTATTGATAAATTAGATTGTTTTAAAATTGATACTAGATCGATTTTTATGATGAGATGGGATGGTCGAGACTGGTCCTGAAATCTCTTTAGAATGGAACAGGATGGCTGAGACAGCCTTTCTTCCGTATGTTATTTGAAAAACTGAGCCCACTTTGCACGCTATATTCTTTTTAAGGATATGATGGTTTCAAGAGAAATCCTTTCTCTCATTTTATGGAGATTTATTTCTGTTCTTATGTGGTTAGGTTGTTCGCGTGAATGCCACATTTAAATATCTTCTAACTTAGGGCCCATTTGGTTCGATGTCAGCATTGGAATCGAAATCAAAATTGAAATTGAATTCTATTAGAATCGGAATTGAATTGTCTAGTCCTTCTCTCTACTTACTTCATACAAGAATGGAAATCAGAATTAGATGATTCCTATTGTTTCTATATAGTTCATCTGAATCCAGAAATGATAATCGACCTGAATTTTCAATTTTGCCATTAACATAAAAACTTGTTGTTTTTGATTTTTTTTGTTTTGATACACATGCACACATCATTTGACAAATAAATATGTTCTACAATAAATAAAAGGAATACCACAATAACTGTTATACAATAATGTCCACATCACGATTACATAAATAATGCAACACTAGTTCCAAATCTATCATAAGACAACATAAAAAACATAAATCTAGCATAGTGAAGTTCTTCCATATCACAACCAAATTTCGAATTCTCCTGTACCTAATTTTTATTCTAATGAAATTGGAACCAGATTCCCATTTTGTCCAAACAAATACTCAGAATGAGAATCATTGATTTCGATTCCAATTGCAGACATTCATTCTCATGAACTGAATGGGTCTTTAGTTATGGAAATAAGTGGAGGTAGTTCCTTTAGCTTGTTTCTAGGGGGCAACAATTATATTGTGAAATTGTGCTGAGGGCTATCTAAGTTGTACTAATGTTGGAATTTTTTAATTACAAATTGCTAAGTTAATGTAGTGATTTCAATAATTTTTGCAGTGCTATGCATCACCCACTGTGAGTTGTGTTATTGACTTGTGATGACTTATATGATATAATATACTAAGCCATGATTGTGTGAGATCAATTTTTAACAGGTCCTGTTTAATTCTTGATGTGGTTTATAAAGGGGCTATTTCTGTTGATTTTTTGGATGTCAGGTGTCTCACAATTGTTTGTTTGTATATAGACATTGAATATTTATTATAAATAATTTCTTTTTCACTATGACAAAATCTCAACTCAAGGGTTCATGTCAAGTTTAAGAGATGCAAGTAATACTGATTAGCAGACACTTCAATTGATTGGACAAAAAGGATATGGTGAAAAATGCAGATGGTGTTATTTGTTTATATTAGCAAATAAAAAGCATGAATGCATGGAATTTAGAGATTAATGGATGCCATAGTATTAGCAAGTACTGCTCCTAATTAGAAGCGCATTACTGTAGTTATTACTTTATTGCTTGAATTTCCAAGAAACACGGTCAGTAAGTTTGTTTGAAGATGCTTAATGCAGAATGGGTTCAGGTAGTCAACTTTATAAAGTTGACATTTTGAACAAGTTCAATTTCTTAACCTGTAGTTTTAAACCTGTGAAATTGCTTCCTTTGAAAAACTCCATGCATGGCTGGTGTTTTATGATTTTGATATGGTCATGAAGCACCATCAGCCTTCGCATTTTAGACCTTGTGAAATTGCTCCTTTTGACAAACTTCATAGGGCCTATAAGATGGCATATCTGTTGATTGGAGTACCAGTGGGACCATTCAGTCAAGCCTTTGAAACATAATTTCTACCAAGGAATTTTTATAATGCTTCTATTAGAGACTATCAACATGTCTAAATTTTCAAAGATTTTTTTTTTCACCAAGTTTCTGTTGTGTTAGTAAGGGGAATAGTAAGGTATTATAGCCTTAATGCTTTTTTAAGTAGAAAATGTAGTTAAAAATATGGGATTAAATGTGTGTGTGTGTATTTCACCCTGCACAGTGAGTACTATGCCTGTGCTTTTATTAACTTTTTAGTCAGGCAATGCACTATCTTAGTTAACCTTACAAGTTGGAATAGTTATTGAATCAGTTTTAGAGGATTGAAGGAAGATCTTGTCAACTTCAGCTAGCTTATTTGTCGGGGGTGAAGCTGAAAATGGATCTCCTTCTCAGAAGCTCGATGATATGGTCAACCTAATTCTTGACTGATGTAGCAAAAGCAAAGACTCCTTCATGAATTAAGAGATAGTGCTGTTTGTGCAGCCAGATCCTATCTTCTTAAAGAAGATAATAACAGATTAAACTTTTTGGAGGATGAAATGAAGTGTTGGAAACTTCATAACTGAAATTGGGACAGATCCTAGTTTTAGTTTGGGACAATCCAGGAAACTGATCTGAATTGAGTAGATCCACCCATTTCTGCTTTGCTTGGATTAGTTCTCACCAGTTTTGGGCTTGTCATGGACTAAAACAGAAGAGAAAGGCTATCTAGATACCTTTCTCTTTTCTCATTGATTGACCTTTGTTGGTACAGTACCATACTGAACCATAACAACGAAGAGAAAGGCTATCTAGATACCTTTCTCTTTTCTCATTGATTGACCTTTGTTGGTACAGTACCATACTGAACCATAACAACCCAGTTCCTAACTAATACAACATCCGATACTAGTTCAAGAAACCTTGCTTGAGAGTATGTATTAGTTGTAGGAAAGATAGTGACATTGGTAACTGTTGATGCTGGATCACCAGATTCCTCTGTTGTTATGAGATCTCTTTCAGGAAGAAGAAAAAGTCCCTTCTTCCTTCTCCTTCCTCCTTCTTATCCCCTAATTTGTTTATTTTATTATTATTTTTTGTTTTAATTCCAGAGGTCCACGTGTAGGATAAGTGTTCATCTTTTATTATTTTATTTTTCGCTACGTGGTCATTCAGTGATAATTAATAAGGGTATTAAGAAACTTGCTCATGAAGATAAGGATTTTCATGATGACCTTGATTATCCCAAGGGAAATTAGTGGGGATGTCAGAGTCAGAGAAAAGGCATCTGGCTCTAAAATAGAAGTTCAGTGTCTCCTTTTTCTAGATAAACGGCGGTGTTTCAGTGCTTGTCTTATTCGAACCATTTAAAGCGTTATGATGTTTAACATTTCTCGATTTCTGTTCCGAATACGACGGTTTATCATGTTTAGTGGTTCTGACATGAATATTATTCTCAATTTGGGGGCCATCCAGGATTGGGGGCCGTCCAGGACTGGGCCAGACTCTGGGGACTGGGGCCTGGGGGCCGCCCAGACTCTGGGGGCCCCCCAGGACTCTGGGGCCGCCCAGGACTGGGGGCCAGACTCTGGGGCCGCCAGGGGGGCCGCCCAGACTCTGGGGGCCGCCCAGGACTGGGGGCCGCCCACTCTGGGGACCGCCAGGACTGGGGCCGCCCAGACTCTGGGGACCGCCCAGGACTGGGGGCCGGACTCTGGGGGCCCAGGACTGGGGGCCGCCCGGACTCTGGGGCCGCCCAGGACTGGGGGCCGCCCAGACTGGGGCCGCCCAGGACTGGGGGCCGCCAGACTCTGGGGGCCGCCCAGGACTGGGGCCGCCCAGACTCTGGGGACCGCCCAGGACTGGGGGCCGCCAGACTCTGGGGGCCGCCCAGGACTGGGGGCCGCCCAGACTGGGGCCGCCCAGACTCTGGGGAAGGACTAGGGACCAACTTTTATTTTCTAACTGTTTTATTTATTATCCATATCATATGCCCCCTCGCCCATCTTCCTTGTATTCAGGTGTGTTGTGCACGTGCAAGGGAGAAGGGCGGAAAAATTCGAATTTCAAAACGTCCAGTACATGATAAGTGACATTTCGAAAAAGGGGAAAAGGAGGGGAGGCGCATATCTCTAAGAGGATAGCGTCTTTTCGTTTGTCCGGCTCCACTGATGGACTACCACGTGTCCTTGCGGTGCTCGAGGCGTCGCGTCTGATATATATAAAAAAAGGGGGGAGCCATCCCTTTCCCTTAATCTTTGATTTTGTGTATCCTCCTGCGTTTTTTACCTCTTCAAGCCCAGGTCAGTCGACTCCTTCTCTCCCCTTTCTCTCTTTATGGATTCCTCCGTAGATAGGAAAGGTAAGGGCCCCATGGTTGAGCCCTCCCGAGAGGAGATTCTTCAAGCACGTCGACAGGCTCTGGGAGGGGTAGTCATCCGTGGGGACCAACCCGTTGCTCGGTCCATACAGCCCGTGTCTAGGTTGTTATCTCAGTCCCCTAGGGTTTCCTCTTCGTCTACCAGTCGTGAGGTAGGGCCTCCCGCGGTTGTTTCTAAATTGGCTAGACCGGCGGACGTTGCCTCTGTTATATCCTCTCAGGATCTTAGGAACCTTAGGGCCCAGTTCGGATCCCTGATGACATTCGGCTCTCCGTTCCCCTTCCTGAGGATAGGGTCACTCTAGCGCGACCAGGTAAGGTCGCTTTATATGAAGAGTTTTTTAAGGGTGGTCTACGACTGCCCTTACATCCTTTTTTTGTAAACTTATTGAACCGATATCGCCTTATCCCCGCACAGCTTACTCCTAATTCTATTCGTATTATATTTTCATTTCTAGTACTTTGTTCTTTTCATGGAGCTTCCGCTCGACTTTCTTTATTTAGAACACTATATAGGATTCGAAACCCAGTCAGGGATGGGTGGTGGAGTTTCGCATCGAGGCCCAAAAGGGTTCTTAGGCTTAATCTCCCTTCTAAGATCAAAGGGTGGAAATCTCGGTTTTTCTATGCACATCTGGAGGGGTTGGGTGTAGATTGGGGTATCCCGGATACCAGTTCTAACCAGAATGCGAGTGTTGACGAGAGAGACCGTGAGCTTTTCAACACTCTAATCTCTACCATCATTCCCCCCAGTAAAGAATTGCTATCGGAGGATAATCTCCGGGAGATTGCGTTCGTGCCGGTGTCGCTGGCTGCAGCGCCCGGTGAGCCTCGAAGAATTCATCTCTCTCTTTTCCTCTTCCTTCTCTTCTTTGTATTCCTAGCTAACCTATTTGGTGTCTTTTTTAGCTAACCCTATGTTCACTATATTGCAGCAATGAAGTTTTCTCAAGACTTTTTGGTATCAAACCTTCGAAAGAGAGAGAGGAGCGAGCATGGCGCGGCAGGGAACGAACCTAAAAAGCCCCGTCAGTCAGGATCGGATTGCCAGGCCCAGCCTCCGGCGGCTATTCCCGAAGCGACCCTGATAGAAGATAGCGAAGGAGAGACGAGTCCTCCAACGGGGATCCCGATAGGAGATCCTGTCGAGAGGGAGCTTCCGGAGGTCATTCCATCCCCCACTAAGGGCGCTGGGGGATCTGTAGGGAGTGCGGAAGCAGTCGAAATCGATTTGCCAGGTCCTTCGTCGTCAAAGGAAGTGGGCGTTCCTGCCCCCGCTCCCTCAGATGCTTTAGGAAATCTATCTCCATCTCCTCAACCGCCTAATCAGGGTGCTGGGTACAAAAGTTGCTTGTCGGAGACAATTCTTAAACTTGCGATCCTGCCCAGGTTCCAAGATAAAATGAGGAAGGTAACACAAGAAGAGTCATTTGACACCATGTTCACAGCTGCGCTTCAGGTAAAGTTTCGACCTTTTCCTTTTGTGATTATCGAATTCGGGCATTCACTGAATGTATTTTGCAGATGTCTAATGGCCTTTTTGTACTGCGCGAAGACTTAAACAAGGCCAAGTCTCGGAGTGTGAGCTTAGACAAAGAATTGGTGGAGACGAAGGCCCGAGAGTCAAAAGCACTACACGACCTTCGGGTTATTCGGGAGGATTATCGGACCTGGCGGGAAAGGCGGAAATGGAGCTGCAGAGCTTAGATGCCCAACTATCTGAGGTTCGGGCGAAGTTGTTGCCAACGGAAGAGAGGTTAAAAGAAACTACTCTTAGGCTAGAACATACGGAAAATCGAGCAGATAACGCGGAAGCTACGGCTCGCGATGCTGTAGAAAAATTGGTTCTAGCCGAGAAAGATGCTAAGAACGCTCTCGACAGAGTTGCAACAGTGATGACGGAGGCCCGGGAAAAGATAGCTGCGGTCGAGGCCGAGGCCCGGGAGAAGATAGCTGTGGCCGAGGCCAAAGCTCAAGAAAAGGTGGCCGCGGCCGAAGTAAGCTCAAGAAAAGGTGGCCATAGCCGAAGCCAAAGTCCGGGATGCTATCAAGGAGTACAAGGGCTCCCCGGATTTTGAATCGGAGTTCCAGGAGGCCGCCCTAGACGCCTTTGTTCAAGGCTTTGAGAGGTGTAAACGGATGTTAGCCCGACACTTCAACTTAAAGAACCTTGAACGTTTTCGACCTGTGGACGACGAAGAAATTCCTGATATGGAGGTCGAAGACGTGGCGGGTAGGGTGGCGGCGACCAAAGATCCTGCTGCAGAAATGCCCCTCACTGAGGAGCCGGCTTCCGATCCCAATACAGAGAAGGAGCATTCAGAGAATTGATTGAGGATGCCTAAATTTATTTTGACTTTAGCTTTAGTTTTTCTATCCTTGACTTGGTCCTTTTAAAGGACCTCTTTTTGTAATGAATGTCTGTTATTGACGAGACTTTATAAAGTTTCCTAGTAGATTAACTTTAAATGAGCAGATGTTACCCTTTATTTATTTGGTGTTACTTAATATTTCATCTGCTTAATCTTGATTCCTACTTATGGATTAGGGAATCCGTCCACGAGTTGGCAGGAAATCCTAGTCTTCGGGTCGTTTTCCGGTGTGTTGTATTAAGATGTAAGTCCTAGAATGTTGATAAGGCAGTTTAGGGGCCCCTGCAGGGGAGCTAATCCTGGGTTCAAGGAAGCACGAAGCTCTTGGGATTGTGGGGCCACTTAGTGTTTTTGTAGAATTGTACCTCGAGGGTAACCGAATATCTGCCTATGGGCGTGACTCAAAACCATCTAAGTCAAGGCTGCTCGAGCCAAGGATTTATACTTTCTCAGGAGTGAGTCATACCGGGTTGGGGGCGTTTGGACTGTAGGGCCGCCGAGCCGTCTATCGTGGTTCGGGGCCGCTTGAGTCACGGACTTGAACCTCCTCAGGGGCAAGTTATACCGGCCTGGGGGTGTCCTTTGGACTGTAGGGCCGCCGAGCCGTCTATCGTGGTTCGGGGCCGCTTGAGTCACGGACTTGAACCTCCTCAGGGGCAAGTTATACCGGCCTGGGGGTGTCCTTTGGACTGTAGGGCCGCCGAGCCGTCTATCGTGGTTCGGGGCCGCTTGAGTCACGGACTTGAACCTCCTCAGGGGCAAGTTATACCGGCCTGGGGGTGTCCTTTGGACTGTAGGGCCGCCGAGCCGTATCGTGGTTCGGGGCCGCTTGAGTCACGGACTTGAACCTCCTCAGGGGCAAGTTATACCGGCCTGGGGGTGTCCTTTGGACTGTAGGGCCGCCGAGCCGTTCTGAAGAATTATCTAAAAATGTGTTCAAATGTGCAGGCTCATTTAATATTTGGATAAATACATTACATTACTGGTAGTATGGCCGGAGATTGTCTGCATTCCACGTTCGGGGGATTAGTTGTCCATTTAGGTCTTCAAGCTGGTATGCTCCACGGTGAAGAACTTCTCTTATCCGGTAGGGCCCTTCCCAGTTCGGAGACAATTTGCCCCCTTCTGTTGGTTTGGATATCGAAGCTTTTCTTAGAACTAAATCTCCCTGACGGAAACTCTTCGAGCGGACGCGGGTATTATAATACCTCGCTACCTGCTGCTGGTATGCCGCCATCTTAATTCGAGCCCGATCTCTTGCTTCATCAATGAGGTCAAGATTGGCTCTTAAATTAGGGAGGTTGTCTGCTTCGTTGTACGTTTCCACTCGGCTACTTGGTAAGCCAATTTCGACGGGAATAACAGCTTCGGAACCAAAAACCAGGTTGAATGGCGTTTCTCCTGTCGGTGTTCTGGGAGTTGTGTGGTATGCCCAGAGTACACTCGGGAGCTCTTCTACCCACCTTCCTTTGGACGTATCCAGTCTGGTCCTTAGTCCCCGTAATATCATGCGATTTGTAACCTCAGCCTCTCCATTAGATTGTGGATGGCCGACGGAGGTGAATCGTTGCAGGATGCCGAGATCAGTACAGAAAGTCCGGAAGGTGTTGTTGTCAAACTGTCGGCCATTGTCAGTGATGAGGGTGTGTGGTATGCCGTATCGACAAATAATGGCTTTCCAGAAAAAGGTTTTGACCTTGGCTTCAGTAATTTTGGCGAGTGCTTCAGCTTCAACCCATTTAGTAAAATAATCGACGGCTACTAGTAGGAATTTGCGCTGTCCTGATGCCGGAGGGAAAGGGCCGAGGATGTCCATGCCCCACTGAGCGAAGGGCCAAGGAGCAGAAAGAGAATTTAACTGAGAAGATGGTTGCCGCTGAATGTAGGCGTACCGTTGGCATCGATCACATCTTTTCACTAGTTCGGTTGCATCCTCTTGCATGGTGAGCCAGTAATATCCTTGTCGGAGGGCCTTGCGTGCTAGAGATCGGCCTCCGGAGTGATTCCCACAGATGCCTTCATGAATTTCTCTAAGGATATAATCCGCATCAACCGAATTAACACATTTGAGGAGGGGCTGAGAGAAGGATTTCTTGTAAAGTTGGCCTTCTAGTAGCACAAATTTAGAAGCTCTCCGCTTAAGCAGCTTAGCTTCTTCACGACCAACTGGGAGAACGCCGTCTTTCAGATATCGGATATAAGATTCCATCCAGGTTTCTTCTTGGATAATGGGCAAAGCTTCTTCAGTAGCTTCGATGCTAGGTGTTTCCAGATACTCAATGTAGGTTTTGCCCATGGCACTATCCACCGAGGTAGCTAGTCGGGCTAACATATCGGCCCTAGCATTTTCACCTCTGGGTATATAACTGATGGCGAAGTGATCCAATAAAGGAATTAATAGTCTGACCTTGTTCAGATATTGGAACATGATAGGGTCCCGAGCTTCATACTCCCCTGCCACTTGGGCGGAAATAAGCTGTGAGTCAGTGAAAACCCGGAGATTCTTGATTCCCATCCCATGCGCTAGTTTGATTCCGGTCAGTAAAGCCTCATATTCAGCTTGATTATTGGTGGCTTCAAAGAGGAAACGAAGAGCATATTCTAGTACTGCGCCTTCTGGGCTAGCGAGAATGAGGCCAGCTCCGCTACCCTGTGAGTTAGAGGCTCCGTCGACGTGGAGGACCCATGCTTCATGATCCTCCTCCCCAGCATCTAAAAGGATCCGGGGGATTTCTTCTTGATGCGGCTCAGACCAGGTGCACTCTACTAGAAAATCAGCCAAGACCTGGGATTTCAAAGATGCTCTGGGTTGAAATGATAAGTCGAATTCCCCTAGTTTGATGGCCCACTTGGCTAACCGGCCAGAAGTGTCTGGTCGTGATAAAATAGCTCTGAGAGGTTGATCAGTGAGGACGACTATGGGATGGGCTTGGAAGTAGGGTCTGAGTCGTCGAGCAGAAACGAATAAAGCGAAAATGACTTTCTCCGTTTTGGAATATCTCTCTTCTGCACCATGAAGCACCTTGCTGGTATAATATACAGGTCGTTGAACGGCATGGTCGCCGACACGCACCAGAACGGAACTAACGGCCTCCGAAGAAGCCGCAAGATATAGGAAGAGCTTTTCTCCTTGCTCCGGTTTGGATAACAGGGGTGGTGTGGACAAGAACTCCTTAAGTTCTTCAAAAGCTTGTTGACAGTCTTCTGTCCACTCGAAGCCATCTGCTTTACGCAAGACCTTGAAGAAAGGTAAACATCTCTCGGCTGATCTGGATAAAAATCGGCTTAACGCTGCTATCCTCCCGGTGAGTTGTTGCACCTCTTTCTTACACATAGGCCGTCTCATATTGAGAATGGCTTGAATTTTCTCTGGGTTTGCTTCAATCCCCCGCCGGGTGACTAAGAAACCCAAGAATTTCCCTGCAGTAACTCCAAATGCACATTTGCGCGGGTTGAGCTTTATTCTATGGAGCCGGAGGTTGTGGAAAGTTTCCTGCAAGTCGGCGACATGGTCGGTGATGCAGGTGCTTTTTGTCAACATATCATCTACATATACTTCCATGTTGCGGCCGAGCTGGTCTTTAAAAACTTTGTTCATCAGCCTCTGATAGGTAGCTCCTGCATTCTTCAACCCGAAGGGCATTACTTTATAACAATAAATGCCCTTCTCGGTGATAAAAGAAGTATGCTCTTCATCTGAGGGGTCCAATTTTATCTGATTATACCCTGAGAAGGCATCCATGAAACTAAGGAGTTCATAACCAGAAGTCGAATCCACTAACTGGTCGATCCGGGGCAATGGAAAACTGTCTTTAGGACAAGCTTTGTTAAGATCTGTGTAGTCGATGCATATTCTCCATCCTCCGCTGGCTTTCCGGACCATAACCACATTGGCTAGCCAATCAGGATATCGCTTCTCGAATATGACCGGCCATGAGCAATTTGTCTACCTCCTCGTCAATGACCTTCTGCCGCTCAGGAGCAAAACTCCTTTTCTTCTGGCGGACAGGGCGGCAGCTTGGGTTAATATTAAGCTGATGAGTAATCACCTCCGGAGGAATCCCGACCATATCCGTTACTTTCCAGGCGAAGACATCTGCATTCATTGATAAGAAGGCTAGGAGTTGATCCCGGACTCAGGGAAGAGGAGCTCACCGATCTGCACGATCTTAGTGGGATCATCTCCCAGGGGGTAAGATATCAGAAGCTCCGCTGGCTCTCCTCTCCGCTCAACTTCCCTGGGGTCAAATGACTCGGCAACCGGAGGAATATTAGCCATCTGGGGACTAGGGGCTAAATGATAGCAGGGTCTGACCGAGTCTACCTCTCCGTGCATCACACCGACTCCTTGCCTGGTAGGGAACTGCACCAATAAGCGCTTAGTAGATATAACTGCATCTAACATATTCAAGCCGGGACGGCCAAGATGGCGTTGTAAGCCAGGGGGACCCGAACTACCAGAAAATCCAGCATAACCGTGCTTTGACACGGCGGCGATCCTGCCGTAGCTGGCAAAGTAATCTCGCCCTCTACCCGGATGGAGTCTCCAGTGAAACCAACTAGAGGGACGGCTACGGGCCGAAGAGAATCCAGAGATAAACTCATCCGAAGAAATGCATCATAAGTAAGCACATTAGCGGAGCTCCCACTGTCAATTAAGATTCTTTTTACAGGATGCCTAGCAATCGTCATCGAAACGACGACGCTATCATCTTTTACAACATTACTCCCCGCTATATTTCCCTCAGAAGGGATTACATCATCTAACTCTTCGCCTCCCCTCGGTCTTTTAGAAGATGAAGCTTTTCCGCGGGAAATCATACCCATCCTTTCTGTCGGGGTGTTATCAATGCCAGCTTGAGCGGGAGGTCCCATCAAGGCTGGTATGGGAGGAGCCTCTTTCTTCTGGACGTATTGCCCAAGGTATCCCCTCTGAATTAGCTCTTCGATGGCCTGCTTCAAGTTCCGACATTCTTCAGTGTCGTGGCCATAATCCCTATGGAAACGGCAATAGCGGCTTCTGTCGCGGGTAGTGCCCTTCTTCAACGGGGGCGGACGCCGTAGATAAGGCTCGTTTTCAATCTCCATAAGGATGTGAGTCCGGGGTGCTAAGAGGGGTGTAAGATGGTCCTCTCTGGGAGTCTGGCTCTTGCGGCGATCAATTGGCCGGCGCAAGGGCTCTGGTTTCTTGGAAGGAGGTCCGTTCAACTCTGGGCGAGTGGACCTTTTGCTAGTCCTCTCTTGTGCACCTCTCCTGGATGAGTCAGCTCGTCGGCGCGGATGTACTTCTGCGCACGGCTCAGGAGATCAGCATAAGAAGAAGGAGGTCTTTTGTCCAAGGAGTAAGTAAAACGGGAGGGTCGGAGCCCCCGTTTTAGAGCCAGAGTGGCTACAGCATCTTCAAGATGATAGACTTCCAGGGCCGCCACTTTGAAACGGGTTATAAAGTCTTTCAAAGATTCTCCTTCCTGCTGCTGCACGGAGAATAAGCTGTCTGCCACTCGAGGAATTTTTCGACAGGCGTCGAAATGAGCCAGAAAAGATCTCTCCAGTTGTCGAAAAGAGTCAACACTGCGTGAGGGCAGACGAGAATACCAAACACGGGCCGCCTTACGGAGGGTGGCCGGGAAGGCAACGCATAAGAGGGCATCCGTTGCTCCTTGGACCTGCATGATAGCTTTATAGCTCTCCAGATGATCTAGGGGATCAGTGGTACCGTCATAGGGGTCTAACTTGAGGAAATCGGAACCTCCTTGGAATGGGTTCTTCCATCACCCGTCGAGTGAGAGGGGGGCGGGTGTCGTAATCCGACCCCGGTTGATTATTGATCCTTTGACTGAGTTCTTCCAGCCTGCGATCTTGCTCTTCAAGACGCTTTTCCATTCTATCGGTCATACGTCCTCGGCTGGTTCAGGAGAACTGGAAGGAGACTGACGACGCCACCGGCGGCGCTCTATACAAGGTTCCTTCCCCCGTCGTCGCCGGCAGGTGGGCTGCTAGGGGAATGGGACAAAGAGCGCGAGCCGTCGTGGGAGCTTTGGGAGCGCCGCTTTTCGGAGGAATAAGGGCGGAGAGGCTTTGTCGGAGGGGATCTTCCTCGAGCTGATTGTCGGCTAACAGGAGTAGCCGACCTAGGCAAGAGGCAGCTCGGCCGTTGTGGGCTCCTCGAGAGTGCTGCTCTTGCATCTGTTGAACCATCCAAGAGTTTGGACTTGTTGGGTGAGGATCAGCAGTGGATCTTGAGGAATAGCGGAGCCGGCAGCGGTGAGGAAGGAACCGGAGGGTTTGATTTCACCGGCTGAGAAGGGCCAAGAGTTGTGAAATCATGATTGGGAGGCGAAAGATGCCCCCCAGACCAATCAGTGGGATCTTCTTCCAGAGATCTGGAGCTCATGTTCGGAATCGTAGAACAGGTATATCTCACTGCTCCGACGATGGTCCCCTTCCTGGCGCGCCAATCTGTTGATGCTGGATCACCAGATTCCTCTGTTGTTATGAGATCTCTTTCAGGAAGAAGAAAAAGTCCCTTCTTCCTTCTCCTTCCTCCTTTTATCCCCTAATTTTTTATTTTATTATTATTTTTTGTTTTAATTTCCAGAGGTCCACGTGTAGGATAAGTGTTCATCTTTTATTTTTTTTTTTCGCTACGTGGTCATTCAGTGATAATTAATAATAAGGGTATTAAGAAACTTGCTCATGAAGATAAGGATTTTCATGATGACCTTGATTATCCCAAGGGAATGTCAGGGTTAGTGGGGATGTCAGAGTCAGAGAAAAGGCATCTGGCTCTAAAATAGAAGTTCAGTGTCTCCTTTTTCTAGATAAACGGCGGTGTTTCAGTGCTTGTCTTATTCGAACCATTTAAAGCGTTATGATGTTTAACATTTCTCGATTTCTGTTCCGAATACGACGGTTTATCATGTTTAGTGGTTCTGACATGAATATTATTCTCAATTTGGGGGCCACCAGGATTGGGGGCCGTCCAGGACTGGGGACTCTGGGGACCGCCCAGGACTGGGGGGGGGGCCCAGAGACTCTGGGGCCGCCCAGGACTGGGGGCCGCCCAGACTCTGGGGCCGCCCAGGACTGGGGGCCGCCAGACTCCGCCCAGGACTGGGGGCCGCCCAGACTCTGGGGGCCGCCCAGGACTGGGGCCGCCCAGACTCTGGGGCCGCCCAGGACTGGGGGCCGCCCAGACTCTGGGGACCGCCCAGGACTGGGGGCCGCCCAGACTCTGGGGGCCCAGCCCACTCTGGAGGACTGGGGGCCGCCCGGACTCTGGGGCCGCCCAGGACTGGGGGCCGCCCGGACTCTGGGGCCGCCCAGGACTGGGGCCGCCCAGACTGGGGCCCAGGACTGGGGGCCGCCCAGACTCTGGGGGCCGCCCAGGACTGGGGGCCGCCAGACTCTGGGGACCGCCAGGACTGGGGGCCGCTCAGACTGAGGACTGGGGGCCGCCCAGAACTGGGAGCCGCCCAGACTCTGGGGACCGCCCAGGACCGGGGGTTGTTTAGGACTAGGGACCAACTTTTATTTTCTAACTGTTTTATTTATTATCCATATCAGTAACCATATCCAGCAATTTCCGGATATGAAAATTTATTGGTCTTGATTCACTTAGATATTTGTACACGTGAAGTTGTTGTGCCTGTGTTGAAAAATGTCTGGCTAGATATATTCTCCTAAATAGGACATTAATATCTATGCAAAAAGTTCTAATGACTTTGAATCATTTAAAACATGCAAGTTTTGAGATTGAAAATTTGAAAACTAATCAGGAAGAAGTATTTAACCATTACAAAGGGATGGAGTTATTCCACTGTGTTCAAGACGTTATTAACCTTTCATAGAATCTAGAACACAGTGGAAAATGGATTGTGGTAACAGAGTCTTACCAAGTTATTGTTGAATGCTTGACATGGTTTATTTCTTGCTCAATTTATTTATAAGCAATCCACTGAAGACGGCAAAATGCAACTAAGTACTTTTTCATTAGCATGAAATAAGTGCCTTAAAATCACCGACTAGAAGAAAGACTAATTTACTCCATTTCAAGTGTGGGGTTGCTGAAAATTAAAAATGCTGAAGTCTGCAATTGATAGCTTGAGCTATAAATTTTGTTGGTCTTAAGCTATTTGAATAATGTGCATTGTGATATTAGAGATGCTAGCATGATTGACAATATTGACAGGACCAACGAATATGCTATTCCAAAATTATAGCAAGATAATTATTTGTTCAAAACAAATATGTTACGAGAATTATCTTGACTAGATTAGAGATGTGAGGAATAACAACCTTAATAATGGAAGCCTGGCTGTGGATATCTTTGAACTGGAGGTATAGACTCTATGCATTGGTTTATCTTCTCTATTTGAATTTAAAAGAGGGAGTGATCGTTACTTAAATTTGGGTTGGAGATGCTTGAGTTTCTAATCAAATTATCTATGTTTTAATAGAGGCTGTAGTCAAGACCAACAACCTGTGAAGCATCAATATCAACAACTACACTGTCTATTGGTGTTTTAAAAAAAAATGGCTTGGATATGTGGACAATTAAGGGACTATGTAGAGCATATGTGGTATGTGGGCCACGCATGCAATTATCTTTTTAACCATATAAAAAAATAACATATATTTAAGTACAATAGAAATAACAGCAGTGATAGCAATATTTTCTTTGGATAGATAATACTAATATTGTTTGCAATAACGACCAATGGTTAGTGCTTATTAGTTTGTACTAAATACTAATAGCAATAGTTATAACATAATTGAAGGTTGAAACCCATATCAAGCTAAACCATTAGGTTGAACATGTGTCATCTGTACATCTCCACATAAGAGTGGACTAAATATTTGGTGGGCCACATATGCAGTCATACAATACTAATTGAGATATGTATGTAGCTGCATAGTGCTAAGTGGACTAACTTTCCAGTCGATAAGCAGTATGATTGCCTATGGTTACTGCATATAGGCAACATGGTGCAGCCAAGAAACTTTTTGTTGTGAACATTTTAAGTTATTGTAAATGTCAGTAAATTCTTTTGAAGTTAGCAATAGCTGCTAAAGAATAATTTTGAAAGCCAAGAAACTTGTTGTTGAATGCTAGAAATATATTTTTGCTTTATATTTCTTGGTGATATTCGACGATCTGATGAAATGTATTTGTGCAGTATGGGCCCATTGTTGATATTGATCTTAAGATTCCTCCAAGGCCTCCTGGTTATGCCTTTGTTGAGGTAATATACTAATATTCTTCTCATGACCGCATGTTATCTGAAATTCAATTATTTATAAACAGGCAACGGTATTTTTACTGATTACGTATCACTTCTTTTTGTTGTCAAATAAAAAATAAAACAAATCATGTTATTGCATCTTATTGTTGAGGTAATATACTAATATTCTTCTTATGACCACATGTTATCTGAAGTTCAACCCTTTATAAACAGGCAACGATATTTTTACTGATTACATATCACTTCTTTTTGTTGTCAAATGAAAAAAAAAAAAACAAATCATGTTATTGCATCTTATTGTTGTTAGCATTCACAGTGTTTCTGTTTCTTGCAGTTTGAAGATGCCCGTGATGCTGAAGATGCTATTCGTGGTCGTGATGGATATAATTTTGATGGTCACAGATTAAGAGTAAGCATCTCTTTAACAAAGTTTTTGGTGTTTGTACCACTCTCTTTCTATTTACAATGAAGTTCTTTATATATACAGGTGGAACTTGCACATGGTGGACGAGGCCAGTCTTCCTCATTTGACCGGCATAGCAATCATAGCAGTGGGGCACGCCGTGGTGGTGTCTCCAGGCGTTCAGAGTATCGTGGTGCGTTTTTGGCTGAAGTTTCATGGTTTTAATCCTAAACGTGAATTTATGGATGTATAAATTTTGGTTTTGATTTGTCATACATTATTTCATGCAGTTCTTGTCACCGGTTTACCTTCGTCTGCATCTTGGCAGGATCTAAAGGTTTGAAGCATGATAGTATTTTAGTTTACAATTTTCACTTTTTCCATGTAAACTGTGGTTTTGAAATTCTCCAAATTCAGGACCACATGCGCCGAGCAGGTGATGTTTGTTTCTCTGAAGTCTTCCGTGATGGTGGAGGTAAGCTGTGAAGAAATAAAGATTGCATTTTATCTTAAATGTTGGACGTAGGTAGACCTGAGAAACTGTGTCCATTCTTTGGATAATGGTGTGTTTGAACTATGTGTGCATGAGTGAGTTCGCATGTGGATTCATGAATGCCTGCTTACAAGTATGTAAGAAAAAAAAAATCTACTTATTAATATTGGGAACGTGGAGCAAGTTTTAGACATCTAGTTTAGATAGAACATTTGAATATATGAAAAAGACGAAAATTAGTTAAATGGAAGAAAAGAAGATTGATGGTTTTCTTTTCTTTGGTTGAACCAATGAGAATGTGTGGTAAGTTGTGGGAAAAAGTGCTAGGGCGTAAGTGGGTTAGCATGATCAGCTTCCGTTTTTTGCCTGTTCCTTCTTGTAATTTTTTTCTTGAAATTGCCTTCTAGATTGGAGGAAGTATTTTAGGCCTCAGAGATTATATGAGGATGCTCTCAAACACTTTTCACTTATTTTTTCTTTGCTAAACATCAGAAAAGAAGATTTCTATTTTGCTTTTCTTTTATATCTGCAATTGACTACTTTTGGAGAAATTCATTTGGTGTGGTGGATCATGAATTTTCAGATGTATACTTAGATTCATGGGCATGTATACTTACACAGACTCGGATATAAACGTATGCATGCATGTATTTGTGCTTTGACATTCTAGTCCTTCCGCAAGTCTCATTCTAAGTCTTCCTTTTTTGTTTGAAATTGACTGAAATAATTATGGTGACATACCCTGCTGCTAAGATTATAGTTCGTGTATCCTCTCTCTGATGATTATTCCTGAGAACTTTAGCTAGGGATGGCAACGGGGTGGGCATGGGATAGGTATGTTATTACCTGTACCCACCCCATGATGGGGAACCCTGTACCTGGGCCCCTGTCCCATACCCACCTCGGGGTGGGTTTGGGTACCTCATCCTGCAGGTATGCTTAAGTTCTGGAACCCGATCTGATTTGCTTCCCTGCCATATCTTTTTTCATCATACAAATTAAACTAACAAAAAAATGTAATATTAAGTCTTGGTACCTTGTATGATATAACAAAGAAAATAAAGGAGAAGGGCTCTTGGAATGAAGGAGAGGAGAATGAAAGGGAACTGCATATGATGGAATGGCTGTAATTGGCAGCAGACTGAGGGTTGGGATGAGGTAGTTAGGGTTTGGGAAAAGAGGAGATGGTGAGGGCTTGAGACGTGTACCAAGGATATTCTAGACTTCTATTAAATATTATCAGGTAGGTTTGGGGTGGGAATGCTGTTACCCACCTCCACTCCAAACTTGCTTTGAGCTTAATCCTTAATAACCATCCCTGCCCCTAATTTTAATTTGGGTACCTGTTAGGTGGCTGCAAGTGCCACTCCTAACCTTAGATGACTTTTACATGACTCACATTAAGACAAGCAGTTTGTACTTTATTTTGCTTGAACTGTAATTGAATATTGGCAACATTCTTGAATTTGGTAGTTGAGCTGCATTTTCTTGTGGAGTTGTTGGCTTTGCACCATTGTGACTTTTGCAACTCATGCACCAGATGGACTTTGGCCATCCGCATCTCCATGAAACAAAATATGGTGGTGGCTGTGGCAATGATGCTATTGTTGTGGCAGTAGCAATGTTTTTTAATTCCTTTTGGCTAGAAAATTTCATTTTTTCTTGTTTCCAGAGAGTAGTTTTGATAAAGCTACACTAGGAATGATTTTTTCCTTTTGTTCACCAATTAACTTTTTCTTCACTGCTTGTGTGTGTCAGCTCTCTCTCTCTCTCATTTACTCACTCGTTCACTTTTTTTACTCAGTCTGTCACTTACCCATGATTTCATATTTGGCCTGATTTATAGATGAAGGGAGTGTAGACTGAATTCAACTTGTAATCAAGAATTCTGAGTTAAACATTTGATCTATTTTTCTTTTTCTTTTATGTGTGTTTGCAGGTACTACAGGAATTGTGGATTACACAAACTATGAAGATATGAAATATGCGGTAGGTTGAATAGCTTCTGTCTGTGATGTGCTTGTTAACTTGCAAAGTGAAATGTAATGGGAGTGGGTTCACTCGCCTGTTAAGTAATTTTAAATATTTGTGCCAATGCGGAAGAGGGCCTTTATCAGAAATCTAACATTACCATGGAGGCTCCTCTAGTTAGAGTTATGCTCTGTAGCTCCTGTGAAGAAAATCTCTCTCTTTCCTTTGTAAATGTTTCATGATATTTAATTTGTTTTGATTTAAAATATTTTGATAGTATTTTTCTCCATTGGCAGATCAGGAAGCTTGATGACTCTGAGTTTCGCAATGCATTTTCTCGGGCATATATAAGGGTATGACATTTTACACATCATTGATCTTCTTCTACCCTTTATTTCTGTGACATGGATAGCGGATTGAACTTTCTCATCCAGCTTTCTGTTCTATTTCTGTAGGTAAAGGAGTATAACTCTAGGAGAAGCTTATCTAAGAGCCGAAGCCGTAGCCGTTCCTACTCAAGAAGCCGGAGCCCTAGTCGCAGTAGAAGTTACAGCCGGAGCCGGAGCCGGAGCCGAAGGTTTGGTGTAGATTTAGTTGGCATTATCTTGATTAAATGTGATGTCTTTTAACATAGATTGAGTTCTTGCAGCAAGTCTCCGAAAGCAAAATCTTCACGGCGTTCTTTGTCAAGATCTGTATCTTCTCGATCTCGCTCAGGATCGAGGGGACACTCTTTGTCAAGGTATTCCTTCATCTTTTCTACTACTTTTCATGTTTGTTGATGTCAAAAAAAATTATTTGTATTTTTAAACTTGTTTGTTCCTGGGACACCTTCTGATTGAAGGATATTGAAATTTGTAGTTTCTTCAGTCATAACATGTAAATATGGTTCTTTTGATAATGCATCTTCTTTCTTTCCAAGTTACTGCAACCTGTATAATAGATGGGAGTACTTTATTCCTTTACATCATGCTGATGTCTTTATTCTACTTTCCAAATGGACATATTTATGATTCATAGTTGTATTGCTTCTTGTAAAGGCTCTAAAATTGTGATACAAAATAATATATAGTAGGGAATTGCAGTGATATCATACTTTTTTCACATGGTCCTGTTGAAGTGGTTCTATTGATTTATGCATTTTCTTTCTTTCCAAGTTCCTGCGACCTGTATAATGGATGAGAGTAGACCATCCTTAACATCATGCTGATGCCTTTATTCTACTTTCCAAATGGACACATTTATGTCTCATATCTATATCATCATGCTTGTTGTAAGGGCACTGAAATTGTTGTCTAAAATAATATTTACTTGGGGAATGTGGGGATACCATACCTTTTTATGTGGCTCTGTTGGAATGGTTATGGAGGTTCAGCAATCTTAAATATGTCTTGCATATAGTGTCTCTGAGAAATCATGGAAACCGCAATAGAGTCTGCTTCATTGAAGGATAAATGGGGGATGATGCAATGTTTACTGTTAAGTTTGTATGAGGGATGGCATGCACTTGCTAAAGCTATAGTTGTGAGCATTCAGATATGCTATTTCATGCTATCGTTGAAGTAGCATTTTCTGGTCATCTGAAATTTGCCTTTTCTTTTACTTTGTTGATGTTTCGTTGATTGTGTTGCTGCTGCTGTTATTAGCAGATGCATGCTCTCTATCAGCAGATGTTGCTACTTAGTCAGGATTTGTGAGGTCTAGTTCTTGGTGGTTTAATCATCTAATTGTTTGTCATGTCAATTTGGCTCTTTTTTTTCCGGTGTTATGCTGACCTATCTTCTCCTGTGGACCATATAAATAGGGCTACTTGGTCATTGTAAATCCTAGATCACATCCATCAACAGTAGTTGGGAAAGGCTTTGATGAGTTGAGTTGAGTTTATCACATTCACTCATGGAAACTGTCATTAATGTTATTGTGAGTGGATTCATCGGTTCTATAGTAGATTGACCTCATGGTTTTCATTTGCATTATTGGTTCATTATTAGGTGTGCCGATTAGCTGGTGATTTTCTGTTGGTCTAGGTCTTAACAAGGGTTGTATATGATTTATGTATTTCGGTGATTTGTTATAATATAAGTTTCTAAGATGCTCACACTGACATTTGGATATGATGAGATGCAACAAGATACTCCTTGGCACTCTGAAATTGGAATATCTTGTTTAAGTGGCTTGGGGTTCTGATACTTTTCAGAGTTTTCTATTGAAGGTCATACTTTTGCTGGTAATGGTGCTTGAACGCTTAACATTTGAAGTGCTAAACGATTAATCTTAAGTGTCTAGACAACTACTACATTGCTATATTGTATTTTTCTTGCTATATCGTATATTTCTTTAATGCAGTGTGTATATGGATGAGCATATATGTGTTGTATTAAACAGTGATGGCCAAACTGTCCTAGAACCGGGCTGGTTTGATAGTGGCTGAACTACCCTAAACCATCTCGAACTGTTCAAACCACCCCTGTTCCAGCATACTGAATTATGCCAAACTATCCAATACCATACCAAACTGCTTGGTTTGGCCCGATACGGTGGGTGAGGGCCTCCTGGTCTATTTGATTGGTATGCTGTTGGTTTAGTACAGGACACGCTATACTGAATTATACTGGTACCTGATACGGTAGGCCTGTCAAAGTCTTGCCATACTGGGTTCTATAGATGTTGAAAGTGTTGGACAACTTGCATTTGTGCCAAGTGTGTCAATAAGACTGGCCTGTAAAATGCATTTCGGTTCCTATTATGGCTTCATGCTTAATGCAGGTGGCTGATTGGTGCTGAATTAACTTGGGGTAGAACATTAAGTTAATGAGTGCCACTAAGCTAGTGTATGTATATATTTGAGGCTTGCTTATGTATATTTTTGAGGCTTGCTCCGTTGTCAGTCGGTCAGCATTTATTTTTGAACTCATCCCTAGATTTTATTGTTGTTCACTTACCTTTGGGTGTTTTCATTTGTGGCTGGGTTTAGCTGCTTCTGCTGGTTTGCAGATTTGCTTATTTTTCCATGAGTTGTACTGATTTACTCCGTTCCATTGGTGCCAACTTTTCCCTTAAGCAATCTTATTTTTTAGTATTCTATCTTTTATCAAAAATCTTTGTTCAATAAATCTTAATTGGCATAATTGGACCAAGTTGTGAGTGCATGCTTGAGGCATGGACTTGAGATGGTTGAAGGGTGTTGGAGCATAGAGTGCATTTTCTCACCGAGATGCTAATTAGTTGGTGGAAGCTAAGGTATGCTTGCAAATTAAAGTTGATGCTGAAATGAAGGAGTGCTGAGGGGTGTGGTTCTGAGGGGTGTTATGGTGTTATGTATCTTTATTAATATGCCTATTGCTGGGAAGTTGGAATGAAGAAGTGATGAATGGACAAAAAGAGTCATTTAAGGTAAAGCAGAAGAGTGAAAGGAGGTGCATTGGCTAAACAAGCAAGATCAGAGGGGGTTGCTGGGAGTCTTCTGGGCTTGCTGAACGTTGCTGTTGGAAAGCTATGACTTAGAGCACCATAAGAACAGAACAGGTGAAGCTTTGTGCTACCAAGACACTTGGTGGTAGGTGTTTTGTAGTGTTCAACACTTAAAAGGAAAAATGAAAAGGACATAAGGATGCTGCTGCACTACAAATATTCGAAAAAATAAATATGTTGAGGTACTTGTCTACCGTACAAGTTAATATTCAACAATATTTTCTTTTTGTAAGGTAATTGCATTCATGCCAGAATGCATAAATAATTAAATAAAAGGAAGCAAAAAAAAGTTTCGATGCATCACTAGAAAATATACAAGTATTGTACTCTATCTTTATTTTAGCACCTGAAATTGTTAAGAAGAAAGTTTGGTTGGTTGCAGTAAAGTGTTTATTGACATGCCATTTCGGAAAGCCTGTGTTCAGATGTAGACATTTTGGGCTAAGAAGGGCAATCCATTTTCAGTCTGCCAAGGGGTGTCATGCTGTGTTTTGTTATGTCCAAGTGTAGAAGTATTGGCACTCCAGAATTTGTAAATGTTGGAGTGTTCAGCTAACATGCAGTGCTAAAAGATAAGTCTGTTACTGAGAGTAGAAAATAGCAGCAGAGAGTTGTTTGAGGCGGTTGAGTGGAGGAGCAACACCAGGGACCAAGAGAGCTGATGCTAGAGGGGAAGTGATGCAGCAGACAAGTTGAAATTAGGATAAAATCTGTCAATGCATTTAGGTTTTATTGAATTCAGATGTTGGTTTCTTACCACTTGCATTCTGTGTGTGTGAAGTTCTTGATGAAGTCTTTGACCATAACACTAAGCTTGTCGACCAGTCTTAACGTAATTTTGGTAGCTGTTTGAATAAATCTTACATTGCCTCTGTCTGCACAAGTGATGCTGTAATTCAAATTCATGCATGCCTAACCATGCGGTGGCAAGCGATCTTCTGTACCTTGTGCTGGTACTACAGCCCTTCGTTTCCATTAATGGAGTTGGCCGATTCAATTCCCAGCTGTTATTTACTTTCTGTTCGGAAGATTGCTGACAAGTCTATAACTTTGTACATTTTGTCATGCTACAGATCACATCTTACTTTATTTTACATATTAATATTTATGAAATAAAATTTTGCTTCTCAAGCAGTAGCTTTGCTTTCATGATTTTTCCCTAGGTTTTTAGTGGAATGCTTTATGGTTTGTGTTTGGACATGAAAATTTATTAAATAAAGTGTCCCTGTCATTACTCTTGGTTTTTTTCCTTGTTTTGTGAGCTTTCCTCCTATTGATACCTTTTTTGTAAAAAATAAACACGTGGCTGCCCATGATTAAGAACGTTCAACACTGTCCGGTTATCATCCTGTGTTTTTGAAAGTTGCCTTGTCTGTTTTCTAGATTTGGGCTTATGCGGCGATCTGGGGATTTGCATATTAGGATCTTGATGGGATTTGGTGCGAATGCCTGCAACTCTTTTGGTTGTGTGAGGTATGCTGTTTCATAAGCGAACAGCTTCGGAAATCCAGAAAGCATATTAACTTTTATGCCTTATGGCCTTTAGCTGATACCCATTGGAGTTCAGTGGGGCAGAAAGGATGGGTTGCGACCATAGAGCTGGATTTCCATGAGCTGTGTGGAATTGGGACTCACCAAAAGTGGTAGAAACAAGTCTCTCCTTCGGTCTTCAACATTGTCAGAATTGTAGGACTTGCAGTTGGATTCTGGATGTGGATTTTGGTGGTACAATGAAAACGACACATCTCAGCTTCATTATTATTGAAGTTATTTCTTTCCTAGGTTTTAATATGAATCTGGTTATTGGTAGTTCTGAATATGGTTTACTTAACTTTTGACTATGGTTTAGATATCACCAACCCTTTCAATAATATTTCTTTTACATCATTTATTGGATTGCTGCGTTTGTTAAATTCTCCCTTTGAGAATTGAATGTTTTCAAAGCTTTTTTAAGTACCCTTTTCTCCCGATATGGTAACCCTGACATGGAAGAGGCGAGGCTTTTGGATCAAGCTGTTAAAGCAGCGATGTGGATATTGAATTCGGTTGTTTCTGGAACTTTTTGCAGATCAAAATCAAGATCCAGATCACCCTTGACTTCTGTAAGTTACACACTGAAATGAATCCTTGGTTTCTTTTCCATATTTGTTCAACTGTAACTTGTGGTTGTGCAGCCACCTCCAAGTAAACCTTCAAGCAGAAGTCCTAAGAAGCGGAGCCCTAGCAGGAGCAGGAGTTCATCACGTTCTCGATCCCCCGCTGTATAAACGACTAATTTGTTTTGCCTTAGTTTCTATTTTTACGATAATATTTACTTGGTTTGATGCTTTTTTGGCTTTCTTTTTCCTTTGGACAGGCCATGTCTGATAAAAGCTGATCTGTTTCCAAGGATGGTCAAATTGGAGCGAACTTTCTCTGTGAATTTGGAAAGTTATGGATCGCAACAGAAGACTCTTCTGCTTGGCCATGTAGGGCGCTTAAGACTGTTTGGTTGTGCTGTTAAGATTTTATTTATGAATATTAATGCAACTATGCTGAACTATGTCTGGAAAATTAAGTTGTCTGCCGGAATTGCTGTTTATTTGATCCCATCGTAGATTACAATGGTTGGTACGCAGTTGATTGATTAGTACTGTTAGCTGGACTTTGGCGGATAACCCTCCGAGTAGTGCTGCTTTTGTTGACCCAGTTCTCCATTTCGTTGTCATAAGTTCTCTTATTGTGGTCAGGGATTATTGTTTCGTCGTGTCGCTTACATATACCAGAGTGCATGCTACTGAGTCTACGAAGGCAACTCAAATTTGGCCTTTACTTTTAAAGTGGGATTTATGATGCAAACTTTATTTAGTCTATTTGGTCTATTTTAAATTGATTGCATTCCGTGAATTGCTTTGCTGGTAAATAATAGCATTATGTTCTTTAATACAAACATGCTATTTTCCAATCAATTTTTAGTTTTGAAGATTAAGAATCCAGCAGTGGATCGTCTTTTCAACGATTTAAAGTCTCGAGTGCTTTACCTTTAGCACCCAGGTAGGAATGACAACTGGTATGGGGCACGAGTTGGTGATGCCATACTTGAGTCACTTTTTTTAAACATGTATAAAGAAAATTCTTTTCCCTCGAGCACGTGGGAATTTGAGATCCAAAGGTAACGTACGGCCATGGCTATTTTACGGCCAGTGTACTCATTGCCGAGTTGCCTGAAGACTGTTAAACGGCCTTCTCAGCAGCCTTTTGATGTTTTATATGATCAATTTATTCTAGATAATATCACATGAAGCATCGGAGGTAATGATTCGATTGACGTTATTCAGGATACTTAAATTTTTGAGCTCTCTTTGCGGTGGTCTTTCTTTATTAATAATATGGAAGCTTTTTTAGATTAAGGGTTAAGGATTTGATTTCTTTAGATTATCCCTCATGGCATATACCTATAATGACTTGGTTATTTGGGGAGCTGGTGTGGTGAATTTTTTCATTGCCTCTATTGATTCTAGAATTTGGCAGAGATTTTGCCTCTTTAGGACCCCTCTAGGGATTTTATGAAGATTTTTAGGTCGCAGTTTTAGCGGTCGGAGGATGCTGCTTGGATTTGGAAGCTTTTCATCATTCTTAGGGTTCAGATTTTTATTTGGAAGCTCTATGGGACTGTCTTCCTACTTGTATCCTATTTTGGAGGGGTATGTTCATTCAGTCGATTTATCCTCTTTGTAGGCATGAGGAGGAGACTTCTGACCACACTATCTTCTTATGTTCCAGAGTTAGACGGATATGTATTTGATGGGTTTTTCTAGCATATTGGATGTTATGGATTTCTCTCGCTCATCTTTCTTTCATGATATCCGCTACGGCTTATTAGATTTGGCTGTTAAGGAATTAGTTCATCTTTTCGAATGATACTATTTCTCCTTATATGACTGTGAGAAAGATTAGAGCGCTGATGGTGGACTGTGCCTGCGTCAGTTATGTAGTTGGTTTTGACTCTTCTGACCACTAGGGTTTCTCTGCTGCGAATCGGCATATGGTTTTCTTCTCTTGGGAGCCTCCCCTTCAAGGGTTGTCAAAATCAACTTCGATAGGAGTGTCATCATTCGGGGGCCGTTAGGTGATTTGGTAGCGGCGGAAGGTTTTGCTACTCTTGACTCCTTTGTCTCGTTGGCCTCTATGCGGCTTGAGTGGGTATTTTTTATGCCGTTCGGATCCTTCATACTCATAGATCATGATTGAGGGAGATTCTATATAGTTATTTCTTGGTTGTAGAGGAGAATTGTTTTGGTCTATTCTACAGGAGATTGGCACTGTTCAGATCCGTCATATTTATCGCGAAGGCGAAGCCAATTTGGCGGCGGATTGGTTTGCTTTTGTGGTTCAGCATGCTGGATCATGGAGTTGGAGGCAGGGCGATCTCTGTCCTCGTTTTTTGCATCAAATTTTGTATTCTAATGTATTTGGGCTGATTCCCATTTTTTTGTAAAAAAAAAAAAAAAGAATGGGCGTGTTGACGTTCTTTTCTTTCATATATTCATTGCAAGTTTAATGACAATATGCAAATTAAACAAGTTGTAATTCAAATAACTAACTCGTTGGGTTGGTGTGAAACCTGGTGACCGTATGCAGGGTTAAAAAGGATATTTGCTGTCCGGATCTTGCTGAGCTGGAATGATTCCCTCATCCAAATCTAGTATCTAATAGATGATTGGATTGCATTTATACATGAATGGCCAATACTCATCTGGGCACTCCGTGCCATCCGATCCGATTGCTGTATGAACAGCCTGCCTATATTTCCTCCAATACGTTTTTAGCGGTGAACAAGGTTGTTCAGACTTCGGCTGCCATTATTCTTGTCAACGAATAATAAGGCTCTCCGACACTTTTTGCTGCTACTCAAATGGTTAACCTAGGTTGGTATCTGTCTATTCACAGAAAATAAGAGAGAGAAAAAACATTTAATATCTTAATTTCTTGCAGCAACAAGGCCTTCTAAAATGCTAAAAAAAAAAATTGCAACCCAAAGACAAGCTTAACATCGCAACGTGCCGTGCATAATTAGATGGTCTCTATACATTGTCAAATATTTGTAAAATAGTAAAGGATTTATGGGTGTCCATAAATGATAAATATTCATGTTCAAAATGAGATTTATGGGTGTCCACATAAATGATAAATATTCATGTTCAAAATGAGATATGTGGCAGCAATCCATATATATAGGCGGCACTATTTCAATGCAACATTGGATTGAATAATACGTGCGCGGAAGAATTGGGGTTGCTGATTTTTTTTTTTCCTTAAGGTTGCATTTGGTAAATTGCTGGGCAAACCTAAATGGTAATGTGGATTGCTTAGGATATATTGCGAATAATGTTGATTATTGTGTTTGATATACACAGATAATATTATAAATAATATTGATTAATGTATTTGATATGACAAACAGATTACCAATCATATAATATCAAATTTTAAAATACCCCTAAATTAAATCTTTAAAAATTCACATACTATTATATATTTGGTTTAAAAAACTTACATTTATAATGACAACACCTAAAAAATATTAATGCATGCTTGTAAAAAAAAAGTCTATATTATTCAAGGGTTATAGAAGAAAATTATTAAATACAAATTAATGAGTTGATACCAAGAAAAAATATTCATAAAATATTCTAAGATCTTATATTATAAACACCAAAAAGACATATAAATAATTTAGGTTAGACATGTAGATGTCATTAAAAAAATATTTTAATGTTTATAAAAGAAAATAATTAATAAAAAAATGAATTGAAAGGATGCTAGTTGAAGAAGGTGGATATTCAGAGTAATTATCTTTAAAATATATCATGTTCTTGTTTATTAAATTAAAAGATGAATATTTTTTTTAGATAAATTGTATCATCATAAAAATGTAAAGTATTTATATATAACTAGAAGGTATTATATTTAATTTTTTAAGATAAAAATATATTTTTGATCTTCAAATATTTACTCATTTTTTTTATCCGTAAACTTTCAATTACCATAATTTATTTATTATATTTTAAAAATAATTTATTTTTTTAAATATTTTGTTATAAAATTAATTAAGATTAATAGAATAATTGATATATTATGATAATAAAATGTATTGATTAAATTATTGATAGATTATCAGGAAGGTAATCCAAGATAGATTATCATTACAAATATTTATCAAACATAATTATCTGATGGGTCTAATTTACCTATAATCAATTATCTGATGGGTCTAATTTACCTATAATCTGCTTAGATTTTCGCCTACCAAATGTAATCTAAAGATTTATTATTTAACAAAATTTAGGCTTTAAATGCCTCTTAAAAATATTCTTAAAAAGCTTTTTTTCTCTCTCTTATTCTATACAAAAAAAAATTAGATAAAAAGGGCATTAATACACTTAACGGCGCCGTTAGCGAGTTTTCGTAGGCACTTGTTAGCATAACTCTTTTGGGATATAGTACGGAATGCGGGCTCTGACAATTTTACCGTCGAAGTAGATGCCTGTCTTGGCGTCACCTTAGTAACTAATAAAGTTGATTCCATCCTTCCAGAAGACAGATGATTAGTTGTATCTAATATGACCATACTTCAGCACGTATAATTTCTCCTTAAGTTAGGCAATGTGAATATAAGTGTCAGGCAGATTGGATTCAGACCGAGGGAAAAGCTTAAATGACTGGCAGACCACTTTTATTTCTCCTCCTTTTAAGCATAAGCAATATTAGTAAGATTGATGAGGATATGTGGAAGGACGCTAAAAGTTTGGCGTTATAATTAGAGACAGACGAGGGAGAGTGAGTTAAAAGGATTTTAGTGATCAATACTTTCAAACATAATCTAAGCCCTTTCGTAGTTAAGATCTTTGTACATTGCCTTCACAGCTTGATCTGCATTGAACGCGATGATTTGCTTGTACATAAATTCACATCGAAAAATTTACCTATAGATTCTGTATTACTAATGTAAAATTCATGCACGAATGTAGATCATACTTTATCACAACGATGTACAAAAACTTTATTTTTTTATTGTTTCCTACTTCATGACGTGATGTTAGGTGATGACACCTGATCATTGATGGTAAACACCGGAGGGCTCTATGAAGTCACTGATGAAGCTACCTCTGAACGAGAGATATGCAAAAAGTCCTGGAGCCGAAGGTTGTTCGAGTCAAAGTCATAAGCTTGAGAAAGCTAGTAAAGAGAAAGAGCCTAGAGATTGGGATGTTCTCTGGGTGTTGAGAGTGTTAAGTATGTTTTATCTTACTCAGGATCCCTCTTATCTTTTTAAGGATCCTTGATTTTTGTTTGGGAATTAGCCAGGTGCAAAAAGATCGCTTTGGAGAAATGGAGCCGCTAAGGATTGCCTTGAAGATGCGGGACCGTTGAGACCATCTTAAAAGAACATGGCCACCATGAAAAGACAAAATTTTTTTTATCAATTAACCTTGCCGTTAGCACTTATGCGGCACCATTGGCCACATCATTAGATACCCTACATTCCATCACCCATTGCCAGCCCTCCTCTTCCCACGAGCAAGGGAAAGAGAATTCGCTCAAACGGTAGCTACCACTTTGTTGGTCACAAAAAAGGGCAGAGAGTTCACTCGGACGGTTGCTATCACTTTGTTGGTAGATAAAAATATAAGTTGATTATTAAAAATAAAATAAAAATATGATTAAATTTTATGCCTATCACAATAAGTTATTACTAAATAAAAATTGAATTAATATTAAATTAATACAATTATTTATTTTTTTAAAATTATGTTTTTTTATAAAATTAAATAAAATTATAAGCATGGATATAGTTATTAATTGACCATGTGGTTTAGATTCGAAATTATCCCTCATTTGATGAATGCTAGATGAGAAAAAGTCAGCATCCACGGGCGATCTCGTGGCTAGCCTTTATGATTTTTTTATACAAACCAAATCCCTTTATTGGAATTAAAAAACAGGAGAGGCAGGAAGAATCCGGCATCCGTGAAGCTTGTTCCAATTCGCCTCCAGCGAGCAAGCAAAATAAATTTTACAATAACCCTTTGAAAAAACCCAACCATCACCACCACCACCACCACAACCACCGTCCCTCTTCTCCATGCCTTTGCCATCTCCTTCTTCCCTTTTGGATCCCGGCAACCAATGAACTCCCAAAGCCCATCCCATCACCTCATTTATTAGGCCTCACCTAACCAAAAATTGAAAAGAAAAGGGAAACAAAATTATAGGAAAAGAAAAATGTCCAACCCTCGACCTCGTCCTTGTCCTCGGCGGCGCCGCCGTCACCCTTTGCCTTGCTGCCGGGCGACATCATTGTCAACATCATGGCGAAGCTGGAGGCGGACCCCGCGACTGGGCCCGCCTCTCATGCGTCTCCGCCCCCTTCGCCGCCATCGTCCGCGGCTGCTGCCGCTCCCGCTGCGCCCGCGCCCTCCCCTCCGCCGCCGCCGATCTCCTCCCCTCCACCGCCTCCCCCGCCCTCTGCAAGTTCTCTGTCTGCTGCCCTGGTCTCGTCCGCGCTGGCGTCCTCCTCGAGCACTCCGACCTCGGCCTCGAGCGCGACATCGGCCCCGACCTCTCCGTCCTCCCCCACGATTTCAATCCCCCTGCGGCCGCCGCTGACGCCACCGCCGCCGATCCCTGTCCACCGCCTCCTCCGCCTCCGCCCACTGCCGAGAGCGCCTCCTCTCAACCCTCTTGGTCCCTCTTCGACGACCTCTACCTCGACACCGTCGACGACCCCTCCGAGTCCTCCCAAATCCCACCTTTCCTCCCCCCGACTCCGACTCCGCGGCTAAAATCCCATTTTGATCCCTGGGGAGCCCTCCAGGAAGCGGAGGAGGCAGCGGATCGGCCCCGTCGGCGCCCACCTGGCCTCCGGCTCCTGGACCCTCAGCCGGGAGCAGGGGAATAGGCTCCTCGCTAGCCGGTTCAGAGGCGACTGCCTCTATATCTGCGAATGGCCGGGTTGCGTCCACGTCGAGGAGAAGCGAAGCTACATGCTCTTCAGAGGGGTGTTCAAAGATTTCAAGCGGTCGAGCGTGTGGCGGACGATCAGCAACTCCAATCGGGGGAAGACTGGGCCTGACTGCGCCTTCTGTGCCTGCCAGGAGACTTGGGATCTCCACTCGGCGTTTTGCTTGAAGAGGGTGTTCGGGTTTCACGACGATGGGGAGCCCGTGGTGCGGGCGTATGTCTGCGAGAATGGCCATGTCGCCGGGGCGTGGACCGAGAGGCCGAAGAATGCCTGATAACAAAGCTTGCTCCTTTTGTTCCTCTACTTTGTTTAGAGTTCATGTTTCTGTCTTCTACTTCGAGCACTTACGTCTAAGTTTCTGCTAGTTATGATGGTGTTTGAATTTTGTTGATTGTTATTGTCATCATCTTAGATTCTGGTGTTTACTCATTTTGATTTGGATACTTTTGGTTTGGATTTGAATGTACTGTTTATTGTTATATTAAATATAGAGTTGATATCTCCATTAGGTTGGGTAGTGGTCAGAAGTATGATTCATGGACTTGGAGTGGATGGCAACATTTATGGTCAGCTGACCTCCTATTTTCTTCCTCTTTTCTAACTTATATTGAGCAGGAAGCACATCAGAGATTAACCATAATCTGAATGCAAGATCTTTATGCTGATCAAGCGGTAAATTTTCCTCCTAAGTTGTATGTACTTCATTTTTGTGGCGCATTGCAGCTCTTATCATGGTCGCTTTATGTCTGTGAAGGTTAAAAATGCCCTTACCTCTTGTTTACTTGCAGATAGGGAACTTAATTGTGTGCTGAAATGCATTTCTATGGCATTGTTATTTGCATGATTAGCACTTATTTGCAACAATGGAAATGGTAATGCAATGGATGAACGTATTATTTCCATGGACAAACTAAATCCCCATTTTGATGACATGATAGAATATTGATGAGGCTTAAACCTTCTTCAGCCTTCGGTAAGCCTCTAACAAGGCGACGTATGGCGGCCTACTCCACATCAGGTGTGTGCTGAAAAGCATTCCATGGTATTTTTATTTTGCACGATTAGAATTTATTTGCAACTCTGGTAGTGCAATGGATGAACATATTATTTTTATTAATAAATTAAAGCCACTGCTTGGGAACATGGTGGAATATTGAGGCATAAACCATCAGCCTTCTGTAAGCCTCCAGCAAAATAGCAACTGGCTGACAGGTTGTTAGGCCACGCATCTGACCAAGGAGTAGATTGGCAAAACCAACTATTCTCCATAGAAAAAATGTAACCCATGGCAACCCATGACAAAATATGTGACGCATGATTCACATTTCTGGTTATAAAAAGGAAGGAAAACCCATCAGAGGGAAAGAGAGACTCCTGCCACTTTCCATCCCCAGTCTTCAGTAAAGTTGAGTTTCTACTTTTCTCTATTATCTCCTCTATAGGCCTTAGCCGAGAAGTTTTCAGCATCCATCATGCTTCTCTCTTGTTGCTGCAGGCACCCGACTCGAGACCTCTGAGCTCTCCTCCAACCGGGCACACAATTATCTTCAATTTTTTTTTGTTCATCATCATCATTCTACTGGCATCCAAGGTACTACTAACTCATCTTGTGCACCATCAAATATCATTATGATTTATTACATCCTTGAACAACGTTGAGGGTACATGGTAATTATAGTACTTTACAGCTGTTCTTCTTTTAAATTAATGTGAAAAAATAATAAAATAAGTAATGCATGATTTTTAATGCTTTAATGCATAAACTAGACGTCTTTAAATCATATGATTTTTAATGTATAAGTATTTTAAAGATAGCAAATCACATCCAATAACTTAAATTAGGCTAAATAGGAATAGAAATTTTATAGAGGTTAGTGAAGCAAAAGTAAATATCCCATGGTGTATTTTAGGTCCGTATCTTTTTATATTAGTTATGGATGAATTAACGAAACATATTAAAAATGATATTCCATGGTGTATATTTTTTTTGCAGATGATATAGTGTTGATTGATGAAACTAAATCTAGAGTAAATGCTAAGGTAGAGATTTGAAGAGAGGCTTTAGAATCTAAATATTTTAAGATTAGTAAAACTAAAACTGAATACATGAAATGTAATTTTAGTGAGAGTAGAAATATAAGTGGAGAAACAGTGAAGATTGCAAGCCACGAGATATCAAGGAGTGAAAAATTTAGGTATTTGGGATCAATTATCCAGCAAGACGGTGAAATAGGTGAAGATGTGAATTATAGAGTTAAAGTAGGATGGAGTAAGTGAAGGAGTGCTTCGGGAGTATTGTATGATCGACGCATCCCAATAAAATTGAAAGAAAAATTCTATAAAACCGCTATTAGGCCAGATATGCTATATGGAATAGAGGGTTGGGCAATATTGAAACAACATATGAATAAATTAAGTGTGACAGAAATGCATATGTTAAGATGGATATGTGGTAAAATTTTAAAAGATAAAATTAGAAATAAATATATAAGAAAATGATAGGAGTAGCCCCAATTGAATATAAAATGAGAGAAAATCGATTACGATCGTTTGGACATATACAACGTAGATCTTTAAATGCTTCAGTTAGAAAGAGTGATATTTTAACAATTCATGGTAAGGATAGAGGTAGAGGTAGATCTAAACTAACATGGATAGAAATAATTAAAAAAAATTTAACTATTTATAATTTGAATGTTGACTTGGTCTTGCATAGAGTAGAGTGGAGGAAGCAGATTCATGCAGCCGACCCTATGTAGTTGGGAAAAGGCTTAGATGAGTTGAGTTGAGTGAACCAAAGTAAATAGAATAAAAAGATAAAGATAAAAGAGTAAAAATTAGCAAAGCTAGAGAGGTTATGAATTTAATGCGTTAATAATGAGCAAGCAAAGTTAGTAAGCAAGTATCAAAGCAAGGAAAGATGAGCAAGAAAAGAGAAGAGAAAGGGACTTGTTGTTATATGTCTTAGGTAAGGTCTCCCTTACCTTGAAAGAAAGCCCAAGCCTTGAAGGCTGAACCTTTTCCTAAGCTCTAATGGTTGGACCTTAACTTCTCTTCTCAAGGCTCTAAGATTTGGATGCTTGGATGAAGACTAGGATTTTTAAATAGAGGGCTAAGGGTTCTAAGATTACTAACTGGGGGTGTTTGGATAGAGAAGAGGGCAAGCACTAGGACTCTGGTGGCCTTCTTGCTTTCTCCTCTTTTCATGAAAGTTTATATAGAAGGAGTCTTTAAGGTTGGGATTGCCACATGTGAGAACGATTGGTCAAGGGGTTAATAACGTAGGGCTAGGATTATATTCTGCTAGGTGAAAAATATTGGTGAATTGGGAAGGTTCATTTAAGCTCATTAAGTAGTGAGACTAGAAGGCATGAGTAGAAGGAAATAGAACATGTGGCTAGAATTCACTCTCTGAAATTAATGGAGGAGAATGGATGCTGAAAGTATTTTAGGTCCACCTAATAATTCAAATGGTTAAGTAGGGTTATGAGTTTAACAAATGGAGATTGTTTATATAAGTCAGAGTTCACGTGGGCTAATTGGGCATGCAGTTTCTAAATAAATTTTAATTATTAGATTTAGATATCAAGTATGAACCTAGAATTATGAAGTAGATAAAGGGTATCAAATGGTGGGGGTAGCTTTACTTCTAAGGCTCAATTATGTGAGGTGTATCATAGGCCTAATAGAGCTTTAGATTGGGTAACTGAGTTGGTTGCACTTTGAGTTCGTATTGGAGCTAAATCTATTGAGGAGAAAATTATGGGATCAAATTGAAGAATGGACTCCAGGATCATCCACACTTGCACTAAGTATTATAATCAGTCAGACATTTACAAGGTTTAAAGTTTGATTTCACAACATGTGTCAACATGGCTGAGTCAGTATTAGTTGAATGCCAAACTTTTTTCTCTTAAAATTTTACAAGCATAAATTAACTAGGGAACTTTTATTTTTTTTAAAATCAATATATTTTCCATGAAAATATTTATGCTAAAAATGATTTTAAAATTACTAGAAAACGTAAAGGTTTGCAATATCTATATTTTGTTTATGTGCCATTCTAACTTTATTAAAGAAACTAATCATTTTGCACATGAAAATTGATGCAAATGACTAGAGCCCAAACGGGTCGATGCATAAAAGCACTTCTCCCCCTTGTATTTTGATCATCTTCACTGTGTTTGTGCTGGTGACTGAGTTGAATTGCCGGCTGAATTGTTTAGATCAGATCACTAACATCCATGTAGGAGGACCTAGTAGTTATTGTGGTTTCTAAAACGAACTCCCACTATTTGATTTCAGTACACATTATTTTTAAAATGGAAGCCCATTCAAAAGTATAAGAGAAGAAACTCTCTCAGAAAGAAGACCTCCACATCCACCATTCAGAAAATGTGATATAGTATGAGTTCGAATCAACAAAAGAAACTCTTGTAGCACTCTTTCTTCCTAAGATTTTGAAGTCTAAGATCATAAACGAAAGAAAAAAACTTTGATCCATGAACTTTCGTATTCAGATGACTCATCTACCTTATTTTGTTCAAAAGCAATTACCACCAACCTCATCATCAACATCAATTGGTTCATGGAGCATAGGCATCCTATGGCAAGGAAAAATGATACAAGTGCTGAGGAATAAAAGAAGGGTTGCGGGCCTTATAGCCAGCTAGATGAGCTAGAGGAAGAGGCAGTTTTTATATGGGTACTCTTCGATTTCATTCCTATCAATTTTTTTTTTTTTTTTCTATCATCACTTGCTGCTTACATGAAAGCTGAAGTGATGCTAGAAAAGAAAGAGAAAGATAAAGAAATCGGAGGACATGTATAAAATATATTACACCTAAGTTGCATCTTTTTTCCACCTTATTATGAAGTGTATTTGGAAGCTAAATCCGAGGTACGTTGACGATGTCCTTTTGATTTATCATCTTTGCATTGCGACAGGTTCGTGTGATGGTAACCGGCAGGAGAAGAAAAATGAGACGTCGAATCTGGTGCGAAATTCATCGAGTGTGAGGCCTCTCTCTTCCAAATTGGTGTTCCGAGTTAAGTGTAACAGGATGATTCACTGATACGAGATAAGACTGGTTGATCAAGGCTTTCCTTGAATTGATTTTGTTGAGACTTTTAGGCTCTGTAACAAAATTCACAATGGGATGTGTTTATTGCTTCAGCAACAAGCAGCGGCAAGTCTGGTAAATAGGTGTAATATAAATATATTTGATGGAATTATACTTTTGTTCCTCAAAACTCTCTCAAAATTTATTTTGATCCTTAAACCATCAGTTGTTATGTTTTAAAAATGTCACATTTATAGGGTCTTGTTACATGAAGTCAATTAAAATTGACTGAATATTTGATGTGCCAGTAGGAGAAAGTCTCCATATGTTTGTATTACAGTGGTACATGAGTTATTTTATCAATTTTAACTAATCTTATATGGTAAAACATAAAAAATGTAAGTCTTAAAATATGAAGGATTAACTTGAAACAATTAAAAGCTTGAGTGAAAGTTTGAGGACCAAAAAGTGTATTTTAATTTTTAATTTTATTTTTTATATTTATAATGTGGAGCTTAACAAGGGGATCTAGGATTCAACTTCTCACAAATTTTCCTGTCTAGAACTTTTGGAATCCTATTGTAGAACAGTAAAATTATTGGCAAGGATGAGTATAATGGTAAGGAAGGGGCTAAAGTCAATTTTATAGTGCGGCAAATATGGGTCCTATCCGTATATTTTTTTTTAAAAAAAATTAAATTTAAGAATAGTGCACAAAACTAAATATGCTATTCTTGCAACTTCAAATCATTAAGATGGGTGTTGAAAACTTTTGCAACCTTACAATTTTCTTAGGCCATATAATTAAGCTATAATATGGGAAAACCCCATTTCATAATAGATCATAATAGATCAAGCGAAGACATCTTGTTACTTGTAAATCGTAGAAAATGAAACTACAAGAGCAGGACTAGCTCTCAATATAGCAAGTGGTTAAGACTATTTTCATTAGAAAATACTAAGCCAACTATTAAGTTAATCAAGATGAAAGATGTGTCAAAATTTTCATTCAGCCTTGGCAGCAAATACTTCGAGATATTATTTCTTCCCCAGAGATTTTATGTTGGAATTAGAATGATTATATGTGCAGCCCTGTCACATGTCTAGCCCAAATGATGAATTAGATCGCGAGAATTTGTCTTCACCAAAGTCCATGTCAACCCTTACTTCCAACTATTTGATAAAACGGCATGCATGATGAGTTAAACACAATGCAGTCATTTATTTGAATGCAAAGGCAATCTAAGCAATGCATGCAAGCTGAGAAAGGCATTGTACGACCTCAAGGAAGTACACTGGATTCTGGCCTCTTTGTGACGAAGATGGTAGGAAGGTTCTCTATTTTTATTGTATATATTGACGTTAGTATCGTCAACAGAGATGAAACGGGAGAAATAAAGGTCGTTTGCAAGCATCCTACCGTGAGGTTCCCGATGAAGTGATCCCTGGGGAGCTCAAATACTTCTTTGGCATTTTATGATATATGAATCATCTTTTTCTTTTTCTTTTTCTTTTATTATGAAAATAAAAAAATCTATTCAAAATAAATGATTCAAATGCAGATATTTTTTTTAAAAAAAGAAAATCTAGATAGAAAATATTGTTGACACCTTTTTTTTTGGAAGGGGGGGGGGGGGGGGGGAGGGGGTGGTCTTTATGCCCATAAATGAGATTTCTTTGATATGCACAATAATACATTTTTTTAAACATTCACTTATCTTTCTCACTAGCCGATCTGCTGCACTAAGAAAGAAAAGTAATAGAAAACCTTAGAGTTTTTCTTAAAGAAAATCCTTCGACACTTAAATGAGATAAAAATAGAGAAGAGCTCTAGGTTTCTTAGATGAAAAACCAAGGATCCAAGCAAAAAGAGAGAATTAAAAACTTTTTTTTATCTGAGATGATATACTATCTTTGTAGATGTTTGAAAGAGTTATATTGTGAGCCAAACTCTTGTAATAGATGACTCTTATTTAATATTTATTTTAAAGAAGATCGTACTTTAATAGGAATTAGTTAGTTAATTTCTTATAGGATTGGGTTTATCATATTTGGGGAAAGTTCTGATTAAACTTAAGATAGGATGGCTATCATGAAGGAGAGTTCTCTAATTAAAAAAAAAAAGAGAGTCCTCTAATTAAAGTTTTTCTCTTTATGTCGGTATTTGACTATGCCATAAGTCACTACAAGATTAGTCAGCCAAATTAGCTCACATTATTTGTCCCCCACTTTTGGAAGTTGAGCTTGAATTTATGTTTAAGTCACAAGAGTAGCTTTGTCTATAGCATGGCTAATTTGTCTTAGGCTCATTGGTTTTCTATCATGTGACTATGCTATTATTATAGAGCATATTTTCAACTAAGCTATCTACTAGCTCCCTTTTGACCAAGCTATTCAGTAGCTTGTCTTTGGCTGGACCAACTTGTGGTTGGCGGATTAGTTATCTAGTAGTTTGACTTTTATTAAGTCACTAAGTAGCTGACTCTGGATTGAGCTATTAGGTAGCTTGGCCTTGGCATGTTCAAATCATTAGCTTTTCTAGCTATATAAAATTTTGCAATACATGAAGCATTGTTGGGTTGACCAAGCTATTAGGTAGCTTGGCTGGCAGACGATTATGTGTGAAGTGTTGAACTATTAAGTAACTTGTCTTTGAATTTAACTTCCAAAGTTAATGACATTAGTTGGTCTTGCCGACCTAGCTGCGGCCGAGCTCCAATCCTCAAGGGGACTGGTTAGTGACATCGAATTGTGTAGATATATTTTCAGAGAAAAAAATCATTCTTACTAGGGAGTTATTTACTAGGTCGATACTAAACTGAAGAGGACTCATCTTTGAACTAATCTTCGATTTTAAGCTAATCTAATCGAGCTAGCTATTTTGGCTTTCTGAATCATCAAACTGTCTTACCCAAGTCGCTCTATAAAACTGAAATGATTGAATCAAGTTATCTAGACTGAGCTGTTCGAATCAAGGTGATTAGGTCCTCGGCTTAAAGTTACTTCGGTCTTTGAGTAAGTTGGTCCATTGCTTCGCACACAATCTTGGAGAGGTCAGCCTCCCTCATAGAACATAGGTTTTCAAAATTATTTTCAGCAAGTCTTTTAAGTTGGTTTTGAGATTTTACACCTCAGCCAATCTAGGCCAACTAGATAGACTTAGCCTCCCATTGCGAAGAGGGTAGGTTGGCCTTTTAAGATTCGACCTTAAGTTCTTTCAAAATCATGGCTAAGACTCTCAAATCTATCTTAAGTCTTGTCGATCTAAGTCAGTCTTCTTAAGTGGCTTTGGTCATTCGACGCCTCTTAGGTTGGTATTTGGGACGTGTGCCTTGTGGAGTGCCTTGTTAATCGAGCTATGGTCTTCTTAGATCAATTTAATTTTTAATGTTGATCTTTGATTGATTTATCCTTCAAGGATCAAGCTAAGGAGCACCTATTGGACTCGGAGCCAATCCAAGCTACATTTGGTAATCATTAATTATTGCTAGTCAAATTGATTAGATCGAGTATCATTACTTTCATATCAAACTTAATACTATTAGGACTTAGGTCGATTTTATATAACGGGCTTGTGAGAGTCTTTGGGGTCAGTTTTATGACCAACTTATACGAGTCTCCGAGTCAGCTTTATATAACCAGCTTACATGAGTCTCTAAAGTTAGTTTTATGTAATTGGCCTGCATTAGTTTCTAAGGTTGGTTATATGTGTAGGATAAGTAAGAAGAAAAGATAGTACTCGGGATGATCTTATATATTTGAGAAGATGCTTTGGCATGCAAGGCACTGTCCTTAAGAGTAGATTCGCACCTCTCGGAGATAATATCTCGGTGCAGAAGATCAGAGCACGACTACCCTCTAGTATACAACAGCAGCGAGTCTTCTAACATGCGTGCATACACCAATATCAGAAGAGGATGAACAACCGAATGAGTTCCTTCTTTCTGGATAAGAACGGAGCAAAGGATGTTGGAAATCTGTATATTTCAAAATTCAAAAGCTTTTTGACTTGATAAGTCCTTTTATCTGATACGTTGTTCTCAACCGGTAGGATAAGTCTTTTTATTTCAATCGGTAGGATAAGTCTTTTTATTTTTCTTTTTGACCAGTCTTTTGACTTATACGTCTCTATGTACGTGATAAGTCTTTTATTTTGTTTGACCTACCGTTGGACGCTGATCGACCTTTGGACTGAATCGTCATTCCCGTTTGATTGATTCTTTGCTCTCGACCGGTGCTTGCTTTTTTATAAATATTCGAAGCAATGCCGATGTTTAATTAATTCAAACTTTATGCTTTATATTCCATCCTTATCCAGAGATTCATTCCTCATCCTTATCCAGTCCAGAGATTCATTCTTTTGCTTCCGTTCTTATCCAGAGAGAAGAAATCATCTCGGTTGTTCATCCTCTTCTGACATTGGTGTGTGCACGCCTATTAGAAGACTTTACTGTTGTATCCTAGAGGGTAGTCGTACTCTGATCTTCTGCATCGATATATTATCTCCGAGAGGTGCGAATCTACTCTTAAGGACAGTGCCTTACACGCCATAGCATCTTCTCAAATACATTCAAATTCAAATAGACAAGATCACCCCGGGTACTATCTTTTCCTCAAATTTATCCAACAATCTTAAGAGTAGATTCAGGTATGGGTTCACAAAAGAAAATCTCTCAAAAACAATTTAGAAAATGAAACACCGAAGAAGCATGTGCGTGAATGAATTTCTTAGGAGATTCCAAAGATGGCACAACACCCCAGATAGAACTTTCCTGCAACTAGTGATACACATAATTTATCACAATCTACATATCTTAAAAGAAATGTAAAACAATTTAAAGTAATTCTAATAGCTACAAATCATGGATCAATGCCAGTTGCTTGTTTTGTTATTTGGAAAGCCATTCATTTAGCAGTTACATGATACACATGCAACTCAATGCATGGGTAGAAAGTCTCCAAAACATTTGAAAATTTGCTTGTAGGGCACTTTGAAGGTTCTGGTTCATATTGATAAACAGCAAGTATCATCAATTTTGAAATCCCACAACATGATTTGACTATAGGAAATATGCAGATTGGTATGTGACATGTTGATCCTTAATGTGCAAGAGTGTGCAAGTGATGAAGACATCATGAAAAAAAGGTATATATATAACACAAAAATGAAGAAAAAAAAAACATTGATATGGTAGCTATCACTTTAGAAATTTACTACAAATGCAATTCTATTCCTCGTCCAAAAATCGAGTTATGAAATTCTTAACTCCAAATTGTGGAGCACAAGTGTAATATATAATGCAAAACATGATCAGACTTCAGCATGTTCAGCTAGATAATGGCATGGATTGGAGGACATAAATAATATTATTCTTTCTATTTTCACGGTATTTGCTTAATTCCGATTTGTAAATGCTGGAACCTTCTATCATGGTTGTTATGCCAATTCTGAAACCGCCACCTCAACTCTTGCACCATGCTCCTAATACGTCCCATCTCATATTCAAATTGTGTTACATCATAACCACTATTTGCTATGAGTTGAGCATGCTTTTTATTAAGTTTTTGATTATGGCGTTAAGGGATTAGCTATAAATTTTCATCAAGATTAATGTTTTCATTAGCCTATATATTTCTACCAACAGTTAGATAACTTATATCCTCTAGTCATGCAAGTCTACCACCTTGGAGGCACAATAATGATGCATACATCCATGTTAAAAAAAAATTTAAAATATCATGAGAACCATGTGGTAATTGCAGTTCAACTTTATATGGATCAACTTGAGGGTTGTGTTCTTTCTAGTAATGAGCATAAAGTTTGTAAATTAATTAAATCTTTGTATGGCTTAAAATAAGCACCAAAACAATGGCATGATAAGTTTGATAAAATGCTAGTTTCAAATGGATATCAAATTAATAGTGCTGATGTATTTATTCTAAAGTTGTTAATCATGAATGTGTTATAATTTGTTTGTATGTGGACGATATGCTCATATTTGGCACTAATTTTGATATTGTGACTAGCACTAAAATGTTCTTGACTTTGAATTTTGATATGAAAGATATGGAGAAGCAGATATGATTTTATGAATTAGACTTGTAAAGAAGTCGAATAGTATCATACTTTCACAAGAACATTATGTTGAGAAAATCTTGAAAAGTTTTCATATTTTGATTGTAAGCCTGTGAGCACTCCTTAAAATGCTAATTCACAGCTTAAGAAAAATAAAAGTAATGGTGTCTTACAATCCAAATATGCTCAAATTATTGGTAGTCTTATGTATTTGATGAACTGCACTCGACCTGACATTGCTTATGATGTAGGAAGACTAAGCAGATATACCCAATGTCCTAAAAAGGATCATTGGATGACATTACAAAGAGTGCTTAGATATTTGAAAGGAACCATGAACTATGGTTTAATATATTGTGGGACTCCTATTGTATTAGAAGGGCATTATGATGCTAACTGGATTTCAGACTCTGATGAAATGAAATCCACTAGCGGATATGTGTTTACCCTTGGAAGAGGAGAAGTGTCATGGAAATCATCTAAGCAAACATGTATAGCTCAGTCTACAATGGAATATGAGTTTATTGCCTTGGAGAAGGCTGGGACTGAGGCTGAATGGCTCAGGAATCTTTTGGAAGATTTTCCCATTTGGATGAGACCAGCTCCATTTGTGTCTATACATTGTGATTGTCAGGCTGCCATAGCTAAAGCAAAAAATAAAATTTAAAATGGGAAGAATAGACATATACATCTAAGACATAATATTGTGAGGCAGCTTATTAATGATGGAGTAATATCTTTGGATTATGTAAGGTCAGAGTTGAATTTGGCCGATCCTCTGACTAAGCCTCTAAGTAAAAAGCTTGTGAGTAATACATCGAGGGAAATGGGATTATACCCAGATCAAAAGTTGAAGTGATGGTAACCCAACCTTCATGAATAGAGATCCCGGGAAAAAGGTTCATATGGGAAAACAATTCATTGGACAACTTGGAGTATACTATCATAATTATTTATATTGTGAAATCCCTTTCTATGGTGTTAGATAGTATTCTGCAGTGTTTAGGTTGAACTAATATGTGAAGTTCTTAATGGATGTCATAGCCTAATTTGGGTGGTATACAAAACTGCAGTGTATACTTGATGACAATCTACCTATATGAGTGTGGAGGTGGTGGTCGCTTTCTATGAGACTTAGGTAAGATCTCTAGAGCACTCATGAATATCCAGGTAGACGCATGGCCAAAATGTGTCAACCCGCTTAAACAACCGAAATCTGAGAGATGGAATGTGAGTTATAAGTCAATGATCTAATAAAAAAGGATTGGTTCATAGAAACTTAGTTTCACCAACCTTTTATGGATTACACTTATTTTCTCTATGCCTGGTTCATAGTCACATAGACATCATAGCTTATGCACTACATTTTTAAAGTTCCTTCTAAAGTTTGTCATCTTTTGAATATTGAAATAGTGGGGGATTATTGGAAATCTAGTATATTTTAAAATTCAAAAGCTTTTTGACTTGATAAGTCCTTTTATCTAATACGTTGTTCTCAACCAGTAGGATAAGTCTTTTTATTTCAATCGGTAGGATAAGTCTTTTTATTTTTCTTTTTGACCAGTCTTTTGACTTATACGTCTCTACGTACGTGATAAGTCTTTTATTTTTGTTTGACTTACCGTTGAACGCTGATCGACCTTTGGACTGAATCGTCATTCCCATTGGATTGATTCTTCGCTCTCGATCGGTGCTTGCTTTCTTATAAATATTCGAAGCAATGCCGGTGTTTAATTAATTCAAACTTTATGCTTTCTATTCCATCCTTATCAGAGATTCATTCATCATCCTTATCCAGTCCAGAAATTCATTTTTTGCTTCCGTTCTTATCCAGACAGAAGGAAATAATCTCGATTGTTCATCCTTTTTTGACATTGGTGTGTGAACGCCTGTTAGAAGACTTTGTTGTTATATCCTAGAGGGTAGTCATGCTCTGATCTTCTGCACCGAGATATTATCTCCGAGAGGCGCAAATCTACTCTTAAGGATAGTGCCTTGCACGCCACAGCATATTCTCAAATACATTCAAATTCAAATAGATAAGATCACCCCAGGTACTATCTTTTCCTCAAACTTATCCAACAAAGGAATGAATCTCTAGACTTTTCTGGACTTGATAAGGACGAAAGAATGGATCTCTGGATAAGGGATAAGGATGAAGTCAAATGAATTTGAAAAAAATGAATGAATAATCATCGGCATTGCTTTGAATATTTATAAAGAAGCAAACACTGATTGAAAGCAACGAATGAATTCAATTCTCGTTGGATTCCAAAGGTCGCGGGTCGGTCAGCGTCAATCGGTCAAATGACGAAATAAAAAGAAAAATAAAAAAGGATAAAATTCTTGCTTATCATGCGTGCATCCAACGGACGGGATTTGCACCCCCCTGCGCACAATGATCACACGCGATGCGCCCGATTAACTGTTTCTTTAATCGGCTCCACCGATTTGCATTAGGCTTGGCTCAGCTCGCGTGTGCGTGAGCTTTCTCACAACAATTCAACCAAGCAAGAGAGTAACACATATATAAGTAAGAGTAAATTTTGTTATGCTTTCCATGTGGGACTAAAAGTATGGTTTCATGATAAAAGGAGGGTAAGCTTTTGGAGAGAAACTTTTGGATATTGGTTTTGAAGGGAAGGAAACTTTTGGATATTGGAATATATATATAATTTTCAACAATCCCCCACTATTTCAATATTCAAAAGATGACAAACTTTAGAAGGAACTTTAAGAATGTAATGCATAACCATGGTGTCTATGTGACTATGAACCAGGCATAGAGAAAATAAGTGTAATCCATAAAAGGCTGGTGAAACTAAGTTTCTATGAACCAATCCTTCTTTTATTGGATCATTGACTTATAACTCATATTCCATCTCTCAGATTTAGGTTGTTCAAGCGGGTTGACACGTTTCGGCCATGCATCTACCTGGATATTCATGAGTCCTCTAGAGATTTCACCCAAGTCTCATAGGAAGCGGCCACCACCTCCATACTCTTATAGGTGGATTGTCATCAAGTATACACTGCAGTTTTGTATATCACCCAAATTAGGCTATGACATCCATTAAGAACTTCACATATTAGTTCAACCTAAACACAGCATAATACTATCTCACACTATAGAAAGAGATTTCACAATATAAATAATTATGATAGTATACTCCAAGTTGTCCAGTGAATTGTTTTCCCATATGAACCTTCTTCCTGAGATCTACGTTCATGAAGGTTGGGTTACCATCACTTCAACTTTTGATCTGGGTATAATCCCATTTCCCTTGATGTATTGCTCACAAGCTTTTTGCTTAGAGGCTTAGTCAGAGGATCGGCTAAATTCAACTCTGACCTTACATAGTCCAAAGATATTACTTCATCATTAATAAGCTGCCTCACAATATTATGTCTTAGACGTATATGTCTACTCTTCCCATTATAAATTTTGTTTTTAGCTTTAGCTATGGCAGCCTGACAATCACAATGTATAGACACAGATGGAGCTGGTCTCATCCAAATGGGAAGATCTACCAAAAGATTCCTGAGCCATTCAGCCTCAGTCCTAGCCTTCTCCAAGGCAATAAACTTGGATTCCATTGTAAACCGAGCTATACATGTTTGCTTAGATGATTTCCATGACACTGCTCCTCCTCCAAGGGTAAACACATATCCGCTAGTGGATTTCATCTCATCAGAGTCTGAGATCCAGTTAGCATCACAATACCCTTCTAATACTGTAGGAGTCCCACAATATATTAAACCATAGTTCATGGTTCCTTTCAAATATCTAAGTACTCTTTGTAATGCAATTCAATGATCCTTGTTAGGACATTGGGTATATCTACTTAGTCTTCCTACAGAATAAGCAATGTCAGGTCGAGTGCAGTTCATCAAATACATAAGATTACCAATAATTTGAGCATATTTAGATTGTAAGACATCATTGCCTTTATTTTTCTTAAGCTGTGAATTAGCATTATAAGGAGTGCTCACAGGCTTACAATCAAAATGTGAAAACTTTTTCAAGATTTTCTCAACATAATGTTCTTGTGAAAGTATGATACTATTCGACTTCTTTATAAGTCTAATTCCTAAAATCATATATGCTTCTCCCATATCTTTCATATCAAAATTCAAAGTCAAGAACATTTTGGTGCTAGTAACAATATCAAAATTAGTGCCAAATATGAGCGTATCGTCCACATACAAACAAATTATAATATATTCATGGTTAACAACTTTAGAATAAATACATTTATCAGCACTATTAATTTGATATCCATTTGAAACTAGAACTTTATCAAACTTATCATGCCATTGTTTTGGTGCTTGTTTTAAGCCATACAAAGATTTAATTAATTTACAAACTTTATGCTCATTACCAGGAAGAACACAACCCTCAGGTTGATCCATATATATTTCTTCTTCTAGGTCTCCATTAAGAAATGCAGTTTTAACATCCATTTGATGAATTATCAATTTATGAATAGATGGAAGAGCAATCAAGACTCTAATAGAAGTTATTCTTGTCACAGATGCAAAAGTATCAAAGTAGTCAATATCTTTCTTTTGAGAATAACCTTTTGCAACCAGCCTTGCCTTAAATTTTCAATAGAACCATCAGGATTTAGTTTTTTCTTAAAGATCCATTTACATCCAATAGTTTTAGCTCCAGGGGATAAACTTACTAATTCCCATGTATGATTGCTCATGATGGATTCTATCTCATTATTTATAGCCTCTTTCCAAAATATAGCATCAGGAGATGAAATTGCTTCAGAATAGATTTGAGAATCATTATCAACAAGAAAAGTATAAAAATCATCTCCTAGATTAGTTTTCTTTCTGATTCTCTTGGATCTCCTTAGCTCTTGAATGTCATCAGGCTTTAAATTAGGTTCAACCACTTGTGGTCTAGAAGGTCTTTCTAAGGAGGTTTTCATAGGAAAGATATGTTCAAAAAATTCTGCATCTTTCGTCTCGATTATAGTATTAGGTTCCATGATATTATTTTCACTTTTATTCACTAAGAACCCATAGGCTGCACTATATTTATTTGCAGGACTATTTTGAACATAACCTATGAACATACAATCAAAGGTTTTAGATCCTAACTTTCTCTTTTTAGGTTCAGGAAGCAAGACCTTTGCTAAACAACCCCATACTTTTAAATATTTAAAACTTGGCAAATGACCATTCCATAACTCATAGGGTGTTTTATTGGTTTTCTTATAAGAAATTTTATTTTGAATAAAACAAGCAGAAAGAAGGGCTTCCCCCCACAAGTTCATGGATGCACCAGAACTAAGGAGCAATGCATTCATCATTTCTTTAAGTGTTCTTGATGAATAAGGAGGAGTAAATTCATGAATTATACCGTGTTGTGCACAATAATCATTAAAAGGAGTAGAATCATATTCTCCTTCTCTATCAGATCTAAGTCTTTTTATTTTTCTTATTAATTGATTTTTAATTTCTGTCTTATATTTTATAAATATTTCGAAGGCTTCATCTTTTGATTTTAAAAGATAAACCATTGCATAACGAGAAAAATTATCGATAAAAGTAATATAGTATTTCTTTCCACTTCTAGTCATATTACCTTTTAAATCTCCTAAGTCAGAATGAATTAATTCTAACAATTCAGTTTCTCTTGTATGAATAGATTTGCAACTTCTTTGGTTAATTTAGATTCTACACATGTTTGACATTTTTCATGATCATAAGAAGTAGACATGTTATTTAGCAAACCTAATTATTTCTTTTTTTAATGTAAGAGTAATTAACATGTCCTAATCTACCATGCCAAAGATTAATAGAGTCAAGCAAGTAAGCAAAAGAAGATGATGCATTTTTATTCATAACTTCGAGTACATTTAATACAAATAGACCCTGGTTACAATATCCTTTCCCAATGAAATTTCTAGATTTGGTCATAACAACTTTGTCAGACTCAAATGACACTTTCACACCATTTTTTTCCAAGCAATGCCATAGAAATCAGGTTCATACGGATGTCCGGCACATGTAGCACATCTTCAAGTGAAAGGACTTTTCCAAAAGTTAATTTTAGATTGACTTTTCCTTTGCCAATCACTGAACAAGACTTTGAGTTGCCCATGAAGACTTGCTCCTCTCCTTCTGGCAGTGGGATATAGAAGACAAATGCATTTCTATTGCCACATATATGACGAGTGGCTCCAGAATCCATCACCCAGTCCTTTGTATGTGCAACAATATTGGCCTCGCTAACAACCGCATCAATCACATCTTCTCCAACCATCAAGTTAGCCTTTGGTTTGAATGGAGCATCATTAATTTTTCTGAACCTGCATTGGGCAGCATGGTATCTTGGTTTCCCACAAACATAGCAAGATCCTTTTTTCTTCTTAAAAGTTTAACTTTTTTGAAAATGAGGCTTCTTATCATATTTCTTGTAATGGTTTCTATGTTTGGGCTTATAGGACTTATGTTTATCCTTACTAGATCCATCCTCTATTAGATTAGCCTTACTAGTTATTTCCTTAGCCTTTTCTATCTTTTCTCGAGCTCTGTTTTGCTCTTTAATCCTAATATGCACAATAACATCTTCAAGGGATATAGACTTTCTTTTATGCTTTAAATTATTCTTATAATCTTTTCAAGATTCAGGTAATTTTTTAATTAGGGATCCAACAATAAAAGCATCAGGAAGAATAATATTTTCATTTTTAAGGTCATCTATTAGAACATGGAAAGCATGGATCTGAGATGACACATCCTTATCTTCTGACATCGTAAAGTTAAAAAGGTTTCCTATAGCAAATTTCTGAGAACCGGCATCTTCAAGAATATATTTTCTTTTAAGGCTTTCCCAAATTTCAGAGGCTGATTTAATAGGATAATAAATATCAAATAGTTCATTGGATAGAGTACTAAGAATAGTATGCCTACATATTCTGTTAGCCTTTTTCCAGGTTAGAAGGTCCTCCTCTTTCTCAGGTTTAGGATCAATCAAAACATATCTAATATTATGTACGTCTAATATTGAAAATATTTTTCTTGCCAACGTTTATAATGGGAACCGATAAATTGCTCAATCTTGGATGTATCGGAAAAGGACTTAGTAGCAGCAACCATAATAGAGTCCATATCTACTCTTAAAATTGTAAGATAAGTAAGAAGAAAGATAGTATCCGGGATGATCTTATCTATTTGAATCTATTTGAGAAGATGTTGTGGCATGCAAGGCACTGCCTTTAAAAGTAGATTTGTGCCTCTCGGAGATAAATCTCTGTACAGAAGATCAGAGCACGACTATCCTCCAGGATACAATAGCAGTGAGTCTTCTAACAGGCGTGCACACACCAATGTCAGAAGAGGATGAACAATCGAATGAGTTCCTTCTTTCTGGATAAGAACGGAGCAAAGGAATGAATCTCTGGACTTTTCTGAACTTAATAAGGATGAAAGAATGGATCTCTGGATAAGGGATAAGGATGAAGTCAAATGAATTTGAAAAAATGAATGAATAATCATCGGCATTGCTTTGAATATTTATAAAGAAGCAAACACTGGTTGAAAGCAACGAATGAATCCAATTCATGTTGGATTCCAAAGGTCGTGGGTCGGTCAGCGTCCAACGTTCAGTCAATTAGTCAAACGACTTATCAGGGGTCAATCAGTCAAATGACGAAATAAAAAGAAAAATAAAAAAGGATAAAAATCTTGCTTATCACGCATGCATCCAACGGATGGGATTTGCATCCCCTGCGCGCGATTAACTGGTTTCCGAAATCGGCTCCACTGATTTGCATTGGGCTTAGCTCGGCTCGCGCGTGCATGAGCTTTCTCACAACAATTCAACCAAGCAAGAGAGTAACACATATATAAGTAAGAGTAAGTTTTGTTATGTTTTTCATGTGGAACTAAAAGTGTGGTTTCATGACAAAAAGAGGGTAAGCTTTTGAAGGAAAACTTTTGGATATTGGTTTTGGAGGGAAGAAAACTTTTGGATATTGAAATATATTATACTATAATTTTCAACAATATGTAACCAAGTTATGTAAGTATCTAAAATTAGTTATATAAAATCGACCTGTGTGAGTCTCTAAAGTCATTTTGGTGTCACTAGATTGTATGGGTCTCTAAGATCAATTTTATGTAACTAGCTTGTATAAATCTTCATGGTCAGTTTTATGTAACTAGCTTATAACAATTTTCAATCAAGCTGAAACAAATGAAATTCTAGGAGAGAAAGTTTGCGCTCTTTTGTAATTTTTATTATGAAAGAATACCTACAAAATAGAAGTAAGAAGCTGAAAAAGTAAGGTTTATTAATAGTACTTATTTAAATTATCAGATTTCCGAGTATTAGAAGGTGGTCGGCCATCAAGTTTCTCAGTGAGTAAGCTCATATCTAAATTACTTCTATCACTTGATATGAATCTTTCTAATTTAAAGTTATTTTTCTTTCACCATTAATGCGGCTTGATAATATTTTTCTTTTTAGCACCAAGTCTTTAGGTTAGAACTAATGCCTTTTGATCCTTCGTAACAACTAATTTTGGTATGGTTAGCCTTGATTCCTCGTATTAGTCCATTCTGATTTAAATGACTTTGGCTTGTCAGGTTGGTCAACTTTAGTACAACTGGCCTCGATTCTTCAATTTTCTTTGACAGGTCTGCCCTTACCTCTTGTTGGATTGGGTAGCCAACCAAGAATATAGAGCAACCTCACATCAAATTTATCAGCTAGATCTTTACACCCTGTATTCTTCTCCCTTCTAATATCCGACGACGATTGATAAGAAAATCAGGCTTGAGCTTGGAGAGGCAAAGCGTGTTAGAGATGTTCCCATACTGGAGAGGGGGGAAGATGGCCACAGTGGAAGAGAAGCGTTAGCTGAGCTCTGGCAACTCAAAGTGGTCGTCTCCGGAGAGGGAAAACGCCGCTGGTTGGCGGTGGTGGAGATGTCGAAGAAGTCCCGCAGCTGCCTGCTGGTCGGGCATTGGCCCTGGCCTACCGGAAGAGCTTGCCTTTTCCTCTCTTTTTTCTTCGTATAGCAGTCGGCCAGCTTCTTCTATTCGCTGTTTCCCATGGATGGTACCAACTTATAATTCTATATCTGACGTTTTTTCTATTCTTCATCGTACTAACGATGAATGATGTTACCTTATGAATGATAAATTATTTTTTTTGATGTTACCTTATGCATTGGGTACTATCTATATTTCTTGAGAGCCTCATTTTCAAAATTTATCAAAATTAATTTTGACGAAAGTGTTCATGATAGAGTTATTGGGTCTAATTTTATGATTAGAAAGCTCGATGGTGCAATGCTGGTGGCTAGGAGCTTCAGTTATATTGACTCGTCGGTGTTTTTAATTTAGCAAAGTTTTATATCACTTGGACTGGTATTTCTTCTATCATTCGTAGCTTTGGCGCTACTTCTTTTATTATTGAGAGGGATGCTACTATAGTAATTTACTGGCTGCACAACGATCACTGCGATCAGGTGTCTACCAACCCCTTGATTCATGATATTCATTCTTTTTTACAGGATGTTCACTGCATTCAGATTTGACATATCTTCAGGGAAGCTAATGCTGCGGCTGATTGGCTCACTGCCAGAGTGGCCAACCACTTTGGCTTTTGGAGTTGAAAGCCGGAAGATTTATGTCCGCCTGTTCTTTCATCAATCTTGTATTCTGATCTATCGGGTTTGATTCATCCTAAATTAGTGTAATCCTTAGAAGAACCAAAATTTTCCTGATAAAAAAAACCTTCCCTAGTGTTATGATAAAGATATTTATATAAATTCTTTTAGATTTTACATCCTACGATCAATTTGGTTTTTAAAACGTGTCCACCTACTGGATAAAAATAACCATAATTAATGTTTTGATTTCAAACATGTCCACCTATTCAGTTTAAATTAAAAATTCGTTGGATTAAAAAATTCATGAATATTTTGATTCCAAGTGTCCACCTATTCAGTTTTGTTATCTAATATTACAATCTGAAATACTGTTTAATCACGTGTTAGTACATTTTTAAAAAAAAAAGTGAGAAAGAGACTTTACAACGATCATATTTAAAATTAAATTTTTTTTACAAGAATTTGATCATAAGGCAAAACTCTCATAAATTCAGATTTTATTTGAAGTAACCGTTGATCCTAACCATGATGAGAAATCATATCACTGCTGCTCTCTTTAGCAGCTATCCCAAATATCACTTTAAACTAGTAATAATCTTGCAAAAGATCGGACCGAATTGTCAAAGAAGCCTTTCGAGAAAGATTTTTGCGTTCTCTTGCGTTCTCAGATAAATGCTTCATGTGGTGCAAACCTCAACATCAAGAGGAGAGAGAAAAAAAAAAATCTTACCTAAACCTTATTAATAAAAATGCAAATATGCCATTGAAAGTAACTTGTCCAACTAGTAAACGGGCAATCAAGAATTACTACTGATTTTTCTTAGGAAAGCTTAAAATGTATTCTTTAATTATTTTATTATTTTTTACCTGGATAAAAATCTTTAGATATCAAATCAGTCCGATCTTCACAGATTCCGTAGACATTTCAATAACCCTTTTTTAAAAAATTAATACTTGATTTTTAATTCGTATATCGCTGTAAGTCCACCTCGCTATTTTGTCCTTGTCACGTTAATGTAGAAAACTATAACATCAAGCCACCACTAGAGGTTCGGACATTAGTTTTCCTACTCTTATGAGTTATGATGGAGATGGCAGAGCTTTTCTCTCTTCTTTTCTTGCGACTTTTTGGCTGTAGAGTTTGTTTGCTTTCGATTTTTCTGCGTGAATAGAGAGTGATCCTTTGTCCGTTTATTTTTTTTGAGTCGTCTTAATTCTGTTGCGTGAAAGATGATGGTTACCTAATTGATTAGACCGCAGCTAGAGTTATACTCTATGTTCTTAAGATAATTTTGTCCCACAATAATGCTTACGGTCAGTATGACGATTATCTCCCAAAATACAATAGTCTCCTTTTGATGAAAGCAACGCTATAATTCATCAAAAAATTCGAACCAAGAATGCTACTCTCTTTTTAATGCACTATTGCTATACTACCTTAGGAAAGTATGCAAATGCCTAAAAGAAGAAAAGACCAGAATTAATTCGGATTGAACTCAATTCGGAATGAATGGATTGAATAAAAATGCTTGGTTTAGGGTCCTATTTATAGGTTTTAAGATACCCTTTGGAAGCAACCCCTACGAATTTAATTTAATTTGAATTCTTTGATCGGATTTGATCAAAGGATATGAGGGTTAATGGCTTATCACCCTTGATATGTCCATTAAACATCGTGATCTTCAGATCAGGCGATCGGATAAGCCTTTTCATGATCTGAAAGGTAGTTTCTTCAATCAGATAAGGTAATTCCACGATCGGATAAGTCATAGCGCAGCTATGATACGTTTTTTCACGATCTTTTATCACAACGGCTTGATCGGAGTGACGCCTTATCTCCAACCGTACGATCAAACGAATGCCTTATCACCAATCGTTGATCGATCAGAGGAGTGCCTTATCATCAACGGTCCTGTTGACCGGTCAATCGATGGGTGTGAGCCGTTGGATCGCGATCGTGATCATGATTTGATCACCGCATCTTGACCCATCATCTGATCGATCAATGATCAATTGATCTCAGCCCCTTATCTTGATCCGATCAGTCTCCACCATCGGATCCTAATGATTTAGGAAAAATTTAAAGCCTATCAAGCTCCTCACATGCACCTAAGGAACTTAAGCTTAAAAAAAGTAGTTTCCATATAAGTGAACCTTCCTTTCTTGATTTTTTTAATGTGGGACTAAATGTCTCCATAATTTCTTATTCATACATATAAGGAGGTAATGGACTTTCAAGGCCCATTAGGATATTCAAGACCTATTTTGGTCCATTACCCAACAAATTCTTCATATGCCTCTTATTCTATTCATCAAATTAAGGAGTGCTTGTAGATTTCTTGGACGGGAATATTAGAAAGAGAGAGGGAGTGGGTGTGAGACTCCTCCAAGGAAGGAAGGAAAGAGATGAGGAGGGGAGGGTTGATGTATTCATTATTATTCATAGTGCTTCTGCTATCTTTAGGGGATGGTGGTTCAGGCCACCAAACTGCTGCCAACTTTAGCAGGGACGATTTCCCACCTGACTTCGTCTTTGGAGCTGCAACCTCGGCTTACCAGGTGTGCTTGCTCGGTTTAATTCTTCCTCAAATTAAATGACCATATATAAAACCACAGAGAAACGGTAGGACACAGTTGGAACCCAAACTATACATGGGCACTGTTTTATAGGTGGAGGGAGCAGCAGCTGAGGATGGAAGGACTCCTAGCGTTTGGGATATTTCACTCATGCAGGTAGAGTATATGTTTTTATTTCTGAAGTCAAGTGGTGTCAGTTTTTTGGTTGCTATGAGAGGCAGCTTTCAGGAGCTCAGAATAACTTCTGTTTGGTTGAGAAGAGAGTGGCCTTTGGTCCTAGTGATCATGGGGCTTTGTCTTAGCTGGGGTAGAAGACTGGTAGTTCCTACTTGATTTAGGAATCGGTTAATTCAATAAAATAGATAATAGTTTCAGAAGATTGGGTTTTGGAGAGAATATGAAGCCTGCGCCTCTGGTGTCCTTTTGAGGGGGGAGAGAGAGAGAGAGAGAGGGGGGGGGGGGGGGGGAGAGGGGGGCATGTGAAGTGGCTTTCGGAGCATAACCTGAAAATTTTAACACGATTTAGTGTAAAATTTATTAAAAAGCCATTTTTTTATAGAACAAAAGAAGGTAAGTGTTTGTATATATATATATATATATATGAATGCATGAGCATGTGTATATGGTTTCAAGCAGGTGGCTCAAATGGTAGGATAAGGTGTTCTTCGTTGAAAGCCACTCAATTGCTCTTCATTTTTTTTTTTTTTTGATAAAATGTTTGGACATGAACTTTTTGCCGCAATTATAACTATTTCCATCTCCATAAAAATATTAGAATTTAATTATAACTATATTGATGAGGTTGTAATGAGTCAAATATTAGAACTTATTTTTTAAAAATAAAAATAATGTTATTTTAAATATATAAGGGGCCTGTTGATGATTTTTTTTTTAAATAATTGACTAACACCATATGATATATATGATGCTTTTCCAAAAAGAAAAATATGGCATGATACCAAATGAACAAAATATGTCATTAAAGCAGTCTGCCTTGTTAGGGTTTAGACCTTGATGAATAGCAATGGATTCAACCTTACTGAAGAAATCGATTGATACAACGATAACATATCCGTTCTTGAACAACCACCACAGCCCCTTTGTACTATAAGATTTATTTTAATCTTTATTTCTATCTTTGCTGGATTTTCCCTCAAAGCCAGCGTTGACTTTCTTTCCTTGGCAGGAAGGATTTTTAATCCTTTTCTTTGCTTTGCGTGAGAAGTCTCCAGCCACTTCTTCCCTCACGTGTCTTTTCCGTCCCCAGGAAGCCCATGACTTCTTGTTTTCTTGGCGTGAAGCCGCCCTCCAGAAACGAATATGAATCACATGGATCGGCTTTGTTCTTGGCAGCGTGAAGACTCCCCACGAAGCCGTGAAGGTACGTCTTCACGCTGCTCGCACGACGTTGCTCGCACAAATCCTAAGAGGTAGAACGCGTTGCATCCATGGGTCCAACCCACACGATCCCTTCTTCAGAAAGGAGAAAGATAGAGAGAAGGAAGAGAGGGCTGCCGCCTCTGATGAGAGAAGGGAATTTTTGGGAGAAAAGAATCTGTTCTCTATTCCATCCAAACCCTAGAGACTAGAGTTTAAATACATCCACGAAGTGGGCCAGGCCCAGACTCAACAAAAAACTCCCATGGACTAAACCAATGAGATTAAACTAATCCCCAAGCCCGTGTACACCCGTGACTTGATTTAATCTCAACCCTTGGACTCAAACCCAGCCCAATACAAGTTAGCCCACCTGGGCCTTGATAGCACCACACCAGGCCCAACAATCTCCACCTTGGTGCTTTCAAGGCCTCAGCACGTCCACTGTGTCCATCAGCTTTAACAACGAAATACACTTTTGAAAACTGTCCCGTGGAAGAACCTTAGTCAGTGCATCTGCTGGATTTTCTTTGGTGTATACCTTCACCAGCTCCACCTCACCATCTTCCACCAGCTCTCTGATCCTGTGGTATCTGAGGTCAATGTGCTTCGTCCTGGCATGATAGACTGCATTCTGCGCAAGCATCAGAGCACTCTGGCTGTCACTATGCACCTGGACAACCTTCTGATCAAGTCCCATCTCCAGCATCAAGCCCTTCAGCCAAAGAGCTTCCTTTGCTGCCTCTGTGATACCTATGTATTCTGCCTCCGTGGTAGATAAGGCTGTGATGGGCTGCAGACATGATCTCCACGATACTGGACCACCAAACAGGCTGAACACAAAGCCTGTTGTGGATCTCCTAGTGTCCACATCTCCACCAAAGTCTGCATCCACATACCCATATAACTGCCCACGAGCCTCCTTGGATAAGTTGGATCTCTCAGCATCTTCTTGCTGTCCATAGCAAATACCAACCCCAACTGTACCTACCAAGTACCTGAAGATTCCCTTCAGTGCTCGCCAGTGCTCCCTACCAGGCTGCGCCATGAACCTGCTCACCTGGCTCACTGCATGGGCTATGTCTGGCCTACAACATACCATGGCATACATAAGGCTCCCAACACCAGAAGCATATGGTACCTTCTCCATCTCCTGAGCCTCCACCTCAGTCTGTGGTGACATGGTCTTCGATAAGGAAAAATGTGCTGCCAAAGGTAGTGCTGTCGGTTTGGCATCCTTCATCCCATATCGCTCCAGAATCTTTTAATGTAGCCACCCTGACTCAGATGCAGCACACCTTTGGATCTATCTCTGATGATTTCCATCCCTAGGATCTTCCTGGCTGGCCCCAGATCCTTCATCTCAAACTCCCGAGACAAAGCTATCTTCAGTTCCTGTACAGCCTTCTCACTCTTGCATGCTATCAGCATGTCATCTACATACAAGAGTAAGTACATCCTAGACCCATCATCCAGAGATTTAACATACACACAAGAATCATACTCACACCTGGAAAGTCCAATGCTCCTAACATAAGTGTCAAATCTCTTGTACCACTGCCTCGGCGACTGCTTCAGCCCATACAGAGATTTCTTCAGCAAACAGACTTTCCCATCTGATCTTGGTTCTCTAAACCCTGGTGGCTGCTCCATGTAGATGCTCTCCTCCAAATGACCATGGAGGAATGCTGTCTTCACATCCATCTGCTCCAGCTCCAAGTCCTGAGCTGCTACAATACTCAATAATAGTCTGATGGAAGTGTGCCTGACAACTGGAGAAAATATCTCACCATAATCGATGCCTTCTTTCTGAGAGTATCCTTTGGCCACTAGTCTTGCCTTATACCTGATACCCTCTTGTTCTGAAGCTCCTTCCTTGCGCTGATAAACCCATTTACAACCAATGGGTTTCTTTCCTTGTGGCAGCTGGACCACCTGCCACGTATTATTGCTGTGAAGAGACTGCATTTCCTCTGCCATAGCATGGATCCACCTATCTCTATCCTGACTTTCCATAGCCTCCTCATAGGTGAAAGGGTCTCCATTCGCTGTCACCAGGGCATATGACAACGAATCCTCAAAGCCGTATCGAACTGGTGGTCGCACGTTCCTCCTGGGCCTTTGCTGTGCGATCCCAGTATCAGTCCCCTGTCCAGCTGCATCCTGCTGAACTCCCTGGCTTCTACCCCCTCTGTCAGTCCTCTCCACCTGAATCTCAAATCCTCCTGGTCCACTAGCAAATGGCACAACTGTATAGGAGGTTGTCTGACTAGTGTTACCGTGTTCTACCTCCTGTAGTCCCTGCTGTGCATCCATGCCACTTCTGTTCTGGAGGATTGAGCTCTCATCAAAGGTTACATCTCTGCTGATGACAACCTTCTTCTCCAAGGGGTCCCATAGCCGATACCCCTTGACTCCTCGCGGGTAGCCTAGGAACACCATCTTCTTAGACCTGGCATCCAACTTACTCCGCTCCCCAGCTCCAACATGCACATATGCTGTGCATCCAAACACCCTTAGATGGTTTAGGCTTGTCTTCCTTCCAGACCATATCTCCTCTGGAATGTCTCCATCTAACCTGGTGTGCGGTGACCGATTGACCAAGTAGCTAGCTGCATCTACTGCGTCAACCCAGAACATCTTTGGAAGCCCTGCCTGCAGCCTTAAGCATCTTGCCTTTTCCAATAGTGTTCTGTTCATCCTCTCAGCCACCCCATTCTGTTGAGGAGTTCCCATCACCGAGAAGTGCCTTCTGATGCCCCACTCCTCACAAAAAATCTGGAACTCCCTGCTGGTGTATTCCCGCCATTATCAGACCTCAGACACTTCACACTTTTACCCTGCTCCTTCTCCACCTCAGCCTTCCAGATTTTGAACTTGGTGAAGACCTCTGATTTCTCCTTCATAAAGTAGATCCACAGCTTCCTTGAGAAATCATCTATCAGGGTCATAAAGTATCTGGCCCCATTCCTTGCAGAAACTGGGGCTGGTCCCCAGACATCTGTGTGTACTAACTCCAGGGGTTCAGCACTCCTAGCTGTGCTGACTGAGAACTGTACTCTCCTCTGCTTTCCCATCTGACAAGGCTCACAGATCTCCATATCTCCGCTACTCAAGTCTGGAAGCAGACCTCTCTTGCTCAGTTCTTTCATCCCCTTGTCTCCCATGTGGCCCAGGCGGTAATGCCACATCCTGTACACATCCCGGGGATCTTGCTCCACAGCTGCCACCTCAGATTTCACAGTCATCACAGAGCCCTCCATCTTGTATAGATTATTTTCCAGCCTCCTCCCTCTCATCACCACCATGGCTCCATTGGAGATGTTCAGAACTCCACTCCTGGCACGACTGCTGAAGCTGTATCCAGTCCGCTCCAAGTACCCCAGTGATACCAGATTCTTCTTGAGTTCTGGAACATGCTTCACACTGGTAAGAGTGCGCACCATACCATCAAACATCCTCACCCTCACTGTGCCAATACCTGCCACCTTGCAAGGGTGATTATCTCCAAGAGTCACATTCCCCTCCTCAACCTCTGTGTAAGTACTGAACCACGACCGGTTGGGAGTGTAATGATGAGAACAGGCTGAATCCAAGGTCCACATCTCTGTGCTGTGCCTGTGATCATCTGATACAACCAAGAGATCATCCTCCACCTCCTGATCTGCAACTGTACTCACAGACTCAGATCCTCCTTTTTCTCCCTTCTGATTTTTCCACTTAGGACAATTCTTCTTAAAATGTCCTACCTCTCCACACTTATAGCACTTCAGCTCTCTCTTGCCTTTCCTGGACTTTGATCGTCCTCCAGACTTACTTCTGTCCCTGCCCCTACCTCTGCCTGTCCTTTCCCCAACTGATAGACCCTCCTGGGGAACAGCTTCCTTGGTCATCTTCTCCCTCTGCTCATTCGTCCGAAGCACCGAGACAATATCTTCATAAATTAATGTCTCCTTCCCATAGAGCAGTGTTGTGACCAATGAGTCATAAGACGTGGGCATTGAACATAAAAGCAGAAGTGCTTTATCTTCTTCCTCCATCTTGACCCCAACATTCAGAAGTTCATTGCTCATCTGGTCGAATATCTGGATGTGACCCAGCACATCTCCACCTTCTGACATCCGAAGGCTGTAGAGGCGCTTCTTCAACATCAACTTGTTGCACATATTCTTCCCCATATAGAGGGTGTGCAACTTCGTCCAGAGTCCCTTCGGGGTCTTCTCCTCCAGCACTGAATAGAGGACTGAATCCGCCAGACAGCCCCTGATCATTGAACATGTCTTCTTCTCCAATGAAATCCACTGCTTGTCTGTCATCCCATCTGGCCTTTCCTCCAAAGCCAAATCTAAACCCTGCTGCACAAGGAGGTCCTCTACCCGGACTTTCCACATGGAGAAACTTCCCTTCCCATCAAACTTCTCAACCTCTATTTTTATGCTACTCCCCATGGCCAATTTCAAAAATAGCACAAAAATAAATTTTATAAAATAGAGAAGTACCTTGACGAGATTCTGTTGAAATTATTTCAACTCCTTGAAGGCCTCCAGATTACTCCTTGAACCAGGCTCTGATACCACTTGTTAGGGTTTAGACCTTGATGAATAGCAATGGGATTCCCTGTTGAACAAGAACTAAAGGGGATTATTGAACCTAGAAAGGATAATTTCTAAAAAGGAAAAGGAAAAAGGCAGAAGAACTGCCGCCCTATGATGAGAGAAGGGAATTTTTGGGAGAAAAGAATCTGTTCTCTATTCCATCCAAACCCTAGAGACTAGAGTTTAAATACATCCACGAAGTGGGCCAGGCCCAGACTCAACAAAAAACTCCCATGGACTAAACCAATGAGATTAAACTAATCCCCAAGCCCGTGTACACCCGTGACTTGATTTAATCTCAACCCTTGGACTCAAACCCAGCCCAATACAAGTTAGCCCACCTGGACCTTGATAGCACCACACCAGGCCCAACAGTCTGCCCATTGAAAAAGAATTGTCAACTAGTACTAGTGCTGTTTCATTTATTGCAATCCAGCAAAATCGATCAAATAATTTAAGTTTTTAATGAAACAGCTTGAGTTTATAATGTTCTTTACAGGGAAGATGCCAGATAAGAGCACAGGTGACGTAGCTGCAGATGGGTACCACAAATACAAGGTAAAATCCTACCTCTATCTATAATATTGTCTTATATCATCAATTGTTGAATTATAAAATCATTTATCAATACTTCTAATAGAAAATAATGGATAATAAAAAAAAAAGCTATATCTTTTAAATGTAACACAAATATAGCCACGCTATATCAGAAAAATGTATATAAAAAATTATATTTTTTCTACAAGTATAAGCTTAGAGAATAATCTTTATGATTGATAAAATTGTTTGACGACCGTGATGTACCATAACAATCCTTTAATTTTGGTTTCATTATTTACCATGCATGATGTATCAATTGTTTGAAAATTGTTACAATCACTCACCCACCTATATACAAAATACAAACTCTCATAGTAATTCAATGTCCACTTCAATATGTGTAAGCTTTCCACCATTAAGATAAGAACGCAGATCGTTGATAAGTCCCACGTCAATAAATCCAACTAGTCTAGATTTCTTTTTCTTCTGTCTCGTTGACAATAGTGAAAGAAGTTAGTCAACTAGGAAAAGAGAGCCCCTTTTTTTTATTTGATACTTATACGTTTTTTTTTAAAAAATGAATAAAAAATTATGATGGTATCTAATATTTCTGGATTTAAATCTTGCTTACACCCAAATGGCTGGGTGTGGGATAAACCCTTTCTTCGGTGAAGCAGTGGTTAAAACTGTGGTCCATACACGAACGCATCACTTCGGTGGGCCTTTTGTTTGGTTCTCGTTTGGAGGTACGCCACGTAAAAGACAAAAGATCTACAGCCACTCAAGGTGGCAGGTCTCTAATTATGATAAATATGGCAAATGAATAAGATAATAATAACAATAACAATAAACGGCTTAGAACCATTGACGTCCTTCTCGAGTTTGATGGTGTCACGTTTCAGACTCAAAAATTTGAGCTAGAATGATAATTCACCGCATGCCGGACATGCAAGGTGTCCCAAAATTTACACATTGATCAATATAAGACAATAATTATAATTAGACAATTTAAATCCATAACTTAACACAAACCATAAATATAAGTTTGGACTACAAGCCCTACACACAATCAATATAGTTCTGGGCCACAAACCCTACACACGAGTAATACTGGGGTTACAATGATATCATGGAACTGATTTATTTAATAGAAGCTCCACTACCCCATAAATTCATCTTCAATCCTGAGGCTCTGAAAAACATTGTGAGATTTACATGAGCTCACACTCAATAAGTAAGCCTATAATAATATAAAATAGTCATATATCATCATATCTTATCAAGATATCATCAAGTCATGATTTCATAAACTTTCAATTTCAAATGCATTTATCATGCTATCAGAACAAGCATATCACCACTCAAATTAATTTGGAAGCTTATACAATAAATACCAGAAAATGCATTGTAAACAATCCACTGTTTATATGATCATTTTTATATATATTTTATGTGTCCCACGGCCTGCAACACCTCAATCAAAGCACATCCTCTAGATGTGTGTGGCCTTCACATGCCACATCATCGTCTATCAGAGCACATCCTCTAGATGCGTGGCCTTCATATGCCATATCATCATCAGTCATAGCACATCCTCTAGATGTGTGGCCTCCATATGCCATATCATCATCAATCAGAGCACATCCTCTAGATGTGTGTGGCCTCCACATGCCACATCATAGGAGAACCGCGGCGACATATAATATAATTCAAGGTCATCATTATATATGCACATCATGCATCATCATAAGCATAATCTTTTCATATTATATAAACAGTGGTTTGTACATTCTTAATCATTGCATGTAACCAATTCACTTTGCAAAGTCAAAAATAAACATATACATCATATTTGGCATAAACACAATAAACCATTACTTTGCAAATTAATACCAGCTATTATAGCAAATATTCAATTATATACTCATGATACAATTTACTAACTTCCAAAATAATCAATACCAATAAAACTTCATTTTGTCATATTTCATAATTATGCATAATTATATAATAAATACCAAAATATGCAATGTAACAGATCCACTGTTTATGTCATCATTGTTTTTATATGTGTCCCAAGGTCCTTCAAATTAATTAGAACACATTCCGTAAATGTGTGAGGCCATATCACAATCAATTGGAACACATCCTACAGATGTGTGTGGCCATAATATATGAAAACTATGGCGACACATACAAGATTATTTCAATGTCATCTTTACAATTGCATGTAGTCATCTCAATAATACTAACATATTTTGCAAGTCAAAGAATTTATATTTTTGCATATATACCAAGAAACTATTTCTTGCAAAATATTACCAGTTACTATAGTCATAATAAATGCTCATATTTAGATTCATGATCCCATTTAAAATAATTCATCTAAATAAACTTTCATTTTCTTATTTCATAATATACATGTAAACTATAAATTCATGATTCATAAATTACTAATTATAAATAGGCTTACTTACCTCAATACGCTAACTGTAAACCAGTTATTTAGACATCTGGGTACAAGCACATTGAGCCCATTATCAAGAACAACCCTTATACTGAGGAGTAGTTGTTAGCCTTTTGGCATTAGGCTGTGCTTCAACCACAGTACATGATATACGATGAGGAACAGATGCAGACATCGGCATACCGTTATAATATTGAAGTGTTACTGTCATGTCATATTCATACTTTGCCATTGATGATCTTATCTTGAGCTAGGAATTCCACCACGTTGAGCCTCCGTACCCCACTTTTAGATAACTAGCACCCATGCCAAATAATTCCTTGGTTACTTCCAATTGTTCAAATGTGCTTGGCTCCATTAAGCTTACAGAGTCACCTTCCGCTATCAACATCCCGAAGTTCCACCTGTATTATGGCTCTTCCCCTTCCCTGCTGTGTGTTGAGCTTTTAGCACCTGATAATTATGCCCTTTTCTTTGTATTACATTTCCAAGTCTCACATCTGAACCGAGTACTTTGGCGCCTCGGGTTTGAATGGCCGCCCACGGAGCGCTGAGGGTGGCGCAGGGAAAGGACCCTTTAGGTGTACAATTTAAAGGCTCTGTTGACCAACGAGCGAAGGTCGTTAACGAAGAGGAGGGCGAAAGAGAAGGCGCGAGGAGGAGAGCCTGCAGCAATCGCCTTCTTGAAGTCTGCATCGAAGTTTGACCAGCATCCGGACTCCATACCCCGCTTGAACCCGAACCCCTCTCTCGAGCTTTTACCGCTACCGCAACTCTCTCTCAGCCCTCGCCTTCTTTGGACTCCCCCATCCCTCTCTCTCCCTCTTTCTCTCTTCTCTCGTTCGATTCCTCCCTAACTCTCTCTCTCTCTGGCATTAAGAGGATGGGCAGGGGATTACTTGAGGAGGTGTGCGCCAGGGTGAAGGAGGGAGTCATCCTCCAACTCCTTTTATTCTCCCACGCGACGCCTCGGATCAATGAAAAATGAGAACCCATTCGACACGCGAAGACCCGAGAAACCAGACGTCGCATCGGGACCTAAACGTCAGAAGAAAGTCAAATGCCAGGTATCCCCAAAATAAATACTAGGAGTTACCTTCCCCACAATTAATTTACCAAAGGGTTACAGATGGTGAGTTTAGACCAGAGAATTTCATCCTGGTTTTGGCCACATGAATGGGACTGCAAGCGCTAAGATCAACAAAAAGTTTACCATGAAAAGAAAATTCAACCTAGCTTTGGCCATATGGAATAGTTAGAAATCCTTTATTTTCATTCCTTCTTTGTACGGCCTTAAGCTTAATTTTTGCCCTAATTAATCTATTAGTAGATCAGATCTATGCTGCAGATTAATTAGTAGTCGATGAACTTGTGTTATAACTTTTAAATTATTTTTATTTTTTTATTTAATATAAAATTTTTCATATAAAGATATTTAACAAGTTGGATTCACATGGCCTTAAAAACTTGAGTGTAAGTTAATTGAAGATAAGTAAATTTGAGTTATAACTTTTTAAGCTATTTTTTTTTTCATTCAATATAAGATTATTCATGTATGTGGATATTACAGCCTCAAACTCCAAATTATAAACACAAGGATATATAAAAATATTTTTAATGTAAAATGAATTTCGAAGACCTCAATTTCACTCCTCTCCTTGATTATTGGGGGGAAGGGGGATGTGTGTTTAAGAAGAGAGGATCCAATGTCTTAAAATCTGCCATAGCTAGCTAAGTAAGCTAAAAAGGGAACAACAAGCTTCTTTGCTCTTTGAATATGCAGTTCTTGATAAATAATAAATTAATCTCACAAATTTAAGTAAGACATGAATTCTTGGTTCACTATATGATGATGTGATGATAGATATTGAAACCTACCTTCATAGAAAAGATATGTAAAGATTCAACCTTTATCTATAGCATTTAAATATAGTGCACTTGCCTTGTCATAGGAATATATGTGACCGTATCCATGACTATAAAAAATTAATTAAGTGATGACATAAAAACTGTTAATATTGATGAAATGAAAATTATGTCATAATGACATAACTAATGTTAATATTAATGACATGATAAATTTTATAATGAAGATATGGGCTATTCATAAAAGGCTAATTATTGACTTATTGAAAATATATAACATATAAAAATGTAAATGATAGAATATTAGGTTTGCACTCTTATTATATTTATCATTTAATTGATTTACTAATTTGTAGTTAATTCAATTTATTGAGCATGAGTTAATAAGCATCGTATTATTTTTTCCGATTCAAAAAATTAAATGGGGACTTAGGGTAGAAAGAGAACCTGCCAGACATTCTTCTTAGTTACCTTTTGAATAAAATCATTATGCTATATGTTTTATTTATTTTCTTATTATATGAACATTTGTTTGATGGAAAGAGTATGGAATAAAAGTTTTAGTTCATTGACTATTTTCTATTATAATTGATACCTTGCATGCTTGGTATGCGATAGGTTATCATAACTTAAATCCATTCTAAGGTCTGAGATGTGACAGACATACCAGCTGAGTTCTCCTGCTCCATCTCTTAGTGTAATTGTCCTCCTTTAATCTTAATTAGCTCAGGTGGGGTATCCTGTTGGGAAATACAGAATACAAAGTTGTATCACATTACTAATCAATAACCTTGAAACCTTATATCACCTATGATAGCTAATCTGTTATAAACTTTTATTTATTTATTGAGAACTAAAATAGGAGAGTCCAGTTGAAAATAGGTGAGGATAGAATTGTATCCAAGTTAGTGACTTTACCAGCTCAACCAGTTACTTTAGACCATTTATAACCTCCATAAACAAAAACTCTGGATTAGCAAACGTGCACTCTTTCTTTTTGCTCACATCTTCCATTTGGGTTATCTTAGTTCTTTCGTTCCATTTTCCCCATTTTTATGCACTAGTCCAGTTTGTTAGAGCCAGATTCATAATGTAAAAGAATCTTTGTCTTGTTTTAAATGCAATATTTGATAATTAACATGATAAAATGACATTAGTTTTCAAAATAGTAAAACAACTGCATAGGAATAAATATTTCTTTTCATATAATGTGTTATGCTGATGAAATGACACTCACCTAATTAAAATGCAGTCTTTGAGTTGCACAGTGATGATTATGGGATCCCATCGATCTCATGCTCAAATTCTAAAATTTTATTCTTTAGAAGTAGAGGTGTATAATTTCAATAACTTAGTTAAAGGGTTTAATAACTAGCCATTTTGCATGATTTTTTTTGCAATAAATACATATGAACATCATGCATTGGTTTCTTCTTTCGTTTATGATGTAACCTCCAGGGAGACGTCAAGCTGATGACTGACATAGGACTGGAGGCCTACAGATTCTCCATCTCTTGGTCAAGGCTTCTCCCATGTATGATAACTGGATGGTTCTCATTGGTTTTATACACTTTGCCTTCTTTAAAAAGTTTCCTCGCTAATGTGATTTCAATTGCTTTGTAGACGGGAGAGGATATGTCAATCCAAAGGGCCTGGAGTTCTACAATAATCTCATCAACGAGCTGATAGAAAATGGTCAGTTTGTTTACCATTCCACCTATAAGTGATCATATAATTATGAACAGTCCTTTAACTTGATGAGCCTCCATCAAAACATGTTCTAATAGATAAGCTGAATCATTGGACATTCCTCTGTTTGAAATCTTTTTCTCATTACTTTGTGTATCAAGGCAAGACATGCAAGTCTGAGGACATTATGTATGCCTCTTGACCTGATGCTGACATTGTAATAAGATGCTAAAATTTTTAACCAAAGTTAATTTGGTCAAGAACATCAGTCATGGAATATGGAAAGCTAAGTGACATGTTGGAACTCCAATAAGTTAGCACTAGACCTGCAAAAAAAAAAAAAGAACTAAATTAAGCACTCTTCTGCTAGTAAGGTACAAGTACGAACATCTTAAGCATTCTCAGTTTTATGGATGATCAATGAACATAAACATCATCGTTTCTATATTCTCATATTAAAAAAAAAAAAAAGAATCTTCATTCACTAATGTCTTTCGAATATATTTGTTAGGAAATTCTTTTCTTCATTGCTCAAAAAGAATTCTTCCTCATCTTCTTCTCCCATGTCCTTTTGAATGCAATAGGAATCCAACCGCATGTTACACTCTGCCATCTTGATCCCCCCCAAGTACTTGAAGATGAGTATAGAGGATGGCTGAGCCTCAAGATTGTGTAATTTTTTCACTTCTGTATATTTCATTCTGAACTTTTCATATCAAGCAAGGAGTAAAAAATTTCTTAACCATGTGTATGCCTTTCAGGGATGATTTCACAGCATTTGCAGATGTGTGCTTCAGGGAATTTGGCGATAGAGTTTCCCATTGGACTACCATTGCCGAACCCAACGTGATCGGGATGGCATCCTATGACACTGGATTATGGCCTCCTAACCGGTGTTCTTATCCATTTGGCATCAATTGCACGGCCGGCAATTCCACCACAGAGCCATACATTTCAGTTCACAACATTATACTAGCGCATGCATCAATTGCCACACTGTATAAGAATAAATATCAAGTGAGTAATTCATTCGAATCATTTCTTAGCTTTGCTGATGTAACGACCTGGGCCTTGGGCCCGCAGCACCCACGGATCCGTTCCATTATAAGAAAGCAAGATGGACAAGGTCCGTACCAACTTGAGCAACCACAGCCCAAAAGGATCCAATTGATACCTTGCCCTTCTTGCTTTACTACATATAAATCACTCATCCTTTTCTTCTCTATCCGATGTGGGATCTTTAAGGAGGGCCACACAATCTACTCCCCTTAAAGAGGCGATGTTCTCGTCGCCAAAGGCAACCATCAAGCAGGCAGGGGGTCAAGAGGTGGCTCCCATCCCCCATGGATGTAGCACTTTGCCCTGTGTGGCACTTAGATCCTGCATTTTTGGCTGGTGCATGGCTCTAATATGGTGGCTCCTATCCCCCATGGATGTAGTACTTTGTCCTGTGTGACACTTAGATCCTGCACTTCCGGCTGGTGCATGGCTCTAATACCATATTGTAACGACACGAGCCCCGGGCCCCCAGCACCCACGGACTTGTTCCGTTACAAGAAAGCAAGATGGATAAGGTCCACACCAACTTGGATCACCATAACCCAAAAGGGATCCAATTGGTACATTGCCCTTCTTGCTTTACTACATATAAATCACTCATCCTTTTCTCCTCTATCCGATGTGGGATCTTTAAGGAGGGCATCACAGTCACAGCTGAGTTGAGTGTTGCTCACTTTTTTAAAAAAAAAAGGATTTTTAGATGAGTGAAGTTGGGCACACATCTTTTTCCTGAACCAGAGGAGTATGTCCCTGTGTAAATTCTTTATTATTTTCAGCATATAATGCCAATATTAGAGGAGTATGCCCTTGTATTCTAATCTTCTCTCTCTTTTTCCCCCCTAAGAACATGGCAAACATTGTTGCCACCATTTCATTAAGGTAAATAATCAGTACAAGAATGAACTCGGGTTGCAAGATAAATCAAAACATTCATTGGTAAACCTTGAGTCTAGGTACATTACAAACGTTGATCCATACAATTTGGACAGGCTCCTCTGCAATTTTAGCTTTTCAAATGAAGGTTACATCCTTGATCACCATCATCTTCAGTAAAATTATTTAACACATCTTCCACCACTATATCTGATAATCTTCTCCTCTTCTTGCGGAAATGATTTGGCTTGTATTCTTACTTATTAGAATGGATGCTAGAGACTTTCTACTCTGCAATGTCCTGCTGCTTTTTGGATGCAGGCTGTGCAAAATGGGTGGATAGGCATAAATGTATACTCCTACTGGTGCTACCCATTTTCAAACTCCACAGCAGATGTTGCAGCAGCCCAAAGATCATTAGACTTCACAATGGGCTGGTAAGTCTATGGCTTATGTACGTACTACTCCCTTGAATGCAAGCATTTGACCTCATTGCATTGTACATCATCAATGTGCACGCATGAAGTATGGTGCTTTCCTGTGAAATAATGAGCCATGCTACTTCAGGATCATAAATCCTCTAGTCAAGGGAGACTATCCTCAGGTCATGAAGCAGAATGCTGGCTCAAGGCTCCCATCCTTCACCAAACACCAGACCAAACAAGTAAAGGGTTCATTTGATTTCATTGGTCTGAACCACTATTCTTCAGTTTACGGCAAAGACGACGACAGACCGAAGCCAAGTCTTCGTGACTTCAATGCAGATATGTTTGTGCAATTTTCAGGTTTGTTCTCTAACATCAGCAATAAAGATGGAGAGTTTTCAGACTGGTGTCCAATTGATAGTTAATGCTCCACTGCAGGTTCTAGGAATGAAACACCCTCTGGTCAGGTAGTAATGCAACCTTTTCTCTTATCACAAGCAGGTTGGTTGGCTTCACATCTTGAATTGGCTAACACGTCCGGTATTCTCTGAACCAGTTTGTTCCAACCCAAATTATAGCTGATCCAGCCGGCTTGCAGCATATGTTGGAGTATATTAAAGAAGCCTATGGAAATCCTCCTATTTATATCCAAGAGAATGGTCAGTCCACCTTCACTGCACTGACTTCAATATTCAAACTATCTTGTTAGAAAAATGGGTTATTAGGGTCATTGGAAACATTAATTCCTCAGAAAGTCCAAAGTTCCTTCTGAAATTTATGTCAGAAATAAGGGAGCAGAGAGCTAGCCATTCTATTGTGTTCTCCTCTCTTGATCTGTTTGGACTAATGCAAAGGAGCAGATGAGGCAAGAACAAAAATTCTAGAATGTAAGGGCTGTTGCAAACTTAATAATGCTATGGGCTAATTCCACTTGACCCCAAACACTTTCTTTCCTAAATGAAAAAATTTCTTAGTTGACCCTACTAATTATGATTTTATTTGCATTTAATTGAAGCAGTTAAAAAAGGTATTAAAGTTAACGAAATAGTAAACACACCATCCTAAATAGATTTTGATTAAATCAACATTTATTGTTCTATGATTGTTGTTGGCATCTTTAACATCTTTTTCTTACCATCTGTAGTGAAATGCAAATTAAATTTAGGAAGAAAAGTATAAAGGTATCATAGTACATGGGAGCTATGTGAAATTAATATCCCTGATATTAAATTCTAAGTATTCCCACTTATGGAAACAAACCTACTGTTTCATATGTATGTTACATTCATGCCATCAGGTTATGGAGTGGGAGCCGGCAATGACACTTTCAATGATACTGCAAGGATTGATTATTTAAGTGGCTTCATGGGAAGCACCCTTCAAGCTTTCAGGTAAGGCTGCTGTTTTTATGACATGCGCCGAGCTAATCAAAGTTGATGTTAAAATGTTTATTAAAAACAAATTCTTCCCTCTTACATGCCTAGTCTGTCCTCCTCTCTCTTCTTCTTTTTTCTTTTTTTTTTTTTCTATCTTTTTTCCTCTGCAGGAGTGGATCAAACGTGAGAGGATACTTTGTGTGGTCATTCATGGATCTGTTTGAGTTTTTCGATGGATATAATTCGTCCTGTGGACTATATAATGTGGATTTCGAGGATGAGGAGCGCAGAAGGCAACCGAAGCGCTCTGCGTTTTGGTACTCTGACTTCCTTAAGAAGAAGAACAGCATAAGGATGACCAGCTTAAACTCAACATCTTATGCTCAATAATGGTTTTACGCCAGGCTATCCTTGTTGTCCAGTGACAGATTATATCTACTTAAGTTATCCTTCCTTGTTGTAATGAAGAAATAAAAGATCTCAATCATTATCTTGCAATTATCTATTAGACATTAAAAACATCATAATCTTTCTCAGGTGTATTGGAAGATGTTATATCCAAAGGAAACAACCATATCTAGCAATGGGAAAGCTTGCACAAGTCATTCTTAAGCACATGAAAGGATTCTGCTAGTCCCAAGAAAAAAAAGAAAAAAAAAAATCAATGCAAATTTATGTATCTTTAATGACGATTGAAAATAACACTTCCACCTACGTTTCAGTTAGGTGACAATATCTTCTAGTATATTTTTTTTCTTTTATTTCCTTTCAATATAATTTAAAAAATTGAACCATAGAAGAGTAGCATTCTCAAAATAGTATATAATTTTATTATGAGTTGTAGATTGGTTTAATTGGTTGAAGGTTCAATAGTAAATCTATATCCGACACAATTGTTTCTAGTGTTATAATTTGTGACATAGATCTAATCCATCAATCAAGGTCAGTAGGACCTTAAGTTTTAAAATTTAGATACAAAGTTTTTAGTTTTTTATTTTTATTTTTTTGGCATATCGAGTATGAGTTATTACAAGTTTTACCACGTCATTTGTAGTTTTATAATAATTGCACCTCAATTGAATGGGATGATGATAGGATTATAAGATAAAATCTACGGATCAACTCATTGGGACGTCGCCATTATTCCACTATCCTGTATGAGGTTCAGAGGACTATGATCTCTAACGCAACGTAATCCGATTGGTTTTGGATTTAATGTAAAAAGCGACCCAATTATAAGAATCCGATTAGAATTTGGACACCATCTTTTTGACATCAGAACCCAACCGCGCTGATCGGACGGACCAAAAAAGAGCCCGTGTTCGACTCGAACACCGCATCGAGTCCTCATCTTATTTATTTTTTAATTTATTTTGTATTTAAATTTTTATATCAATTTTCTAGTAATTTCTAGAAAGAGATTTTTTTTGCAAAGATAAAAATTATTTTTCAACATCTAAGAATCAGATTTTTCTTTTCTATAAATTGCTAGATTTTTTTAATTATAAATTATTAAAAAAATATATTCTTTTGAGTATGCATATTTTGTATGAATATATAATGTATATTTATAGATATATACATATGCATACTAGATAGACATATATACCTGCATCGATACATATATCATAGATATATTTGTTGGCCCAGATGGTAACCCAAGAGAGGAGGTGAATTGGTTCTAAAAATTTTAACTCTTTTTGAAATTAAATCGATTGATATCAAAGTATGCAAGAGAATGGAGTTAATCGAAGCTAAGCACAGGCAATTAAAGAAGAGAGAGAGATCAAAACACTACAAACACAAAGATTTTATAGTGGTTCGGTGTAACCAACACCTACGTCCACTCCCAAGCTCCACTTGGGTCCACACTATAATCCTCTTGATTACAGTCGAGTTGTTTTACAAGCTCACAACTCAAACTTGTTGTTTTACCTGGGATCACAACGAACCCAGCCGGTTTTCCAGGCTTACCAGCACAAAACCCAACCTCAAGCTATATCTAGCTTGACCCGAGGTATACCACCTCCACTAATTCAATCCCCTGATTGAATTAGCAAACAAATGAAATCAATTAATGTTTACAATGACAAACAGCTCCTCAAATGAGCGAATATGCAATAAAAATAGATAAGGAATAGAAAAGCCTGTTTGAAGCGATTTGAATGTAGGCTTGGCTTCTTTCTTCTTTTCCTCTTCTCCTTTGAAAGGTTGAATCAAGCTTCAGCTCAGATTTCACCCAAAAATATGTTGTTGAGAAGATGGGAAAAAATAGGTTTTGGCTTCTTCTTTTCCTTCTTTGAAATCCTCCGAAATTGAACTTTGTATGCCTTGGATTTCTTTTGAATCTTTCTTTAGATGATGGGCGAGCTCACAGAGATTTCTCTTTTTGAAATCTCTCTTGAATATCTCGATTTTCATTTTTTTCGTTCTCTTTTTTTAAACGGTCCGTTCTTCCCCTTTTTATAGATTTTTTAAAATCCATTAGGTGGAAAACTAGCCGTTATTTCTGTCCTTGGATTGCTCCTACACACAAGAAAAATAGCCGTTAGAATTAGGTGAGAAAAAGTTACCGTTGGAGGCCGTTCTGACACTTTGAAAATCGTTCCTGTCAGGTTGGAGTCGGCTCCAACTTTTCATGTGTCGGCTCCACTTCGTGTATCCAAAAATAGTAATAAAAGTTTTGTTGAGGGGTCGGCTCCCAAAAAGTTATGTGTCGGCTCCCCGCATCCAGGTGTCGGCTCCCGAAACAAAAGGTGTCGACTCTAAATATGGCCCAAAATACGCTCTCTGTTCTCAGTTAGAGTCGGCTCCACTCATTCTAGGTGTCGGCTCCCGAATCTCAGGTGTCGGCTCCCGAATTCCATGTGTCGGCTCCAGAAACTGACGCAAAAAAGCACACTTCTGTTTCTCAGGTTGGAGTCGGCTCCAGACATCCATGTGTCGACTCCCGACCGTGCCGAATTTTGAGAACTGTTCTGATACGCCCATGTGTCGACTCCTGACTTATAGGTGTCGACTCCAAGGTCTGAACTTTTGAAAATTACAATTTGAAACTCATCTTAAAATCAATTTTGAGTGATATTTGAATTGTTAAACTTTCTTAATACCTGAAACACTCCATAAATTTGTCAGAAACAATGTGAATATACTCATGGCTTTTGTTAATCATCAAAATCAATAATTGGGTCAACAATCTCCCCCTTTTTGATGATGACAAAAACATTGAGTATATGCATGATTAATTAAAGAGTTTTACATAGGAATAAGTTATCATAGTTAAGCTCCCCCTGAATGAGGTAGCTCCCCCTATGAAACTCAAAATGAAATTTTCTCTCCTTATTTTGAAATTTCATTTCTCTCCCTTTAATTTCATTTCTCTCCCTTAAAAAAAATTCATGCAATAATCAACTTAATCAAATTATTTAAGTGTTCAATAATGCATGTGCCATATACCTTCTCTCCCCCTTTTTTGTTATCAACAAAAAGGTTAAGATAAGATACAATTTAGCTTAACATTCAACCACAAGTTAACTCATTGAATAAGACAATATTAATTCAAAGAAATTTCATTGCATCAAAAGATTTCACTACATAAGTTTCATTACATCAAAACATTCCATTACATCAAAACATTCTACAAAACATTACATCAAAATATTCTATTACAACAAAGTGTAAAGCAAACTAAAACTTTAAATTCCAAAACTGAAGCGTTTCTTCAGTCCTTCTAAGATCTTTTCCATTCCTTCCTTTTGAATCTTCATAAAATCATTTAAGCTCCTTTGAACCAAGTCAGCTGCATTGTTTATATTCTCTTGTAGCTCTACATTGCTTCTAGAATATGTGTCAGAATCACCAGCAATGTCCTTGATCTTATCAAAAATATTCATTAAATCACATTTTAGGGCTTCAGAAGAAGTTCCAAGAGAGGATCCAATTTGGTTCACTTTGTCTTCTAAGGAGTAAAGATTCTTTTAAACTCAAAAGTCTACTTTCAAAACTATTATTCATCTTCTCTTCATGTTCATCCAATAAAGTCTTCAATTGCTCTAATTGTAAATCAGAAAAACCAGAAGCACTCGGAATTGAAGCAGGCATAGGTGTCGGTGAAGGCTCTGGTCTGCTAGGCTCTGGTGAAGGATATCTCATGGATGGTCCAGCTTCTGATGGTGCTGAAGCTCCAATCTCAGCTGCCCTGTCCTCTGAATGACCTTTCCTTTCCCAGTTCCCATTGACCTTAATGAACCCCATGCGATGAACAGTAGCGATGCTGTAGTAATCTGTGTGTCTTAGGTTCTTTTTAGGTTCATTTTCTAAGATGACTACACCCTGACTTCTGAATGCTAAGGTTAGGATCATGCCATAGGATAAGGCCAAGATTAATAGGCTGTCCAGTCAAAACACTATCCATGATCACAATGTCTCGCTCCGAGACATACTCGAACCTACCAGTCTTAGGGAATAAAATTTGACTACAAATATTATGTAACAATCTTAGCTCAAGAGGCAACTGATTTGCCCTGATTTCCTCAAAATCAACAACATCTCTTCCTAACATCCTTGACAAAGCTCCTGACCTATCACTGTGAGAGTTTGCAATAGGTCCAAGAGTAGGAATCTCAAGAAGGTTTCCAAGAATCTCGGAAGTGAGATGTATCCTCTTTCCTCTTACAGTACTTACTATGCCACCATCTCCTCTTGACAAGTCTTGATAAAATTCTTTAACTAAAGCAGGATATGTAGGAATGTCTAAAGAACACACCTTTTCCCAACCAATTTCTTTTAGTTGTCGTCCAATAGCGAATCCCTCATCTTCAAAAAATCCAAATTGACCTTTCTTCCCATTGTAATCACCCGACCGGCTAGAGTGTCAATGTGTGGTGAAGGAGGTGAGGAAGGGTCTGAATCGCACTAGGAGTAGAGGACGAGGATGAAGAATCCGAAGATGGCGACGGTTGACGGATTGGGCGTCTCGCCGTCCGCTTCCTCGTTGCCACCGGACCACCATAGATCGTTCCCTTCTCTTAGGTGCCATGGAATCCTAGGGAATGATTAATTGAAGGAATCTCAAGTTTTGATAGGGTTTAGAGAGGATTTGGAGATGATTTGAGTGAGATTAGGTCGAAGAGGTGTCGACTCGGCCCTAAATAGTCAAAAAGGGTCCACTAGGTGTCGACTCCCGCAAAGTCGGGTGTCGACTCCAACTCGCTAAAATGGTTAGCGCCCGAACTGGAGTCGGCTCCGCTAAAGCGGGTGTCGGCTCCAAGGTCCCTGACCGAGAGCGACACAGAAATAAGGTGTCGACTCCAAAGATTGAGGTGTCGACTCCAAGACAGATTCAAAAACAGATAAGAGTTTCAGAATCCAAAACTCATCAAATAAAAATCAATAAATATGATAAAAATCCTTGGAATATGGAGAATCAATTGGTTCAACAATCTAGATGAATTTTCCTTAAAATTATGAAGAAATTTTAAGATGTTGAATAAAATCTAGATAATTGAACTTAAGAGTTTCGAGTCATTCCAACGGATCACAAATCCCTAATTCTCCTCTAAGATAACAAAATCTCTCTTCACTCAAGGGTTTTGTAAATATATCAGCTAATTGTTCCTCAGTATTAACATATTCTAGACAAATGTCATTATTAGCTACATGTTCTCTAATGAAATGATATCTAATTTCAATGTGCTTAGTTCTTGAATGTTGAATTGGATTTTTAGTTAGGTTTATTGCACTAGTATTATCACATCTAATAGGAGTTTATCAAGTGTTATGCCATAATCTTCAAGTTGTCGCTTAATCCAAAGGATTTGAGCACAGCAACTTCCAGCTGCAACATATTCTGCTTCAGCAGTTGATAATGCAACCGAATTTTGCTTTTTGCTAAACCAAGAGATTAAGTTACTTCCTAAAAATTGACATGCTCCACTTGTACTTTTCTATCTAATTTACAACCAGCATAATCAGAATCAGAATAAGCAATCAAATTTAGTGTTGAGTCTCTAGAATACCATAAACCTACATTTTTAGTTCCACTCAAGTATCTTAGTATTCTTTTTACAGCAATTAAATGTGATTCTTTAGGTTCAGATTGATATCTAGCACATAAGCAAACAACAAACATGATATCAGGTCTACTTGTTAAGTAAAGTAGTGATCCGATCATACCTCTATAATATTTTTGATCAACTGGCTTACCATCTTCATCTTTGTCTAGTTTGCATGAAGGACTCATTGGTGTTCCGAGGGGTTTAATTGATTCCATCCCAAACTTTTTGAGGATTTCTTTGTGTACTTTGTTTGGTTGATGAAGATTCCCTCTCCTTGTTTGATTTGGAGTCCCAGGAAGAAGTTGAGTTCTCCCATCATGCTCATCTCGAATTCACCCTGCATTAACTTAGCAAATTCTTGACATAAGAGATTGTTAGTAGCACCGAATACAATATCATCAACATATATTTGTACTACTAAAAATAGTTTTTCAACATTTCCTCTAGAAAATCATTTTCAATTAGAAATTTGCTTAATCTATCATACCAAGCTCTAGGTGCTTGTTTTAAACCATAAAGTGCTTTGTGCAATTTAAAAACATGATTTGAAAATTCATGATCTTCAAAACCAGGTGGTTGTTCAACAAAAACTTCTCATTTATAAATCCATTTAAAAATGCACTTTTAACATCCATTTGAAATAAATTGATATTCATATGACATGCAAATGCAAGTAATAATCTAATTGCTTCTAATCTAGCTACAGGTGCAAAAGTTTCATCAAAATCAATTCCTTCTTCTTGATTATATCCTTTTGCACTAATCTAGCTTTGTTTCTAATTACTATGCCATTTTCATCTAATTTATTTCTAAATACCCATTTTGATCCTATAACTGAATGATCTTTAGGTCTATCTACAAGGGTCCAGACATTATTCCTAGTAAATTGATTTAATTCTCTTGCATAGCTAACATCCAATTATTATCTTTTTCAGCTTCTTCAATAGTTTTAGGTTCAATTTGAGATACAAATGCAAGATGATTATTGATGTTTCTCATTGATGATCTAGTTCTTACTCCTTGAGATGGATCACCTATAATTAATTCCTTTGGATGACCATAGGCATATCTCCAATCTCTAGGAAGATCTACATCATTATGATTAGCATCAACAACATCAACACTAGGAGAATCATCATCTTTAGCTTCTTGTTCATGATCTGAAGATACATCTATATTCAATTTTTCAATATCTCTTCAAGTAAATTTGTATCTTCCTCATCATCAATCTTTTCCGAACTCGATGCTAAAGATTCATCAAAAACTACATGAATAGATTCTTCTACAATTAAGTTTCTCTTGTTAAACACTCTATAGGCTTTACTAGATGTTGAATATCCTAAGAATATGCCTTCATCTGATTTTGCATCAAATTTTTAAGATTATCCTTACCATTATTATGAATGAAACATTTACAACCAAATGCATGAAAGTAACTAATGTTTGGTTTTCTATTGTTCCATAGTTCATAAGGAGTTTTCTTAAGGATTGGCCTAATTAAAGCTCTATTAAGAATGTAACATGCCGTGTTTATAGCTTCCGCCCAGAAGTACTTTGGGAGTTGGCTTTCACATAGCATGGTACGGGCCATGTCTTCTAAGGTTCTATTCTTTCTTTCTACAACTCCATTTTGTTGTGGTGTTCTAGGTGCAGAGAAATTATGATGGATGCATTTTCAATGCAAAAGTTTTCAAATAAATAATTTTCAAATTCTGTGCCATGATCACTTCTAAGAGACACTATGGTGTTGTTTTTCTCATTTGTGACCTTCTTGAAAAATTTCAGAAATATTGGAAAGGTCTCATCTTTATGAGCTAAAAACAATACCCAAGTGTATCTAGAATAATCATCTACTATCACAAGACCATATTTCTTTCCTCCTAGACTGGTGGTTCTAGTAGGTCCAAAGAGATCCATGTGAAGTAGTTCAAGTGGCCTAGAAGTGGAAACAATGTTTTTAGTTTTGAAAGAGTTTCTAGTTTGTTTTCCAAATTGACATGCATCACAAATTTTGTTATTTTCAAAATCTAGTTGTGGAAGGCCTTTTACTAAATCCATTCTAATTAATTTTGAAATTAGGTGTGTGCTTGCATGACCTAATCTACGATGCCACAGCCATCCAATCTCATTCATACTAGCATTATTAGCAACTAAGCAATGATTACTAGTAGACAAATTGTCTAAATCAATCAAGTATACATTGCCATTTCTATTTCCAATAAATACAATGCTATTATCAATGGGATTAGAAACAGTGCAAATAGAAGCTTCAAATGATACTTTGAAACCTTTATCACATAATTGGCTAATACTAATTAGATTATGCTTTAAACCATTAACATATAAGACATTTTCAATAAATGTGGAGGGAGTTATTTGAATTTTACCAAACCCCATGATTTGGCCTTTGCCATTGTCACCAAACGTAACAACTCCTCCTTTTTTGCTTTCAAGGGTGATGAATTGATCCTTGTCACCCGTCATGTGTCTTGAGCAGCCACTATCGAGATACCACTTTCACTTTGATCTTTTGGCCGCAAGACACTCCTGCAAAATGATCAAGTCTTATATTTAGGTACCCAAGCCTTCTTGGGTCCTTCATGGTTAGTAGCAAAAAAGATTGTTCCTTTTGGAACCCATATTTTCTTTCCTTTAATATTTAATTCTTGTTACTTTTTCTTGCATTACATTCATAAGATTTATGGCCTTTCTTGTTGCAATTGTAACATATAACATCATTTGTTTTCTTAACAAAGAAATTGTTTACAAATTTTTGTTTCATGTTTGGTCTATATCCTAATCCAGCTCTATCAAAAACAGCCCGTTGATTACTTAAAAGTAAATTCAGTTTTTCAGAACTATATGTAAATTTATCAACTATGTTCTTATATTTTTAATTTCTTTCTTTAAGTTAAGGTTTTCATTCATGATTGATTCTTTTTCTTTTAGAAATCTCTCCTTTTCATCTTTTAAATCCTTAACTTCAAGTGTTAAATCATTTTTCTCTTTACACAGATTTAAGTTTTCATTTTTCAAAAAATTGTTTTTCTTTTTCAGAATTTTAAAATCATTGACTAATTCATTGAAAGCCTCATATAATTCATCAAATGTAAAATCATCATTGAGGGTTTCGGTACTTACTTCGTCGTCGTTGTTTGCCATGAAGCAAATGTTTGCAACTTCTTTTTGTTCCTCCTCGAAAGAGGATTCTTCGCTATCGCTCCATGTTGCAACATAAGCCTTCTTCTTCTTATAGGCTTTCTTCAATTGAGGACAGTCATATCTGAAATGCCCCGGTTTCTTGCACTCATAACATATTAAGGGCTCTTTTTCTTTTTCTTTGTCCTTTTCTTTTTCTTTCTCTCCTTCCATTTTTGTTCCAAACTTTTTCTTGTGGAAGGGTCTCCTTCTTTGCATGAATCTTTTGAATTTCTTTGCAAAAAGTGCAGTCTCCTCATCATCATCATCACTGCAGCTTTCCTCACTTTCTGCAGCCTTAAGAGGAATAGTTTTTTCTTCTTGACTTCTTCCTCTTGATGTTGTTTCATAGTCAGCTCATGGGTCATTAAGGATCCAAGTAGCTCCTCAAAGGTAAAACATTTAAATCCTTGGCTTCTTGGATTGCAGTCACCTTCGCTTCCATGATCTTGGAAGTGACCTAAGAATTTTACGCACAAGTTCAGAATTAGTATAAGTCTTACCAAGACTTTTCAAGCCATTTACAATATCAGTGAATCTTGTGTACATGCATGTAATTATTTCAGTTTGTTCCATGCTAAATAGTTCATATTTATGCGCCAAAATATTAATTTTTGATTCTTTTACTTGATTAGTACCCTCATGGGTAACTTTTAATCTATCCCAAATTTCTTTTGCGGAAATACATGTAGAAATTCGATTAAATTCATTTGCATCTAATGAACAATATAAAACATTCATGGCTTTAGCATTGAGCTGAGCCAACTTCTTATCATGTTCATCCCATTCCGTTTTCGGTTTAGGAATCACCATGTTGTCTACTCTAATTATGGGTGTGTGTGACCATTAACTATGATTCCCCATAAGTCATAGCCAAGTGCTTGAATGAAAATCTTCATCCTAGCTTTCCAATAACCATAATTAGTTCCATTGAATAAAGGAGGTCGATTAGTGGATTGACCTTCTAAATAAGATGAACTAGCTTGAGCTGCCATTTGGATCTTTTGCTCTTGATCATTATACCAAATTCAAATGAGCACTAGCTCTGATACCAATTGTTGGCCTAGATGGCAACCCAAGAGGGGGGGTGAATTGGGTTCTAAAAATTTTAACTCTTTTTGAAATTAAATCGATTGATATCAAAGTATGCAAGCGAATAGAGTTAATTGAAGCTAAGCACATGCAATTAAAGAAGAGAGAGAGAGAGATCAAAACACTATAAACACAAAGATTTTATAGTGGTTCGGTGTAACCAACACCTACGTCCACTCCCAAACTCCACTTGGGTCCACACTATAATCTCTTAATTACAGTCGAGTTGTTTTACAAGCTCACAACTCAAACTTGTTATTTTATCCGGGATCACAACGAACCCAGCGGTTTTCCGGGCTTACCAGCACAAAACCCAATCTCAAGCTATATCTAGCTTGAGCCGAGGTATACCACCTCCACTAATTCAATCCCCCTTATTGAATTAGCAAACAAATGAAATCAATTAATGTTTACAATGACAAACAGCTCCTCAAATGAGCGAATATGCAATAAAAATAGACAAGGAATAGAAAAGCCTATTTGAAGCGATTTGAATATAGGCTTGGCTTCTCTTCTTCTTTTCCTCTTCTCCTTTAAAAGGTTGAATCAATCTCTAGCTTAGATTTCACCCAGGAATATGTTATTGAGAAGATGAAAAAAAAATAGGTTTTGGCTTCTTCTTTTCCTTCTTTGAAATCTTCCGAAAATAAACTTTGTATGCCTTGGATTTCTTTTGAATCTTTCTTTAGATGATGGGCGAGCTCACAGAGATTTCTCTTTTTGAAATAGCTCTCTTGAATATCTCGATTTTTTTTTTTTCGTTCTCTCTTTTTTTTTAAACGGTTCGTTCTTTCCCTTTTTATAGATTTTCTTTAATCCGATATTAGGTGGAAAACTAGCCGTTATTTCTATCCTTGGATTGCTCCTACACACAAGAAAAATAGCTGTTAGAGATTAGGTGAGAAAAAGTTACCGTTGGAGGCCGTTCTGACACTTTGAAAATCCGTTCCGTCAGGTTGGAGTCGGCTTCAACTTTTTATGTGTCGGCTCCACTTCGTGTATCCAAAAATAGTAATAAAAGATTTCATTGAGGGGTCGGCTCCCGAAAAGTTATGTGTCGGCTCCCCGCATCCAGGTGTCGGCTCCCAAAACAAAAGGTGTCGACTCTAAATATGGCCCAAAATACACTCTCTGTTCTCATGTTAGAGTCGGCTCCACTCATTCTAGGTGTCGGCTCCTGAATCTCAGGTGTCGGCTCCCGAATTCCATGTGTCGGCTCCATAAACTGATGCAGAAAAGCACACTTCTGTTTCTCAGGTTGGAGTCGGCTCCAGACATCCATGTGTCGACTCCCGACCGTGCCAAATTTTGAGAACTATTCTGATACGCCTATGTGTCGACTCCTGACTTATAGGTATCGACTCCAAGGTCTGAACTTTTGAAAATTACAATTTGAAACTCATCTTAAAATTAATTTTGAGTGATATTTGAATTGTTAAACTTTTTTAATACCTGAAACACTCCATAAATTTGTCAGAAACAATATGAATATACTCATGGCTTTTGTTAATCATCAAAATCAATAATTGGGTCAACAATATTCAAGCAAAAGAATCCTTATGTAATTATATATATGAATGTATTATTCATTTGGAGATGTGTGGATAGATACATGCATAATTATTTTTTTATGCATGCTATATGCATATATATTAATAGTACTATTTGCCTAGCAATGACAAATAAGCTCCTCTCCACTCACCGGTTGCTATACATTCTAACCATGAATTTTTGGATCAAAAATGTTGCTAATGACTCCAAAGCATCGGGAATCTCTTCTGGATTGAAGAACATCTTGTTTCATTCCATTCCAGGTCAGGAGATACGTTTTTTAAAATTTTTTTGATGAATGTTGTGCATCCATGACTGTACAAAATTTAGATATTTAAGTCGATCATGTGACTTTCCTTTGGGCATAAAATTGTTGCTTTCTGCAATAATTCACTGAATATATGATGTCATCTTATTCATTAAATGAGACCAATCTTATTGTTGCCAAAATTAGATCCTTTATTGCAAGATCTAATGGAGCATATATAGTAGAATTTATGTTTGTATCATTGAAATTTAGACATCAAGGCTATGAAGCGTTTTAGTCATTGATGGCTTCAATGCAATACGGTTTAGAAAGTAGATCTATAGATTTCCTATCTTTTCAAATTTGAGACAATGGTTTAAGATCTGAAAAGAGAAAAAAAAAATGAGAGATAAAAGTGCAGGTGTCTTTTTAATGCTTGTCTTGAGTTTTGTAAGTGAACCTAAAACAATTTTTATTGACATAAAATTGGGATGGTAGTAGCATGTATGCTTCTGTCAGTGGAATGTAGTATTGCTTTATACATCACTTACCATACAGCTATAAAACTTGAAAATTTTTATGATATATACACATATATATATATGTATTATATATTATATGTGCGTACACACATGCTTACACATGTGCACATGATATATGCGTGTTTGTATGTAAATGTATTTTATATCATTTTATTATTTAACTTTCAAGTGCAGCTACTAGCATATATTTATATTCTTACATAAATACAAAAGTTTTCAATTCTAGATAAGTGTTTCCTGATATAGTGGTCAATATTTAATATCTTCTAGACAAAAGTGATAGCATTTGGCAAATACTTATTGCTTACCTACTATTGTGAATCTTTTATGTTACTAAATGGCAAAGAATGGATGAATTTGGATGTTGTGACAAGGTATGTCATATAAATGTTCTGTTTTGAGTCTCTTGAAATCTATTGTCATAAGATTTAATAAAAGTTTTTATAATTTACTAAATAATCTCATGACCGTTGGAATATCCAATTTATTATTTACCTTGAATTTGGATATTCAATTCTAATATATCTTTGTTTGATTTTCTTATTCGATGTCTAGTCCAAAAATAATATTATTTCATTAGATTTAAGAAGAATTTGGTAGATAAATCAATTACCAAGGGATTATCAGGAGTGGAGTCCTAGATTCATCGAGGGGGATAGGGTTTAAGCCCATTATTTAGTCACCAGCAATGGATACCCAACCTCTGTGATTGGAGATCCCATAAATGAGGTTCAATGTAGTAGAAACGAGGCTGATTGAGTGATCGTGTTAGAGCATAAATTTTTGAAAAAATTTTCATCCCATTCCTATGATAAGTGCTCTTGTAAAGTGACAAAGTAAATTTGTGTAAGGTTAAGTCATACTCTTAATGGATCCGTTATCTGCAGGGTATTGTCACAAATACCCTTGGATGATTCACCTATATGAGAATCATCATATTAGGCCGTGACTAAGGTAGTGTTTGATAGAAAAAATATTATCTATGGATAAGTGTACGGGATAGAGTTTGTCCCCTGGCTATCCCTAGGGATATCCCTTGGCTATCCCATTGATCCTATCAAATGCAAAAAAGTAAATCTATAGGATAACTTTTTTTTACTTTTATTTGGAGGGATAACCAGCTATTCCTATATTTTTTAGGAAATAAATTGAGGGTATATCCATGGTTAACCATGGTTAACCATGGATTATCCCTTTGGTTAACTTTATTCCCAGCTATCCCTTATAGCTATGGCTTTTGGGAATAAGAAGGGATATCCAGGGGATATCCCCTCTTATCCCCTATTTCAAACACTACTAAAGGTTTGGGCTAACCTTAAAGAATTCTCATAAAAAATTAAGGTACTAAGCGCAAGGCCTTTAATATGCGCTGACCGTGTAAACCCAATTGATCCATACTATGTGTGTGATTAGTAAAAGCCTGAGTCAAAGGACCTAGTTCAAGGTCTAATCCACTATGGTTCCTTCAGGTATATACAATCAACATTAAGTGAGGTTCAAGTCTATAAAATACCTCACCTATTATGATGTCCTAAAATTTTTGTTATATTTATTTTTTTTAAAAAAATTTTGTGGGGGATTATTGAAAAAAGTTTTAATTAAAAAAAAAAGAAGAAAGGGCCCCACATGAGCATTTGGACTTGGGCTGAGGGTTAAGCGTTATGAACGTTGGGCGAGCATTAGCTCACCAACGTCTAGGCTTAAATAATTTGATTTTTAAGCCATTTTTAACATGATTTGGGGCCAACTATATATCATTATTGGCCGAGCCGTTGGAGCTTTTATGGGCCGAGCCTATAAATAGGCTCATGGATTCAGATTGAGGAATGAATAGAATAGTTTTGAGTAGCCCTATGATTTATTCCATCTTATTTTATTTCTATTTTTTATTGATCTTTTCATGGGCATGTAATCATTGGGTTGCACCTTTACGCAATAGTGCTCATGGTAATAGTGCTCGTGGTAGGAGGATCGGATCAAGCCGAATCATTTGTACCTTGGGGACAAATCGCCAATAGCCTACACAAAGGGGCGAAAATCTAATCCTTAGGGTAGTGTCTAACATGCCTATAGCCTGCACGAAGGGACAAAAATATGATCCTTAGAGCAATGTCTAACATGCCTCGGTCCTGATTTGATCTATATCTTATTTTATTTTTTAATTTATTTTATATTTAAATTTTTATATTAATTCTCTAACAATTTCTAGAAAGAGATTTTTTTGCAAAGATAAAAATTATTTTTCAAAAAAAATTATGTATCTTTAATGACGATTGAAAGTAACACTTGGACCTACGTTTCAGTTAGGTGACAATGTCTTCAAGTATATTTTTTCTTTTAATTCCTTTCAATATAATTTAAAAAATTGAACCATAGAAGAGTAGCATTCTCAAAATAATAGTATATAATTTTATTACGAACTGTAGATTGGTTTAGTTGTTGAAGGTTCAATAGTAAATCTATATCCGACACAATTGTTTCTAGAGTTATAATTTGTGACATGGATCTAATCCATCAATCAAGGTCAGTAGGACCTTAAGTTTTAAAATTTTGATATGAAGCTTTTATTTTTTTTATTTTTTGGCATATAGAGTATGGGTTATTATAGGTTTTATCAGGTCATTTTTAATTTTATAATAATTGCACCTCAATTGAATGGGATGATGATATGATTATAAAATTAAATCTATGAATCTAACTTAGGGGTGTAACTGAGTCAAGATAGCTTGCGAGTAACTTGAAATCAACTCAAAAAATACTCGAAATTGACTCGCTGCTTATCGAGTCGAGCTCGAGCTACTCGAGTATATCATCGAGTCTGAGTTCGAATATTAAAATACTTGGTTCAAAGAGTTCGAAAGCTTAATTGAGCTTACATAATTTTACTATTTTATCTTTATAATTATACATATTTATAATATTATCCTAACTATATAAAACTTTTTTAAAATTTTTAATTAAGAATATATTTTATTTTAATTTAAAATTTATTTTTAAAATTTTTATATAGAAATTTGAGCTGAGATGAGCTTGAGTATATCGAGTATTTCATCAAGTTCGAGTTCAAGCTCTAAATAAAAAACTCGATCGAGCTCAATTCAAGTTTCGAACTTCAAATTTTAGAGTTGAGTCGAGCTTGATCTCAGCATTGTACCGTCTCGACTCGACTTGATTACACTCTTAATTTGTGACACGGATCTAATCTATCTATCAATAAATCTAGGTCAACACATTAAGTTTTAAAATTTAGATACGACGTTTTTAGTTTTTTATTTTATTTTTTGGCTTATCGAGTGTTCGTTGCCAAATCACTTGCGATGAGCGTCGGGTGAGCTGAGATCTCTGCAAGCCTTCGAGAATGTAGAGAGGTCATCGTCTTCCTTCGAGAGCCTACAAAAAGTCCCGGACCGGTGGTTCCAGTGGGGACCCTCCGACGCCCAAGTCAGTGGGTTGTAGAACAGGAATGTTGTATATGAGTAGAGCTTGAAGAGAAGAGAGAGAGATCCCCCAGCGTTGAGCTCGGGTCCTCTTCTTATACCTGTCTGGGGGGTCACGTTTACCTCCTTCTGTTAGAACCATCCAATCTGCTTTGCTAGGATAAGCTCCGCTGAACGGCAAGTGGGTGAGCCATTGCTGAATGGGCACCGTGTATGCCGATAACTGCGGGGCGTGCTAGTACCTGCACGTGATTTTAGTAAGCGAGATACACGGTAATGGATGTCTCGAATCTCGGGGTCCGTTACCTGAAGTGGGTTTTAATGTACTTGAAAAATAAGGCACCAAGTTAGAGCTGGAGCTGGAGCTAGAGGCTGGAGCCATATGCCGGAGCCGACGCTGGAAGCCAGAGCCAAAGGACAAAGCTAGAGGCCGGAGTGGAGGCCGAAGCCGATGCTGGAGGCCAGAGCCAAGGCCGGAGCCGAAGGTCGGAGCCGTATGTCGGAGCCAACGTTGGAGGCCGGAGCCGGATGCTGGAGGCCAAAGCCGTATGCCAGAGCCGACATTGGAGGCCAGAGCCAAGGGACGGAGCCGGAGGCCGGAGCCGCAGGCCGGAGCCACAGGCCAAAGCCGACGCTGGAGGCTGAGCCAAGGCCGGAGCTAGAGGCCGAAGCCGATGCTGGAAGCCAGAGCCGTATGCCGGAGTTGACACTGGAGGTCAGAGCCGGAGGCCGGAGCTAACGCTGGAGGCCGGAGCCATGGGCCGGAGCCGGAGCTGGAGGCCGAAGCCGGCGTTGGAGCCCAGAGCCAAGGCCGGAACCGGAGGCCGGAGCCAAGGGCCGGGACAAGAATTCCAACATCCCGAAAACGAGCTATCACATCATTAATTTTGGAAATTGCGCAGGGTGTTATGACGCTGCCCAGAGGAGATGATCAGCCATATCAGATGCCCCCCACCCCTGAGATGAGTGGGCATACAGTCGCCAGCGAAAGGGATGTTAATATCCACCAAGCGGCTGATCTCCATGCCATTATTTCGTCCGTTCAGGCTGTTGGGATTGGGGAAGATTTTTCTCGAGTGAGGAGTTGTAAAAAGGTGAGCGTCATCATTGCGGTAAGGTCACCACCACCTTTTTTTGATGGTGTTTTTTACGTTTCTCGTGCCGATGGGCTGCCGAAGCGGTTTCCAGTGGAAAGCAGACACATGGCCAGATCGAACAACCGCGGGATGATTTGAAATGGGGTTATAAAAGGGAAAGATCGTCTTATCTTCCAATCCCCACCTTCTCTTACGTTACAACCTCCTACCTTGAATCTGCAAGCGTCCGTTTACCTCCTGTTTATGTTCCCCTCCTCGTGCTCCTTCAATCTCGGTTCGAGTTTTCTAGGTTAGTTCCCATGGCTTCTTCGCCTTCTTGTTCTATTTCCGATTTTGGGGGTCGTTTGCCCATTCCTTCTCAACCTTCTGCTTCCTTACCGACTCATTGGACCACCCTATCTTCTGACCATACTTCGTCGGAATGACGGCGGTCGGCCGGACGCCCCACAACCGGGAGTCGTTCGGTCATCGGACGGACCTCCCCCTGACGCCGTCCGATAGCCGCTGGTCCCTCCAGCGTTGTCAAGGAATCCCCCGAGTGGACTGCCTCCACTATGTCTACTCAAGACATAGTGAACCTAGGAGCCAAATATAATTTTCCTCCAAACATGCGTCTATCCTACCCTGCTCCTAATGACAGGGTAACTTCTTCCCGTCCTGGAAGGGTTGCTTTGTACGGAGCCTTCTTTAAGGCAGGACTTCGATTACCCATTCACCCTTTCATCCTCAACCTTCTAGATAGATATTCTTTAACACCCTCCCAATTAGTCCCTAACTCCATCCGAACCATCGTTGGCTTTCTGATTCTCTGTCACCTACAAGGTATAGAGGCTAGCATCTCCTTATTTCGCAGTTTCTACACCCTCCACAAGCAATCGGATTGGTGGTCCTTTACCCCTAGACCCACTAGGATCCTCAAATTGTATCTTCCCACCTCTATCAAAGGGTGGAAAGATAAGTTCTTTTTTGCCAATGTCGAGGGGGTGAGTGGAAGCTGGGAAACACCAAATACTGACGCCAATAGGGATTCTTCCATCCTCCCAGGGATCGAATGGCATTTGGGTAGCTTCTGACTGCCGATATCCGTCGGTGCAATCAGCTTCTGACCGACAAAAACCTCCATCTCGCCGGCCTTATTCCATCTAACGGTGAGCACTTGATTACTCACCTCTTTCCCCTCTTCTTCTCTTCCTTTTTTTTAACTCCTTTCCTATTTTTTGATATAGGAATGACGCCATCACTTCATGAGATCAGGAAAGCTCTTACCAAGAAGAGGAAGGCAAAGGGGAATGGGGCCCCTGCCGAGAGGAGGGCCATCGCCAAGATTCCCAGGAGGGCCGATGCGGGAAGGGCCGACGCTGGAAGGGCCGAGGTCGTGGAGCCCTTGCGCGGGCACGAGGCGGTAGGAGCCCAAGCCAACGAGCCCATAAGGAACGATGCGGTAAGGGCCGAGGCCAGCGAGGAAGTTGGGCGGAGCAAGGCGGGAGGAAACGATTTGCCTTCACTAGTACCGGCTCCCCCTCCTATTATTCTGCTCGATCCCTCTCCGAAGCGAGTTGCAAAAGCACTGTCACCCCCGTCCGAAGTCGCCGAAATGGAGCCGGCCCACTCAACTATAAAGCCAACTCTAGCAGCTGTCATACCTCCCAAAGGGGCAACAACCGAGGTACCTCCACAGCAAAGGTGCCGGAGGTGGAAGAGTTGGAGGCGGAGTCCTCCCACGCAGCCCCCACGTCAACGGAAGGGAATGGCGTCGATCCTTCCTTCCAATCGATTTTGTTAAACTACAATTACTAGGCTGAGCGAGCATTGAACGAGGCATCTGTGTTTGAGTTGCAGGAGTTTCTCCGACATCAGGGGAGGGCTACCTTCTTCCGAGAGGCATCTGTGGCACACCTTGGGTGAGCTTTGCTCTATTATCAACCTTTTCATCATCATTTTTTTAGACTGTTTTCTTCATCTAACCTAGACACTCTACCAAGGCACTAAATTCTATGATTGCCATGAGGGACATTTGGGCCCTAGGCGATGCTGCTCTCAATCAATCGCTGGAGGAGATGCGAGCACTCCGGGCTAGGGCAGAGAGGGCGGAGATGGCCCTGGAGGATACCCGAGCAGAGACTATTTGGGCATTAAAGGGTGAAGCCGAAGCCATCCAGCTAAGAGCCGAGAAAGTAGAAGAAGCACTGTAAATTGCCCAGCGTCAGGCGGCCAACGAGCAGGATAATGCTTAGGTGGCCGAAGAAAAACAAAGAATGGCGGAGGAGAAATTAGAGGTGGCAGAGTCGGAAATATACATGTTGAAGAACCGATTACACTCTGCCACCATTGAAATAGGTGTGGCCGAAGAGAGAGCTGAGAACGTAGAGGAGATCACCCGCCAGTCTGATGCCAAGATTACAGACCTTAAGGTGGCGGTGATCGAAGCTGAAAAGAAGGCTGCCGAGACCGAGCAAAAGATTATGGATGCTGAGAAGAAGGTTGCGGAGGCCGAGCAGAAAGCCTCCGAGGCGGAGAAGAGAGCCACTGAGGCCATAGAGAACTTCAGGAAGTCTAGCGCCTTTAGCAAGGAATTGGCCGAGTCGACGGCATTTGCAAACGAGGGCGGCTTCCAAGACTGCAAGGAAAAGATCCAAAAGCTCTACGGCCTTGAAGGGATCGAGGGGCTGGAGCCAGACGAAGTCCTCGAGGATGACAACTTAGCTCCGAGTGATCCTTAGTCTCTTCTATTTTCATTGTATTACTCCAAGTCCGATTTAAATCGACGATTTTGTAAATTTTGGCTATTAATGAATCTTTTGATCCGTAACGCTTATGTCTTAGATCATAATTGGGTCTGCTAGTGTGTGAGTTGATGCGAACCAAAAACCTATGGCCAAAAAATTACAACACGATTTCTTTTATAGGGACATTAGAAAATCAATTAGAGAACTGATGCAGGATCAGTCTTAGTTGCAGACACGAAGGTCGGAACAATAGATAGTGTAGGACCCTGCTCGTGCTGACACGAAGTCATTGAATGCCTAACGCGATGTTGAATATGCCGGCACAGAGTCGGGCATTGAGTGCCGACACGGAGCCATGCCTTAGGTGCTGGCACGGAGCCGAGCTGAGTGCCGATGCAAGGCCGGGCTGAGTGCCAACGCGGGGCCGGGCTTTAAGTGCCGACGTAGAGCCGGGCTTTAAGAGCCGACACGGAGCCGGGCCTTAAGTGCCGACGCGGAGCCGGGCCTTAAGCGCCGACGCGGAGCCGGGCCTTAAGCGCCGATGCGAAGCCGAGCTTTATTGAGAAGTACGATCATTTGAAAATGAAGCAATGAGAATACTTTGAATAGCACTCTAGCAAGCAGACTCAAATTAATGGAGTTAGCACATTACTGATAATACCGACGTAGATTATTTGCGTTCCAAGTGCGGGGGAGAGATTTTTCATCTAGCTCCTCAACTTTGTATGCCCCGTAATGAAGCACCTCCATGACACAATATGGTCCTTCCCATTTGGGTGCTAGCTTGCCTTCTTCTGTCGGCTTTGATACTTTAGCTCATCGCAGGACGAGGTCTCTAGGGCGGAATGTCTTAGACCGTACTCGAGCATTGTAGTATCGGGCCACTCGCTGACGAAAAGCCGCCATGCGGAGTCGCGCTTGGTCTCGCAATTCTTCCACTAGGTCCAGATCGGCCCGCAGCTGATTGGGGTTGCTCTCTTCATGGTATTGAAGGGAGAAATAGTCTCCGAGGCATGCATATTTTTAAAAATTGATAACTATTATCATTGCAGAAATTAAAAGATTACATATTAATCTATCTAATATGCATCAAGATCATATCTTTGCCTTTATATTCAGGGTCGTTTGATCTAAAATATGCATATAAAAACATCAAGATCATATCTTGATCTTCAAGATGACTAGTCACACTATTATCTTGAAGCCTGCCTTAAGATCTAGGGATCAAATCACTTACCTTAAGAACAGTAGGTAAATCCTTATTGCTCTGCAGCCGTTCAATTGTCCGGCCTCTAGTATCGTCCACGTGAAGCCCCGAATGATCAGATTTCCGAGAGTGCTAGCTCGCGGAAAAATAGCTTTGCTGATCTTGAATCCTCTTACTTGAATCTTCCTCCAAGATCCACCAGGCTTTCGCTAACACCAGAATCACCAAGATTTTCTATTCTAACATTTTAGAATTACAATCCACAACAATTTAGAATTACAATCCATGACAAATCGTGTATTGTTGTTCTATTTTTTGTTCTATGTTCTCTGGTGAGGGAATGCCCTCTATTTATAGTCTTGATTTAGCCTTGACATTTAATTCTGATATTTAAGAATTCGTCGTTTGGCAAAAGCGAAGAGACGCCGAAGGCGCGGCGCTTGGTTTAATTCCGATGTTCGAAGAAAACCAAGGAGTCGCGGCGTTTGGTTTAGTTCCGTCGTTCGGAGAAAACCAAAGAGACGAGGGATAAATCCGACGTTCGGTAAATAAATATCATGTATTAAATTCTATCTCATGAGATGAGATTTTAGCCATCTCATCATATGAGATCCATATTCGAGAGGTTTGGGTTCTGATCTGAATTTATTTGACTTAACCCACGTAGATCATGGTCCAAGCCCAAATCAAATTTGGCTAGTCCTGAATCTATTTAAATTCAAATCAAGTCTAATTTCAAATCAATATTTGAAATTGACTTGTCCTTCTAATAGACTAAAACCAAATTGAATCTTATTTAATTGTACTTAACCCAATTGAGATAATTCAATCAATCAAATTAATTAATTAAATCATATACGATTCTCAATCATTAATCAGCAAATAGATCATCCTAGGAAACTTCTATGCATGTGACTTTCTAGGTTCGAACCTAAGTCGGTAGCATAGAAACAACTTTCAATACTAATCGATGTGCCCATCTAGCAATGGAACCCGATGTCCGGATAGGTCGAAGAGTTGCCGAGCAAACTCCAAGAACCCTAAGAAACAGTTACCATATAATTCATCCTCTTGACCACAAATGCTAAGGATGGCTTAAGAGCCTGTCAACTCTAAATAGCAAATCCATAAATTGATTTCAACTTTAGTGATCATGTGACTTTCACATGAAGTGCCTTGGCCAAGGTCTTGCTAAATTGAAACATAAGCATTTCTCCTTTGAATAGGATAGATCAAATTCCATCTTGATCCACAACTGACTACCACAAGTACTTGACTGCACCCAGTAACCTTTCGTAGCTGGATTAGAAATCCAGATGGTCCGGCACCTAAGTACAATGAGTTGCTTGTAAGCCACTGGTTGTGATCTTCAGGTCTGAAGGATACTTATACCTATATCTTCTCGGATTAACTCTTGGCAGCAGAGTATCCAGAAATGAGTCACGTTCGGTGAAATGTACTCCTACACTTTCACCTGTATGTCATACCAGTGTCTCTACACTCCTTGGTTAAGAGGATAACCAACAAATATGATATACAACGTCCTATAATTGATAGTACTATGGCCCTGTCATAGTATATCATTTGGTCGCGAACTCTTTTAAGGACCTTCTAAGATAAATCCTCCTTTATCGTGAGGAAGATCCTAAGGGCTTCATTACTTTCAGGAGTATTAAGAAGATGTTCTTGTAATGAATAAACTGCCAAATAACTTTTATTAATATATCAATTTATATACAATTTACATCAGCACAATCATCAAATGATTGGCTTTAGGATACAATTCCCAACAAACTCCCACTTAGCCTAAAGCCACTCATTACAGTATCTAATACCCATCTTCAACTTATAGTTGTCAAACTCCTTGATGCTGAGTGCTTTAGTAAATGGGTCACCTAGGTTTTCCTTTCCATCAATCTTCTGAAGATTTATGTCACCTCGGTCTACTATCTCTCGAATAAGATGAAACCGGCGCAGTATGTGCTTGGTGCGCTGATGTGCTTATGGTTCCTTTGCTTGAGCTATGGTACCAGTGCTGTCACTATATAACAGGACTGGTTCATCTATGAAAGGTGTCACTCCAAGCTCGGAGATGAACTTTTGCAGTCACACAGCTTCTTTCACAGCATCTGATGCAGCGATGTACTCTGCCTCGCACACCGAATCTGCCACTATATGTTGCTTGAAACTTTTCTAACAAACAGCTCCACCATTTAGGATAAACATGAAACCCGATACACTTTTGCTATCATCATGATCTGATTGAAAACTAGAATCAGTATATCCAACAAGTTTCAAATCAGGCTCTCCATAGACTAACCACTGGTCCTTAGTATTTCTCAAATACTTAAGGATTGTGTTGAGATTGTTGACCCTTGAATTGATTTTGATGATTACAAAACATTTAATTGACTCTTTAATTGCTTAGAATTATTGCATGAATATGTGAGTTACCTTATTTCTCCTCTTAGCTAGCTTTTCCCACTTGCTAGCTAATTTATTTTCCACTCACAATGAGCCTAGCCGAACCATGCATAAATTGAGTTGACTTGGGAGCTAGCTTATCCCTTCCATTAGTTAGCTGGATACCTTTGTAAGCTAGCTATGTTTTGCTGAAATCCTTCTTGGCCGAACACTCCTTGGAATCAGCTAGCTAGTCAGCTAGCTGGTTGGTTCTTTGAGTTAGCTAGATATCCCATATAGCTAACTATTTTTTGCTGCAGGATTCTTGGCCGAATGGGTTGAAGATTTAGCTAGCTGATGAGCTAGCTTGCCTCAAGTGGTTTGCATGAAAAATCCTCTCTAGCTAGCTAACAAGTTAGCTAACTTTTTCTCCACTCTCTCTTGGCCGAATGGGTTTAGAATCCAGCTAGCTGGAGAGCTAGCTTGTTTTGGGCGTTTTTCCATTGGCAGTGAGTATGATAAAAAGAGTTAGCTAGGTAGCTAACTTGTCCAAGCATTCCTCCTTGCTACGTTTCATGAAAAGCATCTTTGGGAGTTAGCTATCTAGTTAGCTACTTTTGTCATGAATAGAGTTAACTTTACATCTAGCTAACTAACTAGTTAACTACTTTATTGCATGGTAGGATTTGCTTTTTATCTAGTTAGCTAACAAGCTAACTATTTGATAAATCCTTCATTCCCAACCGCATGATTTCAAAATGGAGTTAGCTCACAAGCTAACTATCTTTTTATCATGGCTTCACACCTTTATGGATAGCTAACTTATGAGTTAGCTGGATGACAAGATTTCCTTTTCATGAAACCATCTCCCGTAGCTTTTATTGAGATAGCTAGCTTACAAGCTAACCATCTTTTCATGGTTCCCTTTGGGAGTTAGCTTATAAGCTAACTATCTTTATTGTTTTCATAACTTATGAGTTAGCTATTTTTGTCATGAAAAGGTTTGCCTTTTATCTAGCTAACTTATAAGCTAACTATTTTTAAGTCCTTTCATCCTAGCCGCATGAATTGTTTGAATTGAGTTAGCTATATAGCTAACTATCTTTTTACATGGCCTCATGCACCTTTCTATAGCTAACTACTTTTCTTGCTCTTTGTTGCTAGCCGTGGGACTTTGAAAAAGAGCTAGCCATATAGCTAGCTATTTTATTCTCCTCTCTGCTGATTTCTTGCTGTGGCTCTTGGTGCTAGCTAGATAGCTAGCTTTGGGAGTTAGCTAGCTTGGTTAGCTAGCTTTAGCATTTGCTCTTCCCTCTTTTCCTCCATGGGCCGCATGACTTCTTGAAGGGAGTTGCTGAAAATTTATTTCAGCCAACACTCTTTAAATGCTTACTCTCTCTCTCTCTCATTTAATGCTCTTTCTCTCTCATTTCTATTTTGATGAATGCTGACCGTTTCCTTTTGATTATGGACAGGAATCCCTCACTAGCAATGGGTTTAATGCTTTCATCATTTGGGAAAATATTTCAAACGGTTTTATTTCTTCCCGTTTTTCTTTTCTTCTATTTACCAATGAATCTAACGGATAGTTTTTTGATTGGTTTAAATAGAGATGTTCAGAAGAAAACCTTGACGAATCTCTTACATTTTTTTTTGACACATCAAGAATACAAAAGAGAGAAAAGAAAGAAATCAAAAGAGAGTGTTTATTGCTTACAACTTTCGGATCTTGAGAAGCAAGTCTTTGTGCTGCGAAGTTTCATCCTTCAACACTTGCTCAAAAATCGTCCAAGCCTTTGAAGCAAGATTCAAATCTCAGCTGCGTCGACATTCTACATTTGCTGCTGGTTATTGCTTCTAAAAGTTGTAAAGTTCTTATTTGAATATTGCTCAATTTGGAGCTATCTGTTATTCTTTGATAAATCTTGTATTAGGGTTAGAGATAACCCTAGTTTCTTGATTGGTTTCCTTGTACCATTAAAACAAGAGGACTAGCCGGGAAGGCTAGGGGATTGGCTTCCTTGTGCCAGTAAAACAAGAGGACTAGCCGGGAAGGCTAGGGGATTTGGCTGCCTTGTGCCGTGAAAACAAGAGGACTAGCCGGGGAAGGCTAGGGGTTGTAATCGTTGTGATACGATTAGTGAAATTCCCAAGGGTTTTTGGGGAGTGGATGTAGGAGCCGAGTTTGGCACCGAACCACTATAAACCCTGCTGTGTTTGTGTTTGATTGATCTGTGTATTTTCTATTTTGTGCACTCCACTACACCGCTGCAAATTAACTTTTGATTAAGCACATATCTGCGTTAGTCAATATCATCCATTGAATTAATTTTTAAAATACCCAATTCACCCCCCTCTTGGGCTACTACATCTGGGCAACAGATTGTCTTAACAACTTGCCAGTGTTTTTCTTCTGGATCAGATTGGTATCTACTCACTACTCCTAGTGAGTATGCCACATCTGGTCTTGTACATGTCATGGTGTACATAATCGATCCTACTGCCGAAGCATATGAAATTCGACTCATACATTCTCTTTCATTAGGAGTTGTCGGACAATCCTTCTTAGAAAGATGAATTCCATGGCCTATCGGAAGATAGCCTTTCTTGGAATTCTCCATGCTAAACCTCTTTAGCACTGTGTCAATATACGTAGATTGGGATAAACCTAGCATCCTCTTAGATCTATCTCTATAGATCTTCATCCCTAGGATGTATGATGCTTCTCCCAGATCTTTCATGGAGAATTATGATGATAACCATGTCTTTATTCCTTGTAATGCAGGGATATCATTCCCGATTAAGAGAATATCATCCACATATAATACAAGAAATACAATAACAAAATCGTTAGCCCATTTATAAATGCAAGGTTCTTCTTTATTCTTAATAAAGCCATAAGATTTGATCACTTTGTCAAATCATATGTTCCAACTCCTTGATGCTTGCTTAAGTCCATAAATAGACTTCTATAGCCTGCACACTTTAGACTCGTCTTCAGATATAAAACCTTCAGGCTGTATCATATACACCTGTTCTTCTAAATCACCATTTAGAAAAGCGGTTTTAACATCCATATGCCAAATCTCATAATCGAAGTGTGCTGCTATAGCTAGCATAATCCGAATGGATTTCAGCATTGCCACAGGAGAAAACGTTTCGTCATAGTCAATACCATAACATTGACGATACCCCTTGGGAACCATACGTGCTTTATAGGTCTCTACCTTTCCGTCTGCGCCTTTTTTTCTGTTGAAAATCCATTTACACCCTATGGGTTTTTTCCTTCGGGTGGGTCAACTAATGTCCATACATTATTGTCCTTCATGGAATCAAGTTCGGATTTCATAGCATCAAGCCATTTATTAGAGTCAGTCCTTTGTATAGCATCCATATAGGTGATCGGATCCTCGTTGTTCTCATCGAGTTCAACAGGATCATCGTTCTGGACCAAGAAACCCAAGTATCTGTTCGGTTGATGTGGTACTCTACCAGATCGCCTTAATGGTGCATCTAAAATGGGTTTTGAGTTTGATCTAATCAACTCAGATTCTAGGGGTTCACTGATTTGTGTTGTTCCTTCTACTTGATGAACTTCCTCAAGTTCAACATTAGAGCTATTTGTTCCTTCATTAAGGAACTCCTTTTCAAGAAAAACTGCTCTATTACTAATGAACAACTTTTGTTCTTCAGTATTGTAGAAGTAATATCCTTTTGTTTCTTTCGGATAGCTGATGAAAAAATATTTGTCAGATTTGGGTTCAAGTTTGTCTGATTTTGCACGTTTCACATATGTCGGACACCCCCAGACTCTCAGATAGGTAATAACCGGTTTATGTCCATACCACATCTCATGTGGAGTTTTAGAAACAGACTTACTTGGAACCTTATTAAGAATATGACAAGCTGATTCTAATGCGTATCCCCAAAATGATATTGGCAAGCTTGCAAAACCCATCATGGACCGAACCATGTCTAACAGAGTTCGATTCCTTTTTTTCGATACACCATTATGTTGCGGTGTTCCAGGAGGAGTCCATTGGGAGAGAATCCTATTCTCCTTTAAATATGTCATAAATTTATTGGAAAGGTATTCGCCTCCTCAATCTGATCGAAGGGTCTTAATACATTTTCCTGTTTGTTTTTCTACTTCTTTATGATATAGTTTGAACATTTCAAACGATTCAGATTTATGTCGCATAAGATAGACATAACCGAACCTAGAAATGTCGTCTGTAAAAGTAATGAAGTAGTAGTATCCACCTTTGGCACAAGTGCTCATTGGTCCACATACATCAGTATGTACTAGACCCAATAGCTCTTTGGCTCTTTCACCTTTTCCAGTAAAAGATGACTTGGTCATTTTACCAAGAAGACATGATTCACAGGTAGTTAACGATTCACAATCATCAACTCGAAGGATGCCCTCCTGAGTTAACCTGTTTAATCTGTTCTTGTTGATATGACCCAGCCGATGGTGCCAAAGATAAATATCTGTGACATCAGTTATTCTAGGGCGCTTACTTGATTGGTACACTACATTCACAGGCTGTGATAATATATAAATGCCATTAGATAAATGCCCATTCATTATAGTGACTCCATTCATAATGATATTTAAAGTAACATCCTTTATTGAAATTTCATAATTATTTTTGGCCAGAAGGCCTACAGAAATTACGTTCAATAAAAACGTTGGGCAAAAATGACAATCATTTAGTATAATGACATTTCTATTAAAAACTATTTCAAGAACTCCTAATGCCAGTACTGGAACTAATCTTCCATCGCCGACATTTAGGAATCTCTCATTGTCCTTAAATCTTCTGGTGACCTGTAGTCCCTGCAATGAATTGCAAATGTTAAAAGGACTCCCGGTATCCAATACCCAGGTCTGATTATGATATATAGAAAAATTATAAGGTGTTATCATATAAATACCTTGTTGAGCAACATCATGCTCCTTTTTCTTCTTTTGCCTGTTTGGATCAAGTATGGCAATGTAAAGAGGACAGTTCCTCTTCCAGTGCCCTTGCATCTTGCAGTGAAAGCATTCAGCTTGACTTTTATCAACTTTCTTCTTCTGCATCTGACCCCTTATAGATGTCCTAGCATGTTGCACCCTTTTATTATTCTTTTTCTTCTTCCCTTTCCCAAAGGGTTTACGCCCTACCTTAGATCCTTCAACCACATTAACCAAACCCTTAGAGAGCTGGTTATCCTTCTCAAAGTTCTGTAACAACCCCAACAAACTGTGGTAGTTAACTGCAGGCTTTGTCATTCGAAAATGAGTAAGGAAAGTCGGAAGGATGGAGGCAAGGAATTCAGGATCGCATCTTTTCCCAACTGCTCATGTAAGGGAAAGCCGAGCTTGCTTAGGAGTTCTATCTTCTCGATCATGTACAATACATGATCAGTGACAGGAGATCCATCTCTCATTCGAGCATTGAAAATAGCACAACTAGTCTTGTGCCTTTCAATATCGTCAGATGTGCCGAAAGATTCATTCAACGCTTGAATGATTTCTTCTGGCTGAGCATTCTCGAACCGGCGACCGAATTCATCGTTCATTACTGCTAATATGATACAACGCACGCTAGTTCTATCATTGAGCCACTTCTGATAAGTGTCTCTCTCAGAACTTTGGGTGTTTGCATCAGGTATCTTTGGTGCAGGATTATTCAGAATATATAGAATCCTCTCATGCTCAAGGACGATCTTAAGTTTTCTGAACCAGCTATTGAAATTGGAACCATTCAATTTGTCACTATCCAATAGGGACCTTAATGATAAATTAGTGGCCATGTTCTGCATAAGGAAAAACTAAAGTTTATTAGTATATAAATTGATTCAGTCTAAAGACTTGGACTTTAGTCTAAAGATTCTCCCACTATTTTGTTCAAATTGGCAGCCTCTATACCCCAATTCGAAGAATTATTCTTAATTCTTTAGCGGGCACTAAGATCTACATAAACTATATACAGGCCCAAGTGAAGCTTGGCTAACCCATATGCATCTAAGAGTAGGTTCAAAACCAATTGTTTCCCTAAACAATTCTTAGTGTTCAGTTTTGCCCCATATACCTCTTCAGTAGGCATAAAGTGCCTCCACTGAAAGTTCTGGTTAGGTCCAACCATTAAATGATATAATCAGTGTAACCTATCAATAGACAACCAAGCCCGAGTGAACCTCGGCTCACCTGACTATTTATTTAATAGTTACGCTGACTTATCATATAATGAATGATAATTCCGATGGTTGACAAGCACCAAGCATGGAGTGCCTCCAATGATTATCAAGACATCGGACTCATTATCACCCACCTTAATGGGAGGCTATGATCTAGTTATCATATAACTATTTCATTTTAAGGACCTAATAATTTTAGAGGATTTTAATAATATGAAGATAAATTGACTAATCAAGTTCTCCCACTGAATCTATGAAATCGGTAGAATGAAACAAGATTAAGTCAGGTTAAGTGGCACCTAAAGCAGTCATACTGATATCCTTACAGGCATGGGTCAACCCGAATCAGGTAAATGATCTGAATCATAAATGGTTCACCACAATGACCAGGTGAGAGAGATCGATGGGAGGGATATGTCATTAACTCGTTAAAGATGCATCAATACGAGTAGCTCCCAATTAAAAACCATTCGATCGTTGATCCTAGAGCAACTTGCCATCCCACCTTGACATCATATGGTTAACCAATTCTGATTTGACCATCTAATAGATTCATGCTCAACCACGGAGCCTAATCTACTTCCATTTGGTTTAATCAAAGAGAAGGACTTGATCAACTACAACTATTGTTTGATTTAGAGCATTCTTAACCTAATCTAATTAGATTGAACAAATACTCTTTTAGTCCAGTTGATTTAAACCTTAGAGTCTAACCCTTTATGGACCCGATTTAGCTAACCCAAATGATTAAATATATTTCATGTTAACATGTCATATATTCCAATCAAGCATAACATTACTACTCATAATTCCTATATTTAGATCATATCTAAAAAATTATGAACTAATATTTGACATTCCAATAAAACTCTCATAAATATTTGTATGTTTTATAACATAGACATCATGCCATCATATATCATATCTATATTTTTATACTAAACATGCAAATATTATGGTTTTATACAACATCAATATGTATCAAATATAAAATATCTTTTGAGAGTGTGTGTAATCTATGTTTTGATGCCAAAGCACAATTTAAATTTTCTTTAAACAAAGCATCAACGATAAAATAATCACACGGCAATATGTCACAGAATACCTCATTGAATGGGTAATTCGGATTTTCAATCCACTTGTGACCATATGGCCTTGTGATAAGTTTTAGCCATAATTACATAATTAATGAGAATATTAATTTATATGCAATAAATTAGATCATTAACGCTCTGATACCATTTGAAGGAAGAAATAGTCTCCGAGGCATGCATATTTTTAAAAATTGATAACTATTATCACTGCGGAAATTAAAAGATTACATATTAATCTATCTAATATGCATCAAGATCATATCTTTGCCTTTATATTCAGGGTCGTTTGATCTAAAATATGCATATAAAAACATCAAGATCATATCTTGATCTTCAAGATGACTAGTCACACTATTATCTTGAAGCCTAATTTAAGATCTAGGGATCAAATCACTTACCTTAAGAACAGTAGGTAAATCCTTATTGCTCTGCAGCCGTTCAATCGTCCGGCCTCTAGTATCGTCCATGCCAAGCCCCGAATGATCAGATTTCCGAGAGTGCTAGCTCGCAGAAAAATAGCTTTGCTGATCTTGAATCCTCTCACTTGAATCTTCCTCCAAGATCCACCAGGCTTTAGCTAACACCAGAATCACCAGGATTTTCTATTCTAACATTTTAGAATTACAATCCACAACAATTTAGAATTACAATCCATGACAAATCGTGTATTGTTGTTCTATTTTTTGTTCTATGTTCTCTGGTGAGGGAATGCCCTCTATTTATAGTCTTGATTTAGCCTTGACATTTAATTTTGACATTTAAGAATCCGTCGTTTGGCAAAAGCGAAGAGACACCGAAGGCGCGGCGCTTGGTTTAATTCCGACGTTCGGAGAAAACCAAAGAGTCGCGGCGTTTGGTTTAGTTCCGTCGTTCGGAGAAAACCAAAGAGACGAGGGATAAATCCGACGTTCGGTAAATAAATATCATGCATTAAATTCTATCTCATGAGATGAGATTTTAGCCATCTCATCATATAAGATCCATATTCGAGAGGTTTGGGTTCTGATCTGAATTTATTTGACTTAACCCACATAGATCATGGTCCAAGCCCAAATCAAATTTGGCTAGTCCTGAATCTATTTAAATTCAAATCAAGTCTAATTTCAAATCAATATTTGAAATTGACTTGTCCTTCTAATAGACTTAAACCAAATTGAATCTTATTCAATTATACTTAACCCAATTGAGATAATTCAATCAATCAAATTGATTAATTAAATCATATACGATTCTCAATCGTTGATCAGCAAATAGATCATCCTAGGAAACTTCTATGCATGTGACTCTCTAGGTTCGAAACTAAGCCGGTAGCATAGAAACAACTTTCAATACTAATCGATGTGCTCATCTAGCAATGGAACCCGACGTCTGGATAGGTCGAAGAGTTGCCGAGCAAACTCCAAGAACCCTAAGAAACAGTTACCGTATAATTCATCCTCTTGACCACAAATGCTAAGGATGGCTTAAGAGCCTGTCAACTCTAAATAGCAAATCCATAAAGTGATTTCAACTTTAGTGATCATGTGACTTTCACATGAAGTGCCTTGGCCAAGATCTTGCTAAATTGAAACACAAGCATTTCTTCTTTTAATGGGATAGGTCAAATTCCATCTTGATCCACAACTGACTACCACAAGTACTTGACTGCACCTAGTAACCTTTCGTAGCTGGATTAGAAATCCAGGTGGTCCGGCACCTAAGTACATTGAGTTGCTTGTAAGCCACTGGTTGTGATCTTCAGGTCTGAAGGATACTTATACCTATATCTTCTCGGATTAACTCTTGACAGCAGAGTATATGGAAATGAGTCACGTTCGGTGAAATATACTCCTACACTTTCACCTGTATGTCATACCAGTGTCTCTACACTCCTTGGTTAAGAGGATAACCAACAAATATGATATACAACGTCCTATAATTGATAGTACTATGGCCCTGTCATAGTATATCATTTGGTCGCGAACTCTTTTAAGGACCTTCTAAGATAAATCCTCCTTTATCGTGAGGAAGATCCTAAGGGCTTCATTACTTTCAGGAGTATTAAGAAGATGTTCTTGTAATGAATAAACTGCCAAATAACTTTTATTAATATATCAATTTATATACAATTTACATCAGCACAATCATCAAATGATTGGCTTTAGGATACAATTCCCAATAGGTATAACTCTGTCTGAGGACTGGGACACCTATCTCTACCGGAATGATGGCCTCGGTCCCAAAAACCAGGCTGAAAGGAGTTTTCCTGGTGGGGGCTCGTGGCGTCGTGTGGTAGGCCCACAATACACTAGGGAGTTCTTCCACCCAACGTCCTTTACAGCCATCTAGCCGAGCCCTGAGTCCTTGGAGGATAGTGCGATTGGTCACTTCGGCTGCGCCATTGGTCTGAGGGTACCCCACAAAGGTGAATCATTGACGAATGCCTAGCCCAGTGCAGAATTCCCGAAAGGCCATATTGTCAAACTGTCGGCCGTTATCAGTGACGAGGGTGTTGATGAATGCCTAGCCCAGTGCAGAATTCCCGGAAGGCCATATTGTCAAACTGTCGGCCGTTATCAGTGACGAGGGTGTGTGGCAGTCCGAATCGGCACACAACAGACTTCCAGAAGAAGGATCTTACTTTGCCCTCGGTTATCTTGGCGAGAGCCTCAGCTTCGATCCACTTGGTGAAAGGGTCGACGGCTACTAATAAGAATTTGCGTTGTCCAAAGGCTGGAGGGAATGGTCCCAGGATGTCCATACCCCACTGGGCAAAGGGCCAAGTTGCAGTCAGGGGGGTCAGCTGGGACGTCGGTTGGTGTTGGATATTAGCATGGCGCTGGCAACTGTCACACCTCTTGACAAGCTCGAATGCATCCTCCTTCATTGTCAGCCAGTAATATCCTTGCCGCAAGGCTTTGTACGCCAGAGCTCTACCCCCAGATGACTTCCATATATGCCTTCATGTATCTTCCGCATGATATAATCCGCTTCTGTGGGGCCAACGCACTTGAGAACTGGGTATGAGAACAACCTTTGATAGAGTTTTCCTTCCATTATAAAAAACTTTGGGGTCCGTCTTTTGAGTTGTCTGGCCTTGGCAGGGTCTTCAGGGAGGGTACCGTCGGTAAGGTACTGGATATAAGCATCCATCCAGGAAGGCTCCTGCTCAACTGGTAGGGCTTCTCTCGTTACTTCGATACTTGGGGCTTCCAGGTGCTCTATATAAGCTCTTCCCAACATCCCATCGGCTTAGGTGGCAAGATGGGACAAGGCATCTGCGCTAGCATTTTCCCCTCGAGGAATATAGCTAACATTGAAATAAGTTAAAAGAGAAGCTTGCGACTGCACCATACTCAAGTAGCGGGACATGATAGGATCTCTCGCTTCATACTGCCCTATGATTTGGCCAGTGACCAACTGGGAGTCAGTGAATGCTCTAAGGCGCTTCACCCCGAGCTCTCGGGCTAATCTTATCCCAGACAGTAGGGCTTCATACTTCGCCTGATTATTGGTGGCTGGAAAGAGGAAGCAAAGTGCACACTCGGTTACAACTCCGTCGAGTTGGTCAGGATGAGGCTTGCTCCGCTCCCTTGAGAATTTGATGCCCCGTCCACATGAAGGATCCATTCATCATTTCCGGTTCCAGGAATCGAAGGGTTTGCAGAGGCCTCTTTGGGTTGCTCCTCACCCCAGGTATACTCGACCAAAAAATCTACCAGGACCTGGGATTTCATGGCTGACCGAGGGCGGAAAGATAGATCAAATTCCCCCAGCTTGAGTGCCCACTTTGCCAATCGGCCCGAAGTGTCCAGGCGAGCGAGAATCGTCTTTAGAGGTTGGTCCATGACCACCACGATCGGATGGGCGCTGGGCAGACACGATCAACGTGAAGATAATCTTCTCAATCTTTGAGTACCTGGTCTCTGCATCGTGGAGCACCTTGCTTGTATAATACACGGCTTTTGCGTGCCGTTGGTGTCCATGCAGACTAGCACGGAACTAACGGCCTCGGGAGAAGCCACGAGGTATAGAAGGAGTTCTTCTCCACCCATTGGCTTGGACAGCAGTGGCGGGGTGGATAGGAATTCCTTCAGCCCCTCGAAGGCCTTCTGACACTCTTTCGTCCATTTGAATCCATTGGCCCTACGGAGCGCCTTGAAGAAAGGCAGGCACTCTCAGCAGACTTGGACAGAAAACGGCTCAAGGCCGCCACCCTTCCCGTTAGGCGCTGCACTTCCTTCTTGTTGGTGGGAGACCTCATGTCCAAAATGGCTTGAACTTTATCAGGGTTTGCTTCGATTCCTCGCCGGGTTACCATGAAACCCAAGAACTTTCCGACTGTCACCCCAAAGGCACACTTGCGTGGGTTCAGCCTCATTCGGTATCGGCGAAGGTTGTCGAATGTCTCCGTTAGGTCGGCGATATGGCTGGTGGTATGGACACTTTTTGTCAGCATGTCGTCCACGTACACCTCCATGTTGCGGCCTATCTAGTTCTCGAAGACTTTGTTCATTAGCCTTTGGTAAGTGGCCCCTGCGTTTTTTAGCCCAAATGGCATTACCTTGAAGTAGTACAACCCCTTCTCAATTATGAAGGAGGTAGCTTCTTCATCCACCGGGTTCATCCTGATTTGGTTGTACCCAGAGAAGGCATCCATGAAACTAAGGATCTCATGGCCAGATGTAGCATCCACCAGTTGATCGATCCGAGGCAAAGGGAAGCTGTCCTTGGGGCATGCTTTGTTGAGGTCGGTGAAGTCTACGCACATCCTCCAGCTTCCATTAGTCTTACGGACCATCACCACGTTGGCCAACCATTTGGGGTAATGAACTTCCGAATGTGGCCTGCAGCCACCAGCTTACGGACTTCCTCATCGATAGCTTTCTGTCTATCCGGAGTAAAGCTCCTTTTCTTCTGTCGGACCGGCCGACACTTTGGACTGAGATTAAGCCGATGGGTGATCACCTCCTCAGGACGCCTGGCATGTCTGATGACGACCATGCGAAGATGTTAGCGTTGGCACGCAGGAAGGTGAGGAGTCGATCGTGCGCCTCTTCCGGAAGCAACACTCCAACCTGGATGGTCCTTGTCGGGTCCTCCCCTAAGGGGAGGGTCAGGAGGTGCTCGGCTGGCTCTCCCCTCCTTCCCAACTCTCGGGAGTCAAGTGGCTCAAAGGCTATCGCCGATGCCGCCTCCAGTGGACTAGGAGATAAGTGGCAGCAAAGCGGTGGCGGGCTTTGCTCTCCCTTCATTTCTCTGACTCCTTCGTCTGTGGGAAACCTTACCAACAATCTCTTGGTGGAGATGACGGCATCCAGCAAATTCAAGCCCGGCCTTCCTACGATAGTGTTGTAAGCCAACGGGACCCGGACCATCAGAAATTTATGACTATCGTACTTTGACGCGGAGGAGTCCCAGCCGTGACAGGGAGAGCGATCTCCCCTTCAACGCTCACCGAGTCCCCAATAAAGCCCATTAAAGGCGTGGTGACGGGTCGAAGGGAGAAATTTGACAGGTTCATCCGGACAAAAGCCTCGTAGCTCAAAACATCCACCGAACTTCCACTATCAACTAAAATTCTTTTTACAGGGTGTTTGGCTATGTTCATGGACACGACGACGCTGTCGTCATGCTTATTAACTACCCCATCTAAGTCCTTTCCAAAGAAAGGAACTACATAGTCTACCCCCTCTCACTGTCTTTTCAAGCTGCCACCTGCCCCCCCAGGAAATCATAGCTATGGTCTTTTCCATAGGGGCATTGTCGATTCCTGTCGGAGGCGCCGATGAATCCAGAGCGGAAAGGTTTCCCCTTCGAACAAACTTTTCCAAGTGACCCTGCTGGACAAGCTCTTCAATGGCCTTCTTCAAGTGGCGGCAGTCCTCAGTGTCATGACCGTAGTCTCGGTGGTACCGGCAGTAAAGCTCCTTGCTACGGGGGGTCCCTAACTTCATGGGAGGTGGACATCGAAAGTAGGGCTCCTCCTCAATTTCTAGTAGAATGTGAGATATCGGAGCCAAGAGGGGGGTGAACTGCTCCTTGGGAACAAGCGTCTGAGGCCGGTGGTCTGAGCGGTGGGGAGGCTCAGGCTTTCGGGACCGTGCTCCTGCAGGCTCTGTGGATGCTGGTTTCTTGCTGGAACTCTTATCAGCTTCCCTCCTCGAAGAGTCCGCCTCGTCGGCACGAATGTACTTCTGCGCCTGGCTTAGAAGCTCGGCGTAAGAGCTTGGAGGCTTCTTATACAGGGAATAAGCAAACCTAGAAGGACGAAGTCCTCGTTTTAATGCCAAAGTGGCCACAAAATCATCCAAATTATACACCTCCAACGCCGCTTCCTTGAACCGAGCGACGAAGTCCTTCAGGGTCTCGCCACTCCTTTGCTGAACAGCGAATAAGCTATCGGCCACCCGTCAGATCTTCCGGCATGCATCAAAGTGGGCCAGAAAAGATCACTCGAGCTGTCGGAAGGAATTGATGCTGCGCGGTGGTAGGTGAGAATACCATGCACGGCCGCCTTACGAAGGGTGGCAGGAAAGGCGATACATAGGAGGGAGTCCGTCGCTCCCTAGACCTGCATGAGAACCTTGTAGCTCTCTAGGTGGTCCAAAGGGTCCGTCGTGCCGTCATATGGGTCCAACTGGAGAGACGAAAACGGGGTGGGACCGGTTCTTCCATGATGCGTCGAGAGAGCGGGGGACGGTGATTGTAGTCCATCCCATAAGGGTTGGCGATCCGGCGACTAAGCTCCTCCAACCGTTGATGATACTCATCAAGCTGTTGTTTGGCCCGACGAGTGGTCTTCTGTTGGTGTTGTCTTTAGAGGAGTCAGAAGATGAAGTCGGTGAAGACTGCCGGTGCAAGGAGTACACCCGTCTTGGCTCCTTCTCGCCCGGCCGTCGGTGGGAATGACCAGAATGATGGGAGAGAGACCACCGTCGCTTTGAAGCCTCCCGGCGACGAGGTTCAGGGGGCGAGTGATGGGAGGCCTCAGGTGGAGTCCCGCCTTGATGAGATTGAATTGCTCCACGCCCCCCTTCGCGAGGCGGAGGGGGCTGAGGTGTAGCGGCAAAGCAATGTTCCTGCAATCCCCGTACCACCGTTATTAGGTCCTGTACCTGATGAGCTAGAACCTCAAGCCGGTCAGGCTGGCTCATCTGTGCAGGGGGCGGAACATGGAGGTTGGCCTCCGACTGCTCAGCCCGCGGAAGGCACTCCACGGCATGGCTGGTGGAAGCTTCCTGGGCTCGCGTTGTCACCATCATCTTCTTTGCAGAATTAGTGGGGTCACAGAGAGAACTTTCGCCTTCCACGTGTGTGTCCCCCCTTCCTGGCGCACCAATCTGTTTGTTGCCAAATCACTTGCGATGAGCGTCGGGTGAGCTAAGATCTCTGCAGGACTTCAAGAATGCAAAGAGGTCACTGTCTTCCTTCGAGAGCCTGCAAAAAGTCCCGGACCGGTGGTTCCGGTGGGGACCCTCTGACGCCCAAGTTAGTGGGTTGTAGAATAGGGATGTTGTATATAAGTAGAGCTTGAAAGAGAAGAGAGAGAGACCCCCAAGCGTTGAGCTCGGGTCCTCTTCTTATACATGTCTGGGGGGTCACGTTTACCTCCTTCCGTTAGAACCGTCCAATCTGCTTTGCTAGGATGAGCTCCGCCGAACGGCAAGTGGGTGAGCCGTTGCTGAATGGGCGCCGTGTATGCCGGTAACTGCGGGGCGTGCTAGTACCTGCCCGTAATTTCAGTGAGCGAGATACACGGTAACGGATGTCTCGAATCTCGGGGTCTGTTACCTGAAGTGGGTTTTAATGTACTTGAAAAAAAAGGCACAAGTTAGAGCTGGAGCCGGAGCTAGAGGCCGGAGCCGTATGCCGGTGCCGACGCTGGAAGCCGGAGCTAAAGGCCGGAGCTAGAGGCCGGAGCTGCAGGCCGGAGCCGCAGGCTGAAGCCGACGCTGGAGGCCGGAGCCGCAGGCTGAAGCCGACGCTGGAGGCCGGAGCCGACGCTGGAGGCCGGAGCCGTATGCCGGAGCCGACGTTGGAGGTCGAAGCCGACGCGGGAAGCCGGAGCCGTATGCCGAAGCCGAGGCGGAGGCCGGAGCCGACGCTGGAGGCCGGAGCTAGAGGCCAAAGCCGACGCTGGAGGCCAGAGCTAAGGGCGGGAACAAAAATTCTAACATCCTGAAAACGAGCTATCGCATCATTAATTCCAAAAATTACGCAGGATGTTATGACGCCGCTCAGATAAGATGATCAGCTATATCATCGAGTATGAGTTATTACATGTTTTATCACGTCATTTGTAATTTTATAATAATTGCACCTCAATTGAATGGGATGATGATAGGATTATAAGATAAAATCTACGGATCAACTCATTGGGACGTCGCCATTATTCCACTATCCTGTACGAGGTTCAGAGGACTATGATCTCTAGCGCAACGTAATCCGATTGGTTTCGGATTTAATGTAAAAAGCGACCCAATTATAAGAATCCGATTAAAATTTGGACACCATCTTTCACATCAGAACCCAACCGCGCTGATCGGACGGACCAAAAAGAGCCCGTGTTCGACTCGAACACCGCATCGAGTCCTCATTGGCCAGAGGGCAAGGCCCTTCGCCGTACCCCCAATCCGGGTTGGCCCTCCTACCGCTTCTCTCTCCCTCTCGCCTCCTTCGCCGCCCCTTCGTCTATTCGGTCGCCTAGGGCTAGGGTTTGCTCATTGGAGGAATCATGCTCGTCTACCAGGATCTTCTCACAGGTACGTCGCCGATCCGCGTGCTATAATTTGTCTCTGTTGATCCTTATTTGTTTAATCCGTGGATCGGAAGGAAAGATGCGATCTTGTAGGCTGTACCATCAGGTCAAAGAGATTTTTCGTTATCTTTCTGAAAGCCGTCATGTTTTGTGTGATTCTATGTAGTTCTTGATTGTCTTTCTTTTTTAATTGGGGTTTTAATCCGTTTAAGTGGCTCATTTTCGATTGGGGATTTTGCTATTGTGAGATAGGTTATCTTAGATGGTATAACTAATGGTAGGGATGTTTGCTTGATTTATACTTTGAGCTGTTTTTGCTGCTGCTATATATAGGTTTGGTTTTTGTTTAGCATAAGAATAGATTTGGTTTTTGTTTGTTATAAGAATATATATTTTGCAAAGGTATGGATTTTTTTCTGATAATGGAGCTGGGGGCATATTATGCCTCTTTTTCGGATTAAGTTGGAGCTGAGATGGGGAAGAGGGGAGAGATGATGTGGATATTAGCACAAAATACTAAAAATACTCATCCTTATGACAGCATTAGTTCCGTTAATTAAAAAATCGGATGTTTTCAGATTGATAGAGTTGGGAGAAGGCGGGGGTAGGAGTAGAATGAAGAATCAAGTTGAAAAGTGATTACTTTGTGGAATGAAGAGTCAAGGCGAAAAGTGATTACTTTTTGATATGCTTTCAATTTACTGTCGAGGGATTGCATATAGATGATTATTTCATCTTTTTGTAAACTATGATTTGGCCCCATGTGTCATCTGAGTTGGAGATTTAGTGCTTTAATTTGTTGCCATGCTTTGTAATGATTTTTCAGAATGGCATGGTCAAAGTATGCAATTATGCTTTGTCAAGTACTAAAGTTTTTGGATGGCTTTGGAGGAGTTTGTATATATATATAAAAAAGCAGTGTCATCCTGGAGTGCTGTCATCATTATTAGTTGTTTGTTCATCTGCCTTCTTCTACAATCCATCTCTATCCTTGCCTCTTCTTTCTGAAATACTCATGTGCTGCCATTTTTTTTCTCTTTTCTCTTTTAGTTAAGCTGCTGATGCCTTAATCATGTAATAGGGCATATGAAGACCCCATATTTATGTTGACATTGTATGAAGCTGTTCGAATAGAGTGACAAGGGCATTGTGGTCTAAATTTTTTCCACCAGAATTTCTTATTTCCTTTAACTAGCTACGTATGATGCATGTTTGAAAGAAGATTCTTTTTTACAAGGGTAAAGATTAGTCTACTGATTTTATAGCCTTTGATCCTTGAAGATGATATAATATTCCAATTGAAAATAAACTTAAGAGTGCCGTGAGGTTATAGTGTGAAAAGAATATTCTGTATTCCACATTGTAGAGGATCCACAACAACAATGAAGGAGAAATTTGTAGATTGCTTGGATGTATGGGAACCCTACTTGGAGAGGTGAATATATCACAAATTGAGGTAGGTATGTTGGAAATAAATTTTTCATATCTGCAATGGGTGAAATCTCTTTTGAGTGAAAGAAATTTCTTTCTAATTAAACTTGCTGATGATTTAGAATATTTGGAGAAACACAAATTGAGGTCATATCTGCATGAATCTCTTTCGAGTGAAAGAAATTTCTTTCTAATTAGACTTGCTGATGATTTAGAATATTGGGAAAACAGATTGAATGATAATTGGTTTGTATGATTGGATTGTCTTGTTCCTAACAATCTAATTTTTGCTCTGCATTTAACAATCTGGAATTGTCTTGCACATGAGGCATGCTGGTGTAAGAGATTCTATTCTGGGGGTGATTCACTAACTTAACAGTTCTTGTTTGAAAGTGCTTGCTACTTAATATGTTCTTTTTGAGAGTGCTTGTTTTTCTAATAAGCAGTTTTTGACACTCTGTCGCTGTATGGATGTCTTTTAAGAAAATGTGGTTTTCATCTCTGGATAACTTGCATCAGCAATATCACTTGTTACTTATGCATATAGGACCCGGAGGCACTGATGGATGCATTTATGGAAGTATTCATTGCAACGAATTGTTTTATCATTTTATTTCTGTTTGTTCTTCAATTTGGCAGAGTCATTAGTTCATAGCAGCAGTCTTTGTATTTTCTGGGGCTTCACATCTGCCCCTTTGTCTTTTCTGTATGCCTTTAGGGATGAACAAGTCCCTAATATGAAGTCATCATCAGCAATACTCTGGCAGCTCCACAAACGATGTGATTTTAGCTGGTTACTGTTAATGGAACATTTTGATATATTGTGAGAACAAAGGTGCCTTTGTAAAAGGCGGAATTCTTATTTAGTTAAAGTTCTGAATAGACTTGTGCCTAATAATCTCCATGTATGTCTTGTGTTTCCTCAAAATTTCTTCTGGTTTCCTGTGTATTCCTTGCTGAGTTTCAGCACGATCCCCGAATGATTTCCATCTATGTGAACAATTAAGTTGAGAATGCCTTTTAATTGTGTCAACCAGAACAAATACCAACATGCTTAACATTCATATATGGATTCCTTGGTAGAAAGGAAAGAAGATAAGATAAAATGCATGCAAATTTTTGCTTCCATGTCTTCTTCTTCTTCTTCTTCTTCTTCTTTTTGGAGAGAATATATGTCTGTGGTTTTAAGATTATGTTTTCCTAGTTTTGATCTCCATATCACCTGTTAATAGAATTAACTATGTGTTCAATGCAATTCAGGCGATGAGCTCTTGTCAGACTCATTTCCATACAAGGAAATAGAGAATGGTATGCTGTGGGAAGTTGAAGGAAAGGTCAGTATTTTTAGCCATCTATTGGCCACTATAAGTTTTTATTTATCCATATCGTGAAACTTAATTGTTTGTTTCATGTTCTTCTTTTTCCTTGTGCACGTACGTGATTTATGGGTTTTTGATGTCATGGAAGTTTTCAAAACTCTGTGCGCCGCTGGGTGCTATTTGTAGGATAAAAACTTGACTGTGTTTACAGTTCAGACAGCATCTAAATTACCACAGATCCTCAAACTCTGTTGAGGAAGCTTTAATATCTTTTTTGAGCTAGAAGAAATTTTAAGATCAAATATGAAAATTCTAATCTTGAATATTGTCCTTGTTTTTGATTACTCAACTCATCTCATCTAAGCATTTTTTCAACTACATGGGGTTGGCTACATGAATCTGCTTCTCCACTCTGCTCTATTCAGGACCAAGTCGACATTCAAATTACAAATAGTTATATCTTTTTTAATTATTTCTGTTCATGTTAGTTTAGGTCTACCTCTATCTCTATCTTATCATGAATTGTTAAAAGATTATTCTTTCTAATTGGAGCATCTAAAGGTTTACGTTGTATATGTCCAAACCATTGTAATCGATTTTCTCTCATTTTATCTTCAATTGGGATTACTCCTATCATTTCTTTTATATGTTTATTTCTAATTCTATCTTTTAAAGCCGCATATCCATCTTAACATACACATTTCTATTATACTTAATTTATTCATATGTTGTTTAAATATTGTCCAACACTCTGTTCCATATATCATAGTTGGCCTAATAATAGTTTTATAAAATTTTTCTTTCAATTTTAATGAGATGCGCCGATCATACAATACTCTCAAAGCACTCCTCCACTTAATGTCCTTGTTTTTAATAACCTAGAAATAAAATTCATTGGCACTATTTGGCAGTGGGTTATTCAAGGCGCAGTTGATGTGGACATTGGTGCAAACCCTTCTGCCGAAGGCGGAGATGATGAAGGGGTCGATGACCAGGCTGTTAAAGTGGTTGATATTGTGGACACCTTTCGGCTTCAGGTCAGCACTCTTTTTGGTTAAACATCATTTGTTTAGTTTTGGTCTGAGATGTATGGATCTGATAAATGACATATGCTTATGTGTTGTTCCTTTCATTTTACAGGAGCAACCGGCATTTGACAGGAAACAATTTTTGACCTTCATGAAGCGGTATATAAAAAATTTGAATCCTAATTTGGATGCTGAGAAGCAGGAGCTTTTTAAGAAACACATTGAGGCAGCTACCAAGTTTTTACTTTCAAAGCTTAGTGACCTGCAATTGTAAGTGTTTTAATGAGCAGAGTGTTTGACAAGTTTTCTAAAAATTTACTCATATTATATATTGAAAAAGTTTCACTGCTTCACTTCCCTGCTCAGCGGTCTGGCATGCGGTGATTGGTGGATTGGTTCTCAGGGTCTGCTGTCGCCTATGTGACCATGTCCTACAATGCACCAATCCCTGACCGCTATGCTAGAAGAAGCAGCAATCATTATATGTTGGAATCTTTATTATTTTAATTTAGAAATTATTTCCTATACTTTTACTACAGAACTTGGTACCTTACAGCTGTAATTTGTTTGCTTCCACTGGTTCTGTTCTCTATGAAATACTATTACCATAATCATCTAGTATTTTCCCAATTATATGGGCTCTCCATGAAATAATTTCTATTCAGTATAATTCTGTATGGATCGCATACGTTGTTTTCCTCACAAATTAATTTTTTTCTCTATTGCTTCACATTCATCATGATTTAAAAATAATATCGCCCAACCTACTGTAGCTAGAGAAGTACTCAGAAAGATTTATGCCAATGTTTTGAATACCACGTGATGATACTGTCCTGGTTTTTGTGGAATGGGACGTCTTGCATCTTGATACTCAGGATGATAGATGTCTGGTCTCGACCCATCCCATGGTGACACTTGAAATGATAGACGTCTCAATGTCCTGGTATTTAAAACCTTGATTTATGTGTTTGCGCCCAGTAAATCCTAGTTGGAGAGCTCAAATTTCCATGTGGATTTAGTATATTATTCATTTCCTTGAGGTACCCTAATCAGTTGGTTTCATTGTCTGCAAATGCCGTAAAATTTTGACCGACTGCATTGCACTATAAAAATTTGGTGTATCTGCTGTTTAATGTTGTTATTACGGTTTGTAGCTCAGCTTTACGATATTGTGTTCATTGGACAATCTGCTCACATGGATTGTTATTTTGGCAGTTTCGTAGGTGAAAGCATGCATGATGATGGCAGCTTGGTCTTTGCATACTACAAAGATGGTGCAACTGATCCAACATTCTTATATTTTGCCTATGGGTTGAAGGAGGTCAAATGCTAAAGTATAGCCTGCCTCCAACGACACCTAAAGCTTGTTTATCATTCACTTGCTTATGTTTTGAGAGTGAAACTTAGAAGCAATGTCTCTCCTTTTAATATGATTGAGGATTTGGATGCTTGGGATATTTTTGGTTCATTTGGTGATATTTATTGGATTGAGAAATAATGACTATTTAGTTTATTTACTTTTTTCCTGGTAGAATTTTTATGTTGAATTGCCTTGCTTCACCAAATTACAAATGGACCAGCGGCCTTGTATCTCGTATATGTTTGGATGGTTGAAAGTATGTGATCATGTCAGGGGCCTGTTGCATTTGTGTCTGCTGCAAACTTCGACATTAAAAGATTTATCAGCGACTCGGCAGCTGCTGATGCTTTGATATGCTTGCCATTGTTTCTATGGGTCCGTGGTATTCTTCCCGAATCTATACGGCACAGTAATCTCGTCGACGTTTGAGCTCAGCCTTGCTTAACTTCTTATTATTATTATTATTATTATTATTATTATTATTATTATTATTATTATTATTGCCCCAAAGTACCCTGTTTACAACTCTCTTGTCCGAAGTGAGGCGTGGCATGTGTGATGCATTATAAGCTGATCTATTGGTTTGAATGTCAATGAGGATGATTTTCTGGATCTCTATGGTCCTGTTCTCTCTGGATCTGTGAATCTATATGTTCCTTTCCTCACGATACTGCAGTTTCTCTATTATAAGAAAAATCAAATTGTGAATCTACTTGTTCCTTTACTCACGATAAAGGTTTAAGTTGAAGAGAAAAATGCAAGACAAAAGATCAAGCAAGATATGACTTTATTCTGTTCAAAAGCCACATTACTGAAGTTAACTGTCAGATATAATGGAAGGTAGTGTACATATAACTAACCATTATGTAAGAATCTCATACAAACGGAGACTCTATCACCAGCTTTTTTCCCTGCAAAGATCAGAGGCAATCCAATGTCAGCTGCACCGGTGGAACACACTGGAAAAAAAAAAAAAAAAATTTTGCTTCGTTTCCTTTTTAACTAGATAATACCACAAAACTGTAGTGTTAATAGAATATTATGTTGTAAATATTTCTGCTGGGATAGACGTGGTAATGGTATTGACACGGTGCTTACGGTTGGAGTGCAGAGCTAGAAACTTTCCAGATAAATCTAAGCAAAAAGAAGTGTTGATCGCTGAATCTCTACATCCAATAAAAGATTGGACCTCTGAAGTTTCTCAGAAAGTCAGTGATCAGTTGGTTCCTATTTATTCAAAGCTGGAGCTGTAGTAATTCTCCTGCGGAACTTCTTGCCCCTTCCTTTTGCCCTATTAAGGTCAGACATATTTATTAATATTGAAAGGTACTGAACATGAAGCCAAACAATAAAAACCAGAGTCATTTCAGGAACTGAACATTTAATATGGAAAAATCATCATTTGCTTACCCTTCTGTACCACCAAAATCAACCATCGATGATACCTAAATTGGGTTTTCCACCGCGGAACTTTCAAGTTGATTTCAGCCTCATCGATATGAATCATGGTTTCCCAGTCCTCCAGCCTCATATCTGATGAGGGGTAAAATTATCATTGCATTGTTGACCACTCACATCGGCGATGGGGTCGCACCCAGTCCAAATGCCCTGCTTGCCAGCTGGTCTGTTGGCGCGACATTCTAGCAACAAGAGTCTCCTCATAATGAAGAAAGAGAACAAGAGAGAAAAAAGGGCCACGTCACGTACGTGGGTTCTCCCAGGGGCCCCTCATTAATATCCGGTAGTCAAATCAATATGCTGGAGCATTTAATTATGCAGAAACGGTCATAATGACTTAGCCAGAATTTAATGGAATAAAAAGAGAAGAGAAAGCATAGCTCGGCCTCAACCAACTTCAGCATAGCTCGGCCAGCATAGCTCGGCCAGCCTCAGCCTCAGCCAGCTTCAGCATAGCTCGGCTAACATAGCTCGGCCAGCATAGCTCGGTCAGCCTCAGCCTCAGCCAGCTTCAGCATAGCTCGGCCAACATAGCTCGGCCAACATAGCTCGGCCAGCCTCAGCCAGCTTCAGCATAGCTCGGCCAACATAGCTCGGCCAGCATAGCTCGGCCAGCCTCAGCCTCAGCCAGCTTCAGCATAGCTCGGCCAACATAGCTCAGCTAGCATAGCTCGGCTTCCGCAACCACGCTATGTCTTTTGCATCAAGGCATTTATGACCTCATAAAGGCCACGTATATCCACTTGTTTAAGGCATTCAATGCCTTATTTTCTTCCATGAATTAAGGCATTTATGGCCACCACGTTGGCCCCTTGTGCCTCGGCACCTACCTCCGCCGAGCCTCCGCCAGCCATGATGACTGAACCACAGTTCAAAACGCGTGGGAGAGTTCAAATTCACTGAACATCCAAACAAGGAATCATGCCAAGACGTGGCCTAGGACCTACAATAGTGGCCTAGGGACCACGCAGCCATTGAGTCTCGAGCCATCGGCCAGCTCTCCCCGCCTCCCAGCCGTCGATCCTCTAACTAACCATATACGGATCCTACCGGCCCTGTAACAACCTGATTCGAATCCATTTCGAATCCCAACAACTTTCAGACCTCATCCAGAGCACGTCCAAAAAGTCAGGTGACCGCCTATAAATACTAACACCCTCAAGCCTCTCAGGTACGGCGATTCTACGCCCATTTTTCATTCGCAGTTCTTACACTCCGCCATGAAAGCTCCCACGAGAGCTCGGAGGAACTCTTCCTGGGGGATCCTTCTCCCCATATTTGTTGATTGCTGGTCTCCACTGACTTGAGCGTTGGAGGGTCTTCCGCAGAGGGCCACCCCCAACGCTTCTCGCGTGAGGACTGTCTTACAGGTCCGCCCAGGAGGGAGCCCGCGCTGCAGCCCGATCGTACCCGAGCTGGAGGATAGATTTCAGCAGCAACAAATTGGCGCTAGAGAAAGGGCCCTCAAGTCCCGTTAAACTTGAAAAAAGGAGACAAAGATCTCGATCTAGAAGAGAACCTCTCCAATGGCTAATCGGAGAAGGGCAACTTTGAAGCCCAGGACCAGGTCGCCTCCCAGAGACCCGATCCGATGAGTATCGTGGCACTGCCGCCGCCACCAGCTGAGACTCCATTGCCACCAGCTGTTCCAATGACCCAGGACCAGTTCGCCACCCTGATCCAGCAGGTCCAAGCCCTGACCCGTCTGGTTCAGGAGCGCCTTACAGCTCCCCATCCAATTATAGCTGCCCCTGCTCCATGCCTCCTCAAAGAGGCTGCAGCTCCTCTTTCTCCAGCCACTTCTTCTGGTCCGCATGGAGTTGCGGACCCCCCATATCAACCTAAGGAGGCCAGACTAGTCCCGCAAGGGGGCTGCGACAAGGATCTCCCCAGATCTTGGCAGGATCCATCTCTCCGGTGTCCTCTCGCCACGACTCGATGTCGTCTCCGCCTTCTCCCTGCCTTGGCACAACATATCGGCTTCCATAACCGCACTATGCGCACCAAGGCATTTATGGCCTCATAAAGGCCATGTGCATCTACCTGCTTTAAGGCATTTAATGCCTTATCTCCTTCCATCATTAAGGCATTTATGGCTGCCGCGTTGCCCCTTAGGCACCTTTTGTGAGGAAGAATGGCATCATAAAGCCAAGACAAAGAGTTCTTGACTCCATGCTTCACAGAAGTCGAAGGGCCAGCTTTAGCCTCGGCCAGTGGGCCTACCACACCATCCAGAGAGTTTCCACATGCGGGACCCCATTCCGGATGGCCTTTGGAGTGGAAGCTATCATCTCCGTGGAGATAGGACTTCCCTCTCCGTGGGTGCTATCATGCCTCCAGAGTCAAGGAGAAAGCTTTCTTGCCCGGCGACCTCGTTCTCCGGAAAGCATCTGTCTCCAAACCACTGGAGCAAGGAAAGCTGGCACCAAACTGGGAAGGCCCCTACCAAGTAGCAGAGATTGTTGGACCGGGGACCTACAAGCTGCAAGATCTAAGCAGAAAATTCATCCCTCGAACATGGAGTTTGGACAATCTCCGTAAGTATTATCAGTAGGGTACGCCCTTTATAGGCTCACCTTATTACACTTTTTGTTGGCACATGTTTCATAATTTACAACATGAATCACCATACATTATGTCGCCAAAAATTGTGAAAAGAAACAGGTGCTGCTTACCAATCCTCGGCACGACCGAGTTACCTATTGAAACAGGAAATCTCCGAACCTCGGCTGGGCCGAGCAACAAATCTTCGAACCTCGGCTGGGCCGAGCAACAAATCTTCGAACCTCAGCTGGGCCGAGCAATAAATCTCCAAACCTTGGCACCGCCAAGTAAAATATAATCTTTATAATCCTCGGCCGAGCGGTCTCCGAACCTTGGCAGTGCCAAGTAAAATATAATCTTAAAGGCTCGGCTACAACCGAGTAACGGTCTCCGAACCTTGGCAACGCCAAGTAAAATATAATCTTGAAGGCTCGGTTATAATTTATTATTTGGAAGCCTCGGTTACAACCGAGTAGCATCTTTGAAGGCTCGGAAACACCGAGTAATTATTTGAAGGCTCGGCAATACCGAATAATTTATTATTTAGAAGCCTCGGTTACAACCGAGTAGCATCTTTGAAGGCTCGGCAACACCGAGTAATTTATTATTTGGAAGCCTCGGTTACAACCGAGTAGCATCTTGAGAAGGCTTGACAATAACCGAGTAATATATTTCTAAAGGCTCGGCAACAACCGAGTAATAAATTCCCAGAGCATCGGCCAAAGACCGAGTGATATATTTCTGAAGGTTCGGCAACAACCGAGTAATAAATTCATCCATAAAATTACAATGAGAAGCAGGTCATAAAAAGCCCCGGCTAGAGCCGGAGTGCATCTCTTATCATCAAAAGCCTCGGCCAGAGCCGGAGTGCATCTCTTATTATCAAAAGCCCCGGCCAGAGCCGGAGTGCATCTCTTATTATTAAAAGCCCCGGCCAGAGCCGGAGTTCATCTCTTATTATCAAAAGCCTCGGCCAGAGCTGGAGTGCATCTCTTATTATCAAAAGCCTCGGCCGAAGACTGAGTGATATATTTCTGCAGCCTCGGCCAATCCGAGTGATACAGCACTAAAGCTTCGTCCTAGCCGGATAATTTATCGGACACTCTAGTGCAACTAAAGCACCTTATTTTACTTCAGCAAGAGGACCGCCCAGGCCTTTCTCTAACCTACATAGAGATAAACACTTCCTCTACAGAGGATCGAATGACACGTCCCCTAAATAAGATTGCTCCAGAATTCTACTCCCTATATCTGAAATTACACTTCGGATTAGGGAGTGGGGAGCATGTGATGAGGGGTAAAATTGTCATTGCATTGTTGACCACTCACATCGGCGATGGGGTCGCGTCCAGTCCAAATGCCCTGCTTGCCAGCTGGCCTGTTGGCACGACGTTCTAGCAACAAGAGTCTCCTCATAATGAAGAAAGAGAACAAGAGGGAAAAAAGGGCCACGTCACGTGCGTGAGTTCTCTCAAGGGCCCCCTCATTAATATCCGGTAGTCAAATTAATAGGCTGGAGCATTTAATGGTGCAGAAACGGTCATAATGACTTAGCCAGCATTTAATGGAATAAAAAGAGAGGAGAAAGCATAGCTCGGCCAGCCTCAGCCTCAGCCAGCTTCAGCATAGCTCGGCTAACATAGCTCGGCCAGCATAGCTCGGCCAACCTCAGCCTCAGCCAGCTTCAGCATAGCTCGGCCAGCATAGCTCGGCCAGCCTCAGCCTCAGCCAGCTTTAGCATAGCTCGGCTAGCATAGCTCGGCCAACATAGCTCGGCCAGCATAGCTCGGCCAGCCTCAGCCTCAGCCAGCTTCAGCATAGCTCGGCCAACATAGCTCGGCCAGCATAGCTCGGCCAGCCTCAGCCACTTCAGCATAGCTCGGCCAGCCTCAGCCAGCTTCAGCATAACATAGCTCGGCCAGCATAGCTCGGCCAGCCTCAGCCTCAGCCAGCTTCAGCATAGCTCGGCCAACATAGCTCGGCCAGCATAGCTCGGCCAGCCTCAGCCTCAGCCAGCTTCAGCATAGCTCGGCCAACATAGCTCGGCCTCCGCAACCACGCTATGTCTTTTGCATCAAGGCATTTATGACCTCATAAAGGCCACGTATATCCACTTGCTTTAAGGCATTCAATGCCTTATTTTCTTCCATGTATTAAGGCATTTATGGCCGCTACGTTGTGCCTCGGCACCTACCTCCGCCAGCCATGATGACTGAACCACAGTTCAAAACACCTCTGCGGAATCTGGCGCGGGAGAGTTCAAATTCACTGTAACAGAATAAGATTCCAAACAAGGAATCATGCCAAGACGTGGCCTAGGACCTACAATAGTGGCCTAGGGACCACGCAGCCATTGAGTCTCGAGCCATCGGCCAGCTCTCCCCACCTCCCAGCCGTCGATCCTCTAACTAACCATATACGGATCCTACCGGCCCTGTAACAACATGATTCGAATCCGTTTTGAATCCGAACAACTTTCAGACCTCATCCAGAGCAGGTCCAAAAAGTCAGGTGACCGCCTATAAATACTACCACCCTCAAGCCTTTCAGGTACGGCGATTCTACGCCCATTTTTCATTCGCAGTTCTTACACTCCGCTATGAAAGCTCCCACGAGAGCTCGGAGGAACTCTTCCTGGGGGATCCTTCTTTCCATATTTGTTGATTGCTGGTCTCCACTGACTTGAGCGTCGAAGGGTCTTCCGCAGAGGACCATCCCCAATGCCTCTCGCGTGAGGACTGTCTTGCAGGTCCGCCCAGAAGGGAGCCCATGCTGCAGTCCGATCGCGTCCGAACTGGAGGACAGATTTCAACAGCAATAATATCTAATACCGGATAGTGATCCATAGAAAATTTCTCTGGCTCTTTGACTTAAATTTGAAATCAACGAGAGAATATTATAAGAATACTTGGTTAGAACCTACGATGTTCATCAAGTTTACTTACATAAAATTAGTACAGAAAGTTTCTTGTTTTTTTGGACACCATTATTATAAAACAACGTAGTGTTGTTCTTCAACCAACACACCAACAACCCGAGAAAATCAAAGAATTTTTCATACTCTCCCGATAAACTGCTTTCCATGAAAACCCAAAAACCATTCACGATGGTGCGTTGGTAATTCCTTGAACGCCATTGGTGTATGAGAGCCGAGTGAAGCAAAAGTATTCTACCGTCCACCATTAACGTGTGGCTCCGAGTTGTGCCATTGCCAATTGCTTTGGCTCCTGCTTTTTACGTTGCTCGTTCGAAATCCATGATGATGTGTTCCACCAATAAACCATCATCCCTGATTGGCAGCCTATCTCAAACAAGAAGCATATGGGAGCTTTTTCTGATGCCCCCTTTCTTTCTAAAAGTTTGTGGAACCTTAAATAATGGCCGGCAAAAGTTGGTGGATGTATATGAGCCGTTCGTTTGGCTCCCCACAAGACCCGCTTTATTCCACCACCTTTTGCTAAATTGTTTTTCTAATTGAAGTTCCATGCCAACTTGGTCTCAATTCCATCCAACTTTAGGTACTCAGGATAAGAAGGCATATTTGCAAATGCGATGCTACCCTTTTCAATGCCATGATCTATTTACACAGCCTAATGGTCTTGTAACTCCAACGTGGCTTGTCAACTTGCAATGCTAAACCCTATCTAAAGACTTGAATAAGATATTAGTTAATAAGATACCGTATCATTAATTAATAAAAAAAATTAAACATCAGCAAGAGAACACAACTTAAATCCAACATAAAATAAGTAGGTTCAGGTTAATCTTAAGTTAATTCGTATCATAAATATATCAATACAATTGTCACATAAAATAATCATATTATATCATGAGTTAACATGTCAATTCATTTAATTTTTTTAGTTAATAGCATATTAAATAGATCATGTTAAATAAGTCAGATCATACTTATTCATGGTGAACATGTTGTATCATAACAATTCAATTTAATTTATTTATCAAATAAATTATATGTATTGTATTGTATTATTCATGCAACAATCTGTTGTATTCATACTTGAATTTTTTATATAATTAATTAATTATGTTAAGTTTATGCTAATTCATATATCGTTATATTTTAACTTCGATATAATATGAATATGATAAAAAAATATAAAGTAATATCTTTAATTATTTTTTTATTATAGCTAACGTCAATTAATTTGAGAATGAGGTTTTTTTTTTTTTGATACAAGTGGACGATCACATTAACTTAGTGCGAGTCGAAAATGAGGTTTTATTAATGCATTCCCATCTTTATTATAGTTAGAAAAAAGTAATAGGATTGGAAATGATATCTTCATTTAGTGGGTGAAATCATCACGGTGGGCTTTTGACTATGGTTGTTCTTCTTAAATAAATAAATAAATAAAAACCGTAGTGCGAAAATCACTGATCTCATTCTTATCTTACCATTCCGTGTCAACCAAGACAAAAACCAAAGCCTATGGCTCGGTCGATGTGGACCAAATCAAGTGCTGACATTTTCAACGGAGCTGATCGATGAGCAAGAAGGTGGTGGTGTACGTAGTTTCTTAATGTATATCTTTTTTCCTCAAATATTGACAGGAAATACTTTCTATGAATTACTGGATGGTAATTGTGAACTGTTCCGGTTGGCCTTTTTGCTTTCCAATCACGGGAGCAGCCACAACTTTTTCTTTTTTATTTATTTTATTTTTTCCTTTCGGTGCAGTTTTTTATTAAAAAAATCGTTTTTTTTTTTTTGTTCTTCCAAACAAATCACATAAATCAAATTCAACAAATCCTTACCATTACTTCAATCTCATGGACTGCCACAAATTTCAAACATGCACACCCAAGTGCTCGTCAAATATCAAATGGTAACTAGGGCTACATATTTTAGCATCTAAAGTATGATATCATCTCTCATCTTGTATTACTCACCTAACTTGGATGCTGATAAGCAAAATGTGTTTACGAAAAAAAAAAAAAAAAGACAAAATGAAAAAAAAGGATTGTAAAAGACTTTGCAAGATAATTACAAATAAAAATAATATATATAAAATCTTAATGATGCATTTTATATTAATATATTATTAAAAAAATTAAATTGTTCTTATCAAACTATGGATTACTTAGATTCTTGTAATTTGTTAAAAAAAAAAAAGGTTAAACTAAAGAATTAATCTATGTACTTAGGGGATTATGTCATTTTAGTCTTTGATCTTTAAAAAGTTATAAAAATAATTTAAAACTTTCTGTTTTGTATACCGTTAAATAAAGGAGATGATGTTTATTTTTCTTATGTGGCAGCAAACGTAACAGCATATGGCATTTAAGTGATAAAAATAAATTTAAAATCCATAATTAACTTTAACCTATTATTTAATAATTTAAAAAATATATAAAAAAATAAAAATAATCTTTCTTCGATGGGGATAGCGCTTGGGGACGAAGGAGATAGGGGTAGGGGATGGAGGGGCAAAGCGCAGTATAGATGGGTACTCACAGTCGAGTTAGGATAAATCAGAAAAGAAAGAGATTATTTTTATTTTTATATATTTTTTAAATTATTAAATAATATATAAAATTAATTATAAATTATAAATTTATTTTTGCTACTTGTATACTACATTTGCTGCTACATATGATAAAAATAAACATCATTTTTTTTTAATAATAAAAAAAATATATAAAATAAAAAATTAAATTATTTAATTTTTTAAAATTTAAAAATTAAAACGATATCTTTAAATATAAATTAATTCTATAGTTTAACTTAAAAAAATAAAAATATATATATATAATAGAAAGATCTTTCATCCGTGGAAAGTGAGCTGTGAGGTGGAGATTCTGTTGCCCATATATATATATATATATATATATATATACACATGAGGGCAAGCCATCCATCCAGACCTTCATCATGCATTCATTATCTGGTTCGACAAGTAATCCCTCACCCTGCATGCATTAATGCAAACCCAGCAAGTGGCAGACGGTGTTGGATTTGGATTCCCTCCCAGCTCAAAAGTTGGCGCAGGGATATCCCGTAATTAATGGTGACGGGATGGGATAAGCATGGCCACCCTTCACCTACCAACGAAAGCAGCCACGGGTCACAACGATCCAAAAGCCGAGAGAGTCACGTACTTGAGAGCCTTCGATCTGAAACGCCACGTAAACGACGCGGTTACACGGCTTTGACGTGTGATGGTTGGTCTTTGGAAATTTCTCAATTTCACGGGCTTGCAGTTATGGCTTTCACGTGAGATTTCATTTGGTAGGTTAGGGGCTCTTGCATGCGTTCTTTTCTTCGTGACCGGTCGTAGTTACGTGCACGAGATCTTTTGATTTGAAACGTTTGGTCCCTTTTTGGCGGTGCATCACGGACACGGAGCGAGACGAGCAGAGCACGGCGGATGTGCCATGATAAAGATGGCCTTCCCCATCCGTCGGTCCGCATTTAGAGACCGAAGACCAGTAGCTAGCTAGTTGCCCCGTGCATGAGGATGATGGGTTCAAGGTTCAAACATAAGCCGTTGTTGCTTGCTATCTCATGACATAAATATATATTTGTTCAACTTAACTAATTAACTTCTCATTAATATATATATATATATATAAACCTAAAACTTTTCATTAATTTATTGTATTAGAAAGAAGATTATGAGCATTGCCATGCTTGCATGCATGCATCCATCCCCCCCCCCCCCTACACACACAGCCCTCCCTACAGAGAGAGAGAGAGAGAGAGAGATATATATATATATATATATATATATATATATATATATTGATGTTCTAAATTTAGTCTAAAAAAATAGCATGCATTATTTACTAGATTACCTTGTACCTAGTTAAGTTGTTTGGTTGAAACATGCTTAATGGATGGTAAAATAATGAAAAGTATAATTATAAATTGGTATAGTTAGTAAATAAATAGTTAGTAAATGATGCGTTAGAAAACAAAAAAATCAAGATTCGAGTCTGGCGGCCTCCTGGCCCAGATGGCTCCCCAGAGTCTGGGCGGCCCATAGTCCTAGGCGGCCCCCAGGTCCTGGGCGGCCTCCCGGTCATAGGCGGCCCCAGAGTCTGGGGACCCCAGTCCTAGCGGCCCCCAGGGTCTGGGCGGCCCCTAGTCCTAGGCGGCCCCCAGCCTGGACGGCCTCCTGGTCCTAGGTGGCCCCCAAAGTCTGGGCGGCCCCAGTCCTAGCGCCCTCGGGTCCTAAGCGGCCTCCTAGTCCTAGGCGGCCCCCGGCCCCGGTCCTGACGGCCCCCAAGTCTGGGCGGCCCCTAGTCCTAGGCGGCCCCTAGGTCCTGGGCGGCCTCCTAGTCCAGGCGGCCCCCAGGGTCTGGGCGACCCCCAGTTCTGAGCGGCCCCCAGGGCCTGGGCGGCCCCTAGTCCTAGCGGCCCCCAGGACCTGGGCGGCCTCCTGGTCCTAGGTGGCCCCCAAAGTCTGGGCGGTCCCCAATCCTAGGCGGCCCCCAGAGTCTGGGCGGCCCCCAGTCCTGAGCGCCCCCAGAGTCTGGCGGCCTCTAGTCCTAGGCGGCCCCAGGTCCTGGGCGGCCTCCTAGTCCTAGGCGGCCCCCAAAGTCTGGGCGACCCCCAGTCCTGAGCGGCCCCTAGGGCCTGGGCGGCCCCTAGTCCTAGGCGGCCCCCAGGACCTGGACGGCCTCCTGGTCCTAGGCGGCCCCCAAAGTTTGGGCGGCCCCTAGACCTAGACGGCCCCCAATCTTGGAATGATTCTCGTATCAGAAGCACTAAACACGATAAGCTGTCGTGTCCGGAACAGAAATCGAGAATCATTAAGCATCATGACGCTTTAAATGTTTCGAATAAGACAAACACTGGAACATCGCCGTTCATCTAGAAAAAGGAGATACTGAGCTCCTGTTTTAGGGCCAGATACCTTTTCTCTGACTCTGACATTCCCACTAACCCTGACATTCCCTTGGGATAACCAAGGTCATCATAAAGATCCTTATCTTCATGAGCAAGTTTCTTAATACCTTTATTATTAATCACCGATGAATAACCACGTAGCAGACGCTGGGCTAGGGAAAACGTTTACGTGGACCTGTGGATCCAGAGAAAAAGAAAAAAAAAAAAAGCTCGAGAGGGATAAGAGGGGGGGAGAGGGTTCTGGAGGGGACTCTCTCTTCCTTCAGTAAGAGATCTCATAACAAGAAAAAAACAAGACTGGTGATTCAGTATCAACAGATTGGCGCGCCAGGTAGGGGGACATCATCGGAGCAGTGAGTAATACCTGTTCTGCGGTTCCACGAACATGAGCTCTAGATCTCTGGAAGAGGATCCCTCTGATTGGTCTGGGGGGCATCTTTCGCCTCCCAACCATGATCTCAAAACTCTTGGCTCTTCTGAGCCAGTGAAGTCGAACCCTCCGGTTCCTCCCTCGCCGCTGCCGGCTCCAGCTATCCCTCAAGACCCACTGCTGATCCTTACCCAGCAAGTCCAAACTCTTGTTGGGATGGTCCAACAGATGCAGGAACAGCACTCCAGAGGAGCCCGGCAACGGCTCGAGCCACCTCTATTGCCCAGGTCGGCTACTCCTGTCAGCCGACAATCAGCTCGAGGGAGATCCCCTCCAACAAAGCCTCTCCGCCCTTATTCCTCAGAAGGGCGGCGCTCTCAAAGCTCCCGGGACGGCTCGCGCTCTCTCACCCGTTCCCCTAGCAGCCCACCTGCTGGGCGGCGCCGGGGGAAGGAACCTTATGCGGAGCACCGCCGGTGGCGTCGTCAGTCTCCTTCTAGTTCCCCTGAACCGGCCGGAGGACGTATGACTGATCGGATGGAAAGGCGTCTTGAGGAGCAAGATCGAAGGCTGGAGGAGCTTAGTCAAAGGATCAACAATCAGCCGGGGTCGGATTATGACACCCGCCCCCCTCTTACTCGGCGGGTTATGGAAGAGCCCATTCCAAGGAGATTCCGATTTCCTCAACTGGACCCCTATGACGGTACGACCGATCCCCTAGATCATCTGGAGAGCTATAAAGCTATTATGCAGGTCCAAGGAGCGACTGATGCCCTCTTATGCATTGCTTTCCCGGCCACCCTCCGTAAGGCGGCCCGTGTTTGGTATTCTCGTCTGCCCTCACGTAGTATTGACTCTTTTCGACAACTGGAGAGATCTTTCCTGGCTCATTTCGACGCTTGTCGAAAGATTCCTCGAGTAGCAGACAGCTTATTCTCCGTGCAGCAGCAAGAAGGAGAACCTTTGAAAGACTTTATAACCCGTTTCAAGGTGGCGGCCCTAGAAGTCTATCATCTTGAAGATGCTGTAGCCACGCTGGCTTTAAAACGGGGGCTCCGTCCCTCCCGTTTTACTTACTCTCTGGACAAGAAACCTCCTTGCTCTTATGCTGATCTCTTGAGCCGTGCGCAGAAGTACATCCGCGCCGACGAAGCTGATTCATCAAGGAGAGGTGCACAGGAGAGGACTGGCAAGAGACCCGCTCGCCCAGAGTTGAGCGGGCCCCCTCCCAAGAAGTCCGAACCCTCGCGCCGACCCACTGACCGCCGCAAGAGCTTGGCTCCCAGAGAAGACCATCTTACACCCCTCCTAGCGCCCCGGGCTCATATCCTTATGGAAATTGAAAACGAGCCTTATTTACGGCGTCCACCCCCGTTAAAGAAGGGCGCCGCCCGCGACAGGAGCCGTTATTGCCGTTTCCACAGGGATTACGGCCATGACACTGAAGAATGTCGGAACTTGAAGCAAGCCATCGAAGAGCTCATTCAGAGGGGATATCTTGGGCAGTACATCCAGAAGAAAGAGGCTCCTCCCATACCAGCTTTGATGGGACCTCCTCCCGCTCAAGCCAACATCGATAACACCCCAACAGAACGGATGGTGGGCATGATTTCCCACGGAAGAGCCTCATCTTCTAAGAGGCCAAGGGGAGGGGGAGAGCTAGATGATGTAATCCCTTCTGAGGGAGATATAGCGGGGGGTAATGTTATAAAAGATGATAGCGTCGTTGTTTCGATGACGGTCGCTAAACATCCTGTAAAGAGGATCTTAATCGACAGTGGAAGCTCCGCTAATGTGCTTACTTACGACGCATTTCTTCGGATGAATTTACCTCTTGACTCTCTTCGACCTGTAGCCGTCCCTCTAGTCGGTTTCACTGGAGACTCTATACGAGTGGAAGGCGAGATTACTTTGCCGGCAACGGCAGGATCGCCGCCATGTCAAAGCACGGTAATGCTGGATTTTCTGGTGGTTCGGGTCCCCCTGGCTTACAACGCCATTCTCGGCCGCCCCGGGTTGAATATGTTAGATGCAGTTATATCTACCAAGCGCCTGTTGGTGCAGTTCCCTACCAACCAAGGAGTTGGTGCGATGCACGGAGAGGTAGACTCGGTTAGACCCTGCTATCATTTAGCCCCTAGTCCTCAGGTGGCTAGAATTCCTCCGGTCGCCGAGTCGTTTGACCCTAGAGAAGTTGAGCGGAGGGGAGAGCCGGCAGAGCTTCTAATATCTTGCCCCCTGGGGGATGATCCCACTAAGATCGTGCAAATTGGTGAGCTCCTCTTCCCTGAAGTCCGGGATCAGCTCCTAGCCTTCTTATCGGCAAATGCGGATGTCTTCGCCTGGAAAGTGACGGACATGGTCGGGATTCCTCCGGAGGTGATTATTCATCAACTTAATATCAACCCAAGCTGCCGCCCTGTCCGCCAGAAGAAAAGGAGTTTCGCCTCTGAGCGGCAGAAGGTCATTGACGAAGAGGTGGATAAATTGCTTATGGCCGGTCATATTCGGGAGGCACAATATCCTGATTGGCTGGCCAATGTGGTCATGGTCCGGAAGGCCAACGGGGATGGAGAATATGCATCGATTACACCGATCTTAACAAAGCCTGTCCTAAAGACAGTTTTCCGTTGCCACGGATCGACCAGTTGGTAGATTCAACTTCTGGTTATGAACTTCTTAGCTTCATGGATGCCTTCTCAGGGTACAATCAGATAAAATTGAACCCCTTAGATGAAGAGCATACTTCTTTTATCACCGAGAAGGGCATCTATTGTTATAAAGTAATGCCCTTCGGGTTGAAGAATGCAGGAGCTACCTATCAGAGGCTGATGAACAAGGTTTTTAAAGACCAGCTCGGCCGCAACATGGAAGTATATGTAGATGATATGTTGACAAAAAGCACCTGCGCCACTGACCATGTCGCCGACCTGCAGGAGACTTTCCACAACCTCCGGCTCCATAGAATAAAGCTCAACCCACGCAAATGTGCATTTGGAGTTACTGCAGGGAAATTCTTGGGTTTCTTGGTTACCCGGGGGGATTGAGGCAAACCCAGAGAAAATTCAAGCCATTCTCAATATGAGGCGGCCTATATGTAAGAAAGAGGTGCAACAACTCACTGGGAGGATAGCAGCATTAAGCCGATTTTTCAAGATCGGCCGAGAGGTGTCTACCCTTCTTCAAGGTCTTGCGTAAAGCGGACGGTTTTGAGTGGACGAAAGACTGTCAACAAGCTTTTGAAGAACTTAAGGAGTTCTTATCCACACCGCCCCTGTTGTCTAAACCGGAAGAAGGAGAAAAGCTCTTCCTCTATCTTGCGGCTTCCTCAGCCGTAAGTTCCGTTCTGGTGCGTGTCGGCGACCACGCCATTCAAAGACCTGTGTATTATACCAGCAAAGTACTTCATGGTGCAGAAGAGAGATATTCCAAAACGGAGAAAGTCATTTTTGCTTTATTCATCTCCGCCCGACGACTCAGACCCTACTTTCAGGCCCATCCTATAGTCGTCCTCACTGATCAACCTCTCAGAGCCATTTTGTCACGACCAGACACCTCTGGCCGGTTGGCCAAGTGGGCCATCAAACTAGGGGAATTCGACTTGTCATTTCAGCCCAGAGCAGCTCTGAAATCCCAGGTCTTGGCTGATTTCCTAGTAGAATGCACTTGGTCTGAGGAACATCAAGAAGAGTTCCCCCGGATTCTTTTAGATGCTGACGAGGAGAATGATAAAGCATGGGTCCTCCACGTCGACGGAGCCTCTAACTCCCAGGGAGCGGAGCTGGTCTTATTCTCGCCAGCCCAGAAGGTGTGGTACTGGAGTATGCTCTTCGTTTCCTCTTTGAAGCCACTAACAATCAAGCTGAATATGAAGCCTTGTTAGCCGGAATCAAACTAGCGCATGGGATGGGAATCAAGCATCTCGAGCTTTCACTGACTCGCAGCTTATTTCTGCCCAGTGGCAGGAGAGTATGAAGCTCGGGACCCTATCATGTCCCAATATCTGAGCAAGGTTAAACTATTAGTTCCCTTGTTAGATCACTTCACCATCAGCTATATCCCCAGAGGTGAGAATGCTAGGGCTGATATGTTGGCCCGGCTTGCTACATCTGTGGATAGCGCCATGGGCAAAACCTACATCGAGTACCTGGAGACACCTAGCATTGAGGCTGTGGAAGAAGCTTTGCCCGTTATCCAAGAGGAAACCTGGATGGAATCCTATATCCGATATTTGAAGGAAGGCGTTCTCCCAGTTGATCATGAGGAAGCTAAGCTGCTCAAGCGGAGGGCTTCTAAATTTGTACTGCTAGATGGCCGACTCTACAAGAGATCCTTCTCTCAGCCTCTCCTCAAATGTGTTAGCTCGGTAGATGCGGATTACGTCCTTAGGGAAATTCATGAAGGCATCTGTGGGAATCACTCAGGAGGCCGATCTCTGGCGCGCAAGGCCCTCGACAAGGATATTATTGGCTGACCATGCAAGAAGATGCAGCTGAACTGGTGAAAAGATGTGACCAATGCCAACGGTACGCCTGCATTCAGCGACAACCGTCTTCCCAGTTAAACCCTCTTTCTGCTCCCTGGCCTTTCGCTCAGTGGGGCATGGACATCCTCGGCCCTTTCCCTCCGGCGTCAGGACAGCGAAAATTCCTGCTAGTCGCCGTCGATTATTTCACTAAATGGGTCGAAGCTGAAGCACTTGCTAGGATCACTGAAGCCAAAGTCAAAGCCTTTTTCTGGAAAGCCATTATTTGTCGATACGGCATACCACATACTCTTGTCACTGATAATGGCCGACAGTTCGACAACGTCACCTTCCGGACTTTTTGTGATCTCGGCATCACGCAACGATTCGCCTCCGTCGGCCATCCACAATCTAATGGAGAGGCCGAGGTTACGAATCGTATGATATTGCGGGGACTGAGGACCAGACTGGATACGTCCAAAGGAAGTGGGTGGAAGAACTCCCGAGTGTACTCTGGGCATACCACACAACTCCCAGGACACCAACGGGAGAGACGCCGTTCAATCTAGTTTTCGGTTCCGAAGCTGTTATTCCCGTCGAAATTGGCCTGCCGAGTAGTCGAGTAGAATCATACAACGAAGCAGACAACCTCCCTAATTTAAGAGCCAATCTTGACCTCATTGATGAAGCAAGAGATCGAGCTCGAATTAAAATGGCAGCCTACCAGCAGCGGGTAGCGAGGTATTATAATACCCGCGTCCGCTCAAAAAGCTTCGCCAGGGAGATTTGGTCCTGAGAAAAGCTTCGGTGTCTAAACCAACAGAGGGGGGAAATTGTCTCCAAACTGGGAAGGGCCCTACCAGATAGCAGAAGTCCTTCACCGTGGAGCATATCGACTTGAAGATCTAAATGGGCGACCAATCCCCCGAACGTGGAACGCAGATAATCTCCGGCAATACCACCAGTAATGTAATGTATTTACCCAAAAATTAATAAACATGCATGTTTGGAGATTTCCTGTAGATGATCCTTCAAAGCGGCTCGGCGGCCCCACAGTCCAAGGACACCCCCAGGCTGGTATAACCTACCCCTGAGGAGGTTCAAGTCCATGACTTAAGCGGCCCCGAGTCACGCTCTTAGGCGGGTACCCAGCTGCCCCCGAGAGACGATCCTTCAAAGCAGCTCGGGCCCCACAGTCCAAGGACACCCCCAGGCTGGTATAACCTACCCCTGAGGAGGTTCAAGTCCATGACTTAAGCGGCCCCGAGTCACACTCTTAGGCGGGTACCCAGCTGCCCCCGAGAGACGACCCTTCAAAGCAGCTCGGCGGCCCCACAGTCCAAGGACACCCCCAGGCTGGTATAACCTACCCCTGAGGAGGTTCAAGTCCATGACTTAAGCGGCCCCGAGTCACGCTCTTAGGCGGGTACCCAGCTGCCCCCGAGAGACGATCCTTCAAAGCGGCTCGGCGGCCCCACAGTCCAAGGACACCCCCAGGCTGGTATACCTACCCCTGAGGAGGTTCAAGTCCATGACTTAAGCGGCCCCGAGTCACGCTCTTAGGCGGTACCCAGCTGCCCCCGAGAGACGATCCTTCAAAGCGGCTCCACGTCCTAAGGACACCCCCAGGCTGGCATGACCTACCCCTGAAGAGGTTTGAGTCCACGACTCAGGCAGCCTCGACTTAGACGGCCTCGAGTCACGCCCTTAGGCAGATACCCGACTACCCTCGAGACACAATTCTGCAAAAGGGCCAGACGGCCCCACAGTCATAAGGACGTCATGCCTCCTCGAACCTAGGATAAACTCCCCACAGAGGTTCCTAAACTGCCCTATCAGAGTTCCAGGACTTGCATCCTGAGACAACATACCAGAAAACAACCCTGAGAGTCGGACTTAACATCAACTCGTGGGTGGATCTCCTAATCAATAGGTAGAAATCAGGAATCGAACAGATAAAGCATTGAGTAACATCAAGTAAGCAAAAGGTGCGTCTACTCATTCAAGGTCAATTCACTATAAAACTTTATAAAGTATTGTCTGTGAACTGATATCAACTGACTTACAAAAGGAGGTCCTTTAAAGGACCAAGTCAAGAACAAAAAGCTAAGATCAAGATGAACCTAGACACCTTCTATCGGTCTTCGGGACACTCCTTCTCAGTAATTGGACCAGAAGCTGGCTCCTCAGTAGTGGGCATTTCCGCGACAGGGTCTTTGGTCATCACCGCTCCACCCGCGCATCTTCAACCTCCATATCAGATGTTTCTTCATCATCCGCGGGTTGAAAACGTTCAAGGTTTTCTAAATTAAAGTGCCTGGCTAGCCTCCGTTTACACCTCTCGAAACCCTGAATGAAAGCGTCCAAGGCAGCCTCATGGAGCTCCGACGCAAAGTCCGAAGAATCCTTGTACTCTTTGATGGCCTCCTGGACCTTGGCTTCGGCCGCAGCCACCTTTTCCTGAGCTTTAGCCTTGGCTGCAGTCATCCTCTCCCGGGCCTCCGTCTCCACTGCTGCAACCCTATCCAGAGCTTCCTTAGCATCCCTCTCGCTAGAACCAGTTTTTCTGCAGCATCGCGAGCCGCGGCTTCCGCGTTGTCAGCTCGATTCTCAGTATGTTCTAGCCTGAGAGTGGTTTCCTTCAACCTTTCTTCTGTTGGCAGCAATTTCGCCCGGACTTCGGATAATTGGGCATCTAAGCTCCGCAGCTCCTTCTCCGCCCTCCCCCGCCATGTTCGATAATCCTCCTGGATGACCCGAAGGTCATGTAGCGCTTTCGACTCCCGGGCCTTCGTCTCCACCAATTCTTTATCCAAGCTCTCACTACGAGACTTGGCCTTGGTCAGGTCTTCGCGCAGCACAAAGAGGCCATTAGACATCTGCAATACACTCGTGAATACCAGAACTCAATAATCGCGAAAGGAGGAGAGAGGAGAGGATCGTAGCTCTACCTGAAGCGCGGCTGTGAACATAGTGTCAAAAGACTCCTCCTGTGATAGTTTCCTCATTTTGTCCTGAAACCTGGGTAGGATCGAAAGTTTGAGGACTGTTTCCGATAAACAACTTTTATATGCGGCGCCCAGGTTAGGCGGTTGGGAAGGCGGGGACGGACTTCTCAAAGCATCCGAGGGAGCGGGGGCAAGGACGCCTGCTTCCTTTGACGATGACGGGCCCGACGGATCAGTCTCAACGGCCTCCACGCTCTCGACCGATCCCCCGGCGCCCTTAGTAGGAGATGGGGCGACCGCCGGAAGGCTCCCCTCGACAGGATCTCCTATCGGTATCCCCTCAGGAGGACTTGCCTCTCCCTCGCTGTCTTCTATCAATGTTGCTTCGGGAAGAGCCGCTAGAGGCTGGGCACGACGATCCGGTTCTGCCGGCGGGCCTTTTAGGTTCGGTTCCTGCCGTACCACGGTCGCTCCCTCCTCTTTTCGGAGGCCCGATATCAGCGAGTCTTGAGAAAACTTCATTACTACAATATAGAGAGCATGCGGTTAGCTAAAAGAGATACCAAATATTAGTTACGAATATAATATACACTAAAAGACACCAATTCAAAACAGATATATAAACAAGCCATAAAATTATAATAATAATAAAAAGAAAATTCTTCGAGGCTCACCGGGCGCTGCAGCCAGCGACACCGGCACGAACGCAATCTCCCGAAGATTATCCTCCGATAGCAATTCCTTACTGGGAGGAATGATGGTGGAAATCAGGGTGTTGAAAAGTTCACGGTCTCTCTCATCAACACTCGAGTTCTGGTTAGAACTGGTATCCGGAATACCCCAATCTACGCCCAGCCCCTCCAAGTGTGCGTAAAAGAACCGAGACTTCCACCCTTTAATTTTGGAAGGAAGATTAAGCCTAAGGACTCTCTTAGGCCTCGACACGAAGCTCCACCACCCATCCCTAACTGGGTTTCGAATCATATACAATGCCCTAAACAAGGAAAGTCGGCAGAAGCTCCATGAAAGGAACAAAGCACTAGAAATGAAAAAATGACACGAATAGAATTGGGGGTAAGCTGCGGGAATAAGGTGATACCTGTTCAACAAGTTTACGAAGAAAGGATGTAAGGGCAATCGTAGACCACCCTTGAAAAACTCTTCATACAACGCAACCTTTCCTGGTTGCGCTAGGGTGACTCTATCCTCGGGGAGGGGAACAGAGAGCCTAATGTCACTAGGGATCCCGAACTGAACCCTAAGGTTCCTAAGATCTTGGGAGGTTGTAACAGAGGCGACATCCGCCGGCCTGGCCGATTTGGAAGCAATCGCAGGAAGCCCTACCTCACGGCTGGTAGATGAGGAGGAAACCCTAGGAGACTGGGGTAACAACCTAGACGCAGGCTGCGCAGGCCGAGCGACAGGTTGATCTCCACGGATGACTACCCCTCCGAGGGCCTATCGACGCGCCTGAAGGATCTCCTCACGGGAAGGCTCGACCATAGGGCCCTTACCTTTCCTATCTTGGGAGGGATCCATAAAAAAAAAAGAGGGGAGAAGAAGAAGAAGTCGACTAACCTGGGCTTGAAGAGGTAAAATCGCAGAAGGATATACAAAATAAAAGATTAAGGGATGAAGGGGACGGCCCCCCTTTTTTATATTTCGGACGCAACGCCTCGAGCGCCACAAAGCCACATGGCAGTCCCCTAGTGGGACCGGACAAGCGAAAAGACACTATCTCCTTAGAGATATGTGCCTCCCCTCTTTCTTCCTTTTCTCGAAACGACACTTATCATGTGCTGGGGTTTGAAATTCGAATTTTTCGCCCTTCTCCCTTGCACGTGTGCAACGCACAGAATACAAGGGACATGGGCGAGGGGGCATATGATATAGTTAGTAAATAAAATAGTTAGTAAATGATGCGGTTAGAAAACAAAAAATTAAGATCCGAGTCCTGGGCGGCCTCCTGGCCCCAGATGGCCCCCAGAGTCTGGGCGGCCCCTAGTCCTAGGCGGCCCCGAGGTCCTGGGCGGCCTCTGGTCATAGGCGGCCCCCAGAGTCTGGGCGCCCAGTCCTAGGCGCCCCCAGGGTCTGGGTGGCCCCTAGTCCTAGGCGGCCCCCAGGGCCTGGACGGCCTCCTGGTCCTAGGTGGCCCCCAAAGTCTGGGCCCCCAGTCCTAGGCGGCCCCCGGGTCCTAAGCGGCCTCCTAGTCCTAGGCGGCCCCCAGAGTCTGGGCGGCCCCTCCTGAGCCCCCAGAGTCTGGGCGGCCCCTAGTCCTAGGCGGCCCCCAGGTCCTGGGCGGCCTCCAGTCCCAGGCGGCCCCCAGGGTCTGGGCGACCCCAGTTCTGAGCGCCCCCAGGGCCTGGGCGGCCCCTAGTCCTAGCGGCCCCCAGGACCTGGGCGGCCTCCTGGTCCTAGGTGGCCCCAAAGTCTGGGCGGCCCCAGTCCTAGGCGGCCCCCAGAGTCTGGGTGGCCCCCAGTCCTGAGCGGCCCCCAGAGTCTGGGCGGCCTTAGTCCTAGGCGGCCCCCAGGTCCTGGGCGGCCTCCTAGTCCTAGGCGGCCCCCAAAGTCTGGGCGACCCCCAGTCCTGAGCGGCCCCCAGGGCCTGGGCGGCCCCTAGTCCTAGGCCCCAGGACCTGGATGGCCTCCTGGTCCTAGGCGGCCCCCAAAGTTTGGGCGGCCCCTAGACCTAGACGGCCCCCAATCTTGGAATGATTCTCGTATCAGAAGCACTAAACACGATAAGCTGTCGTGTCCGGAACAGAAATCGAGAATCATTAAGCATCATGACGCTTTAAATGTTTCGAATAAGACAAACACTGGAACATCGCCGTTCATCTAGAAAAAGGAGATACTGAGCTCCTGTTTTAGGGCCAGATACCTTTTCTCTAACTCTGACATTCCCACTAACCCTGACATTCCCTTGGGATAACCAAGGTCATCATAAAGATCCTTATCTTCATGAGCAAGTTTCTTAATACCTTTATTATTAATCACCGATGAATAACCACGTAGCAGACGCTGGGCTAGGAAAAACGTTTATCTGACACGTGGACCTGTGGATCCAGAGAAAAAAAAAAAAAAAAAAAAGAAAAGCTCGAGAGGGGATAAGAGGGGGGGGGAGAGGGTTCTGGAGGGAGGACTCTCTCTTCCTTCAGTAAGAGATCTCATAACAAGAAAGAAAGAAAACAAGACTGGTGATTCAGTATCAACATAAATAATTTTTAGATTCGTCTATTATCGGTCGTAGCATGATAATTCAATAAAATTTAAGTATTTTTTATAATATTAAATTTGTTTAATATTTATAAATTATTTATTAAATTTAAGGATAAGAATAATGCTGTTGATAAATCAATATTTGTGATTAGTAAAATCCCCTTCAATTTAAAGCATGTGTTGAAATCAATTAATAGCAGACTTGAAGACCATGCTAGAAACATGTATTGTCATGGTGTTGATAAACCAAGTACCAATCATAGTTCTCTAATCTTTGGTTTAAATTACATGAAATAGTCGCTTAAGAAATTTAATGATACCCTATATAGCTATGTCCTAGCTAGCTTAAATTTGAACAAACTTAAATCTAATAGTACAAAAGCTCACTTGAAGGGAGTTACTTGTATTACATATTCTCAATAAGCGCATGGGGCTATAATAACAAATTTTATTTTATAGATATCATGATAATATTTTTTTCTTCTAAAATAAAATTCTAGTCATGATTAATCATAAAAAGGATCCAATTTTAAAATTTATAATTTATATGGAGCAAAGGTTCATGATATAGCCAACATTTAAGCCATCAAGGATTAGTAACCTTGAATGAAATCGGAAGTAATAGCTCTATGTCCAAGAAAAATCATTTAACTACAAAAGCTTTTATTTGCAAAAGTAGTTGCACTTAACATGCAATTATCCCACTTATTTGGCTAATCCTTAAATTTAGTGAGATTTTTTCCTCAAGCAATTATTTATGTACAATCATATAATTTATCATTAGTCCATATGTTTCTAAGTCTTACAAATTAAGTACCATGATTCTCTTATAGTCTCCAAGATTAACAAAATAATTTTCTATAAGTGGTCAATAATTGGTAACCAAGTTATTGCATAAAATTATACATTTAAATAAGTCACAAGAAAATAACAATTTATTTTTGAAAAAACACATATCATGCATTTCATGTTGATCCATAATTATTTTAAGTGTAATTAAACAAACATCATGATGCTTTCATTTTTGTTGCATGGAGAGCACACATTAGTTCATAAATTAATAACCAGGTCAGCACTCCATAATTTTTTTAGTGAAGGTGAAAGTGATCCAAAATACCTAATAATGTTGGATAAATTGTTTTTTCTTTTGCAAAATTTCTTTATTAGAAAAATGCTAGAAAATTAATCAAAAATTTATACTCAAAATTTAAATTAAAATCAAAATTAAAAGGAATCAAACTGGTCGAGGCGTGTTAAACACTGCCCTAAGGACAAGTTTTCGCCCCCTCGTGCGGGTTGTTGGCGAATTGTCCCCAAGGTACAACACCTGATTTGATTCGATCCTCCTACCGCGAGCACGATCGGGTGGAGGTTCAAACCCAGTGATTCTTCATATGCCCAAATATAATAAAATAGTTAAATAAATCTTTTACCACCGGTAGTTTGTTGAGACAGATTTCTTTGTTGAGACTCTTGTTAAGACAACATCGGATTTGCAGCAACAGAATCTTCAAGGATTTGCAGCAACAGAATTTCAGCAACAGGATCTTCAAAGAATTTGCAGCAACAAGATCTTTAAGGATTTTGTTTTCTGCCTTCTATGTTCTCTTCTTATTTCCCTTAGTTTATCCATATATTTATATAAAAAAAAATTGACCGTTTCTCCTTGTGACCGTTCCTTCCCGAACGTTGGTCATGGAGCGAGCGTGCGGAATAAAAGCTCGCGAACGCTCGCTGGAGCGTTCCGCAAACGCTTGCGAATGCTCGTCGCGAGCGTTCCACGAACGCTCCCAGCGAGTGCGTCCCATGCGAGCATTTAATGCTCGCGTGGTCGTTACCTCCTTTTTTATTTTTAACTTTTAACACAGTCAAAAGTCAACAATCCCCCATAAAAGTTAAAAATTAAAAATAAAATTAATAAAATTAATAATAATAATACAAAAAAAAATTAGGGCATCTTATACTGCGCAATAGGTGAGGTGTCCTGTGGACTTGAACCTGTTGATTGTATACATCTGAAGAAACCATAGTGGATTAGACCTTGAACTAGGTCCTTGACTCAGACTTCTACTAATCACACACACAGCATGAATCAATTGGGTTTAAGCGGTCAGCGCATATTAAAGGCCTTGCGCTTAGTACCTTGATTTTTCATGAGAATTTCTTAAGGTTAGCCCAAACCTTTAGTCACGGCCTCATATGACAATTCTCATATAGGTGAATCCTCCAAGGGTATTTGTGACTAATACCCTGCAGATAACCTACCTCGGATCCATTAAGAGAATCACTCAACCTTACACAAATTTACTTTGTCACTTTATAAGAGCACTCATCATAGGGATGGGTTGAAATTTTTTTCAAAATTTGTGCTCTAACACGATCACTCAATCAGCTTCGTTTCTACCACATTGAACCTCATTCATGGGATCTCCAATCACAGAGGTTGGGTATCCACTGCTGGTGACCAAATAATGGGCTTAAGCCACATCCCCCTCGATGAATCTAGGACTCCATTCCTAGATAACTCCTGGGTTAATTAATCTACCAAAATCTTCTCGGCAAATTCAAAAAGATAATATTATTTTTGGACTAGACCTCAAATAAGAGAATCAGACAAAGATATATTAGAATTGAACATCCAAATAAGGTAAACAATAAGTTGGATATTCCAACAGTCATGAGATTATTTAGTAAATTATAAAAACTTTTATTAAATCTCATGGCAATATATATCAAGAGACTCAAAATAGAGCATTTATATGACATACCTTGTCACAGCATCCAAGTTCATCCATTCTTTGCCATTTGGTAACATAAAAATTCACAATAGTAGGTAAGCAATAAGTATTTGCCCAATGCTATCACTTTTGTCAGTAACGAACAACACAACAAGGAGATATTAAAATGCCTTTACCACTATACCAAAAAACACTTATCTGGAATAGAAAAAACTTTTGCATTTATGTTAGAATGCAAATATATATGCTAGTAGCTGCAAGTAAAATAATAAAATGATATGAAAATACATCTATATACAAGCACGCATATATTATGTGCACAAATGCAAGCATGTGTTTTTCAATAAGACTTTGTTTGCATGCTGAATGGTTAACCACTGTTTGATGACTTCACCCTTGTCCATCTATCCAGTGAACAAAGTAATTCACTGTCTGATTAGCACTTGCTTAACCCATCATTAATGCAACCATTGCTTAACTAACCATTATCTGGTTAAGGGATTTTTTTCTCCACTTTCATGGACAAGAATGCCCTCATGCTATGTATAAAGAAGATGGCTCTGCACCTCTCCCTATATAAATATATTAACACTCAAGAAAGCCCTCATGGCATTGTTTTTGGTCATGTAACATTGAAATTTCCTTCCATGTGTATCGCATCTATCCACATTTTATTAGTACAGAACAATAAGTGAAAAATAGCGACTTGTATAGGCATGGAAATTAGGTTCATCATTGAGATACAATGCAGTTGTCCATTAATTGACCCTATGGCCATGCCAAGCATGCACCCCTATTGACCACCAGATTATCATTGTCATGTAAATAATAAGATAACATCAAACCTGATAGATATAAAATAGGAAAATTATAATTTCAACTTAGGTCCCGTTTGGTAGAGTTGTTGACAGTAAAATTTTTGAAAAATACTACATGCTGTTAGCAGTAAAATTATAACTTCAATTGTACATATTTGGATGACCCATTCACATGTCCACAAATCCACTGAACCATCTAAGTGTTTACAGTTAAGAAGGCAAGAAGAAATTGGAGAGATTGGAAATTCTGTCAAGCAACCAATCCTGATATTTTGGTGACAGGCTGTCCCATCTAAAAGGTGATTCCTTATTCCCAGAAAATCAAAACATGGCGATTAAAAGCCTTCACCATCCCTCTAACTCTCTCTTTCTCACTTCTTCTCGAAAAGAAAGACATGTACATGCGCAAAAATTAGCATAAAAGGGCCCTGTGCATCCAAACATCCCTCATAAATCTCAGATGCGTAGCTACCCTAACATTAGGGATGTCTTGTACATGAGAAGAAAAGATAACAATAATGTGTATGGCTGAGAATGTGAGATGCATGAATGGTGGAGGGATGAGATGGACCATAGTTCCCATAATGTCACAATTTTCATTGCAGTGCAAACTGCCTTCTAAATTGATAGTAGTTTCCCAGATAAAATATGGTTGGTTATGCAGTGCCAGATGTCCAAGTCTCCAATTTACCATTAAGGCAAAAAGTATCTCATTTAGCAATAAGATCTCTATAGGGTTTTGAGGAGTAGTGGTGCAATGAAGAGAAATATTAATCATGATGGGAAACTTTGGTTCATAGCAGTCTACATAAGGAAAACCACGTTCATATTAAAGAAAATATGATATAAACAAGAAACTAATAACATTCCAAGTAAATTGACAATCATCAGTCTTGGTAATATATTTGTGGAGTGACCCTCCTAGTCAAGCAGCATGTATAACTTCAGAAAAGAAATGGAATAAATATTAAGTCAAATAAAAAATTAGATAAAATTATTTGGAGTCAAGACATAGACAAAATTTTACTGTCAGCATTATATTAGCAAGCAGTATTTCAAGAGATAATTATGGATGATCATAATTTAGCATAGCAACATTTGCACCATTAATGCATAGGCATTTCAGGATGGTATGAAAACTTTATATGTTGAGCAAACTCATGCAAAAAAAAAAATAGAATAAGTAGATGGAATAAAAATCTAGCAATTTCTAGAAAAGAAGAAAACTTGTCCTTAGCTGTTGGATAAATTGTTTTTTCCTTTTGCAAAATTCCTTTATTAGAAAAATACTAGAAAATTAATCAAAAATTTATACTCAAAATTTAAATTAAAATCAAAATTAAAAGGAATCAAACTGGTCGAGGCGTGTTAAACACTGCCTTAAGAACAAGTTTTTGCCCCCTCGTGCGGGTTGTTGGCGAATTGTCCCCAAGGTACAACGACCTGATTTGATTCGATCCTCCTACCGCAGCACGATCGGGTGGAGGTTCAAACCCAGTGATTCTTCAGATGCCCAAATATAATAATAAAATAGTTAAATAAATCTTTTACCACCGGTAGTTTGTTGAGACAGATTTCTTTGTTGAGACTCCTTGTTAGACAGCATCCGGATTTGCAGCAACAAATCTTCAAGGATTTGCAGCAGCAATAATCTTCAAGATTTGCAGCAACAGAATTTGCAGCAACAGGATCTTCAAAGAATTTGCAGCAATAGGATCTTTAAGGATTTTATTTTCTGCCTTCTCTTCTTATTTCCCTTAGTTTATCCATATATTTATATAAAAAAAATTTGACTGTTTCTCTTTATGACCGTTCCTTCCCGAACGTTGATCATGGAGCGTGAGCGTGCGGAATAAAAGCTCGCGAACGCTCGCTGTGAGCGTTCATGCGAGCATTTAATGCTCGCATGGGTCGTTACCTCTTTTTTTTTTTTTTTTTTAACTTTTAACACAGGTCAAAAGTCAACAAATAAAACATGAGACACTAATGTGATTAACGCTTCTTGTTACACTAACCCTCTGTTTGGATAGAGAGAAAATTAGGGAGGAAAGAAAATTAGAAGAGAAAATGAAATTTATCTTGTTTGGATGGAAAGAAAAGTCAAGAGAAAAGAAAACTAAAGAAAAAATAGAGAGAAAAAAGTGGTGGCCCCACATAAAAGTTTTCTCTCCTCAGTAATTTCGAAGAGAAAACTCAAAAGTGCTTTTTATTTTTTTTTTCATTCTAATATTGACCCTTCCAAAAAAACAACTGATATATTTTTTAATCATCTATAATAAGGATATTATTGTCATTATAAATTATTAACTTTTTATTTCTTTTTTTTTTTCACCCATCCAAACAGAAGAAAAAAAATATTTTTTTTATTTTTTTATTTTTTTTTTTTTCAAACAGAGCATAAATGACACAACGGCTTGTGGTGATATATTAAATCGGTAATTTATCGCTTTTAGCACAGTCGAATTACCGCCGAATCTAGCGGAGTATCGAAGACTCTCTCATCTCATCTCTCGACTCCCCCTACCTTTCGTTCTGTTTCGAGCCAGGGGCTTTCGTGTCGCTTTCGTCAGCTAACAAACAAATAGTTCGAAGCCAAAGCAAAAACAAAATAGCTTCCAAAGAGAAGAATTTAGATCGAGAAGGCGACAAGGATCTATCTCCCTTCACCCCCGCCCCACCTCTCTCTATGTATATTATTTATTACAGGGAACGGTGTCTGTAGTTTTATTCGAAACTGGGGATATTGTACAATTCTCGGTCCATATTATTGATCTTGCATCGAATTCGGCTATCTAATTGTTTAAAGGTGGAATCTTGGGGTGGTTTGGATGGTGGGGGACGGAGATGAAGTTCTGCAAGAGGTACGAGGAATACATGCAGGGGAGGACGGAAATGGAGCTCCCCGGCGTCGGATTGAAGAACCTCAAGAAGATCTTGAAGCGGTGCCGGAGGGATTTCCAGCCGCAGAACCAGCATGGAGAGGATGAAGGAGGAAGCCCGCAGGGGGGAAATAGATGCGCTGATCATTGTACAGGTATTTAATCACCTTTTGGATGAAAAAAGGCGTGTTCTTTGCTTTGATTTGGCTTAGTTCTGTTCGGTTGCATTTAAATTTAGTGACTTTCTTTTTAAAAACAAAATATTGGTTGATTGTTGCCGTGTAGTCGTGAAATGCTGGAATAGGTGCAATAAATATTGGGATTATTGTCTAGATTTATGATGCTGGAGCACGAAAAAGGTCCCATTTTTCGTTAATTTTGGCTTCTTTTTTCTTTGAATTTATCCAAAGGATATCCGGGCACCTCTTGAATTCTCTCTACCTGTTCTACTTTGTTTTTTCCCCCAATTTTTTGGATTTTTATTTTGTCAAATTAATGCTGGTCGAGTGGGAAAAAGAATGTTATTTAATATTTTATTGGTTATTCATGTAAGATGGGTAATATTAGAAGAGAAACTGGGAACGAAAGGCCTTCTTCTTGGACATCCTACCGATTGATTTGTTCCGCGATTCTTCTATGTTGCCGATGTTTATTCATTTACTCATTTTATTTGGTTTTGTTTATATTCAATGAAATAACCAAATTTTGTTTCAATCATTTACTGTGATGACATGGTGGAGAATGAAGAGAAACCTGAATGGGTGGAAATGGATTTTTTATTTTTACATATTCCGTGAAATTGGAATCAATAGATTTCACTATTGCTTCCTTTGAAAATTGTTTTTTTATGAGCAATCTTTTGAAGATATATTGGTTCTAGTATTTTAATCGTTTCTTTTGGGTCATACTCAGATCAGTTTCATGGCATGGTTATCTGCAATCTTGAAAGCAACTTAAAACTACTGTCAGTGATGTTTCTTCTTGCTTTTTCTCCTCTCAGTTCCCGCATATTGGTAACGAGAGCTTTGATGACTCATGCTTAGAGAAGGCCCTTCTTTCTGTATGTTTGTGTTCGCTTTCATATCTTAATAAATTGAGGGGTTATCCCTCCTCTTATCTGTCAGGCTTAGAGAAGGAAATATTTTTCACCAACTCTGCTTTCCTGATTCTTATAATTTTGTTTGGTAAATTTTGAATTTTATGTTGAAGAGATTATAATAAGTGAAGGGCAGAAAATTGCCAGTTAATGGTTGTTTCTGATCAGTCTTCCTTTCTCTGTTTCTTATTACATATCGTCATCGGTTTTTTTCTTTCCTGAGTCACTAAAAACACAAGTAAATAGAGGAACAACCAACCATGCAAGGTCTGTTACAGGGAATCCACTCAATTATCCTACTTTTATCTTTTGTTTTTATCTTGGCAGGACCTGATAATTTCTCGTTACACAATGATTTTGATAGATAATCAGATGTTCTAGACTTTCTCTTGGTGCTTCTGGGGAATTGAGGTTGGTGCAGTTGTTTTGTTTGCTGGCTAAGTATAACAGCTCCGAGTTTTATGCTTTTCTTTTCCTAAACTTTATAATTTGTGATAAATTTATATTTTATTCTCCTCTCTAATTTATTGTAAGCTCCCAAAATAATAAACTTTTTTTTTGTAATGCTTGGAAAGACCGACAGCTTACCGGTAGCTGATACTCCTATTTACAGGAACAATCCATTTTGGCCCATAAACTAGTATTATCAGTTCGTTTGGGTGTTCTAGAATTTATATTTCCAGTGGACTTAAAATTCTTGTGCCTAATGTACACCCAGAAAAGGGAGTTATTTGTTTCATTTTAGCACCTTGTATAAGCTCATGGGATAATAATGCCTTTCATTCAGTTTAAATTGACTTTTTGTTTTTTTGATTCAATTGTAGTGTGTGATGGCACTTTCTTCCCCTCTCTTCTCAAGGAGATGTCAGCTGTTGTTGGCTGCTTTAATGAACGAGCTCAGAAGTTGCTTGAACTGCACTTAGCTTCAGGATTTCGGAAGTATTTTAAGTGGTTTCGAAGCAAGTCTCACCGAAATCATGGTGCCCTGACACAAGAAGGCAAAGACCTGGTTACATATGCTATCATAAACTCCATTGCCATGAGAAAAATTTTAAAGAAATATGACAAGGTATCCATTTGATCTTAGGTAACTTGTTTTAGTGGCAATACATTGTGCTCAATTCGATTTTTTCTTTCTTTCTTTTTTCTTCCTGTGGTGGAACATTGATTCCACTCCACAACCTCAAATTTGGAATGGTTGTCAGTATATCATGACACGTTTAGTTTAACACCACCATCTGATTAACATGGACCATTCATATCCAGATTCATTACTCAAAGCAAGGGCAGGCATTCAGATCTCAGGCCCAGAGAATGCATATTGAGATCCTGCAGTCTCCGTGGCTTTGTGAACTCATGGCCTTCTACATCAACGAGAGGCAAAGACAGACCAACAGTAAAGCTGTCATGGGGCTCTTTGAAGATTGCTCACTCACATTTGATGATGGCAAGCCAACGCTTTCATGTGGGCTGTTTGATTCTATGAAGGTTGACATTGATCTGACATGTTCCATTTGTTTGGTGAGTCTGTGATTCTGCTCTCTGGATTTTGTTGCAATGATACAATTTTCCAAACATTTAGATGATCCTATACTTTGGATGGAAATCGCTTGTTTGGAATTATGAGAGTTGTGCGGCCTGCTCTTAATTGTGCCAATTCTCACCAATTTTAAGACTGAAAAAATGATACAATAGTTAGACTGTATCTGGGTTTTTCTGATGAACTCTGTGCTATTTTGATTGAGGCTGCAAGCTTGGTCCTTATCCAAGGTTTTAAGTAATTATAACATCCTATTTAGCATGCACTCTTCTCCATTGATGCCATGTGACGCTGCTTAGCATACGTTCAGGACCCTGAGACCTAAGAAATTTGTTTACTTTCCGAGTTAGTTTCTGTGCTGGTTACTTTATTATTCTCAAATACTTGCATGCTTGCAGTCCAATTTCCTCTTATTAAAGTTCATCTTGGTATTCTACAGGACACAGTGTTTGATCCTGTTTCTCTCACATGTGGCCATATATTCTGTTTTATGTGTTGCTGTTCTGCTGGATCCGTGACGATTGTCCATGGGCTAAAGTCTGTGGATCCTAAAGCAAAATGTCCTTTGTGCCGGCAGGTGCATTTCTTTCTTAATCTCTTCTCTCTGTGATTGAATATATGGAAGTCTCAATATATCTCCCGGGTGTTGCATTAGAGTGGAGTAGTTTTCCTTAAATCATTCAAAAAAAAAAAAAAAAAAGAAAGAAAGAAAAGAGAACAAATAGAAATCTCTACCTGATGCCATGTTTTTTCCTTGATTTGCAATTTCAGGCAGGAGTATTTCCAGGTGCTGTACACTTGGATGAGCTAAACATCTTGTTGAGCCGAAGGTATAATTTTATTAAAATGCTCTTATGTCACATTTGCTTTGGTGTCCAAAGAATCTTTTCTCACTGCATGACCTCATGCAGCTGCCCTGATTACTGGGAGGAGCGGCTCCAGTCTGAAAGAGTAGAGCGTGTCCGCCAGACGAAGGAGCATTGGCAGTACCAGTGCCGAGCATTCATGGGTGTCTGAGAGTAGCTCATCTCATTCTGTCTTCTTTGCCAGTTTAACCATCACTTGATGTTTTCAGCTGTAATTAAATGTGTAATTATGGTCAGTTGGACAGCAGCTTTGTAGCCTTCTGCGAGTTTCAAACTTGATCCGCTCGCGTGTTATGGAAGTCATGGGAATGAATTGATTCATGCCATGCTTTTGTAATAAATAATTCTGTAGTAAATGGTTGCTTCGCCATGTTATGATTCTAGAATGATTCATTCATCAAAATCTAGAATTCTGAGCTTCTTCATGTGTTCGGCACTGCTGGAAGTTCATCAATAGCACGTCTAAAACACTATTTTACTACATGAGGTCTTGCCCAATCCATGTCAAGTAGAAAATACACTAATGCTGAAAAATTGTAAATAAACTTGTCATCCACCAATACCTTCTCATGGGAGCTATAGTGCAGCAAAACTCCATTTGATATTTTAACCCTTTTCTTAATCTCTATGGTTGGAATCAAGGTGACATGCTGGCTTGTTGGAAATCTGCACAAGCTTATGAAATTATTCTTAGAATGAGCAGAAGGAAAACTATAAATTTTTTTGTGTGTAATCCTTATTATTCTAGACTTTAATCTGGCCATGCTTTACACGAATGTTCATGGTCATAGATTTTGTATTGCCCTACAAGTGTGATGGCATTTTTGTGGTAATCTATTCTTGTTGATTTCATGGTGAATTTGAGTTTTGTAATCCCAAGCTGAACATTGAACAGATCGAATAGTTTTGTGTTGTGTAGCACTTACTTTGGTGTCCACCAAACTATATAGTTTAACCCTGTTTTGAGCTCATTAACCCTAATTCAAATGCTTGTGGGGATATTCAAGGGATATTCAGGGGAAGGAGTTGTCCCCGTTTTACGCGAAGAAAGACACCCCGCTGTCCCATCTTTCCTATAGGCATGAGATGGGACTAATAGGTTAAGTCTTCTGTAAGGAGCATTTAATTCTCTATTTATCTAGTCTTTCATAAAAAATTAAAAAAACTTTTAAAAGATATGTTAAGAGACATTTAATCCCTGTATTTTACTTAGCATGCTTAAAGAGATTTTAAAGTTTTCCACGGACAAAGCTTTATAAGGTTTAGATGGGCATCACTTATGCTACTGATAACCTTGAAGTTCGATACTATATATTGAGGATTAAACCGAATGATGAGGACCAATTTCAATCAATCCTCTTATCCACGACATCAGATCAGCCCTCCAGCTGGTTGATGAGGTTTACTGTCGTCATGTTTATAGAGAAGCTATTGAATGGCTTTCTTCGTTGTCCATCATACAAAAATCTGGTCTTGGATCAGTGAAGATTCCTATCCTTCTGTTTTACGTTTGATTTTACTTTCTGATATCATGGGTTTGACTCATATCCGAGTAGTATGATCGCCCAACTGTTCAAAAAAAAAAAAAATTAACATCCAAAATTTATACGGTTATAAAATCTTTACTAAAAAAATCTTCAATCCTAATAACTCATATCAGCTCTCTATTTTCAAGAGAGTGTTGTGTTTATCTAATTTATGTGTCCGATATTAAATATGAATGTTGTTGATCCAATTGAGGATTTTGATGATTAACAAAACTAATTGAGTATAACATTTAATGTTACTAATGATTTTGATTAAGTTTTTCAGATTATAAGTCTAATTGATGATAAAAATCAAGAAGGAAAATCAAGTTCTGGTTTGAATCTAATGTCAAGGTAAGACTGCAGACATTAGAGTCGACACATGGAATCGCAGAGCCGACTCCGAAAAACGGCACAGACTTAGAGTCGACTCCGGGACTGTGAGAGCCGACTCTATCAGAAACAACATAACATTGGATTTTCAGGCCATGACTTAGAGTCGACTCCCAGACTGTTAGAGTCGACTCAGAAGAATTTTGTGTCGACCCCAGAAAAGTTAGAGACGACTCCAGATCGAGCGGATTAAATTATTTCGAGTTAGAGCCGACTCCAGAAAAGCCAGAGCCGACTCCAGAATGTCAGACACGGCTCCAGAACTGTCAGAACGACTCTAAACTTTAACTTTATCGATTTTAATCCCAACGGCTATTGTTATTTATGGATCTAATCCTTTTTCACTTGCTTCTAACGGATAGTTTTGCACTATTTGGATTATTCGAATCTATAAGAAGAGGGGTGATTGCATCCCAAAAAAGAGAGGAAAAGACAAGAAAGAGGCAAAAAGAAAAAATAGAGAAAATCCTTGAGATCCATCAGAAAAGAAAAGAGGGAAAACCTGTAAGGAAAGATCATACTCATTCCCAAAAGAAGAGAAAGAGATTCTAAGCCTTCCCTGTTCTACTTAGAAGAAATCTCAAAAGAAGGGAGAAGCCCTAGTTTTTCAATCTTCTGAACCTCAAGAGCATATTCAAAGGAAGATCCATTCAAAGGAAGAGAAGGAAGAAGCCACCAAGATCTTCGAATCAGGCTTTGGTTCCTAATCTCTATTTATTGTTTCATTATTGTATATTTGCTCATTGAAGGAGCAGTTTGCTTTTGTAAAATCAAATACTGTTTGCTGGGTCAATCTGGTGATTGATTCAGTTGAGGCTGTTAGCCTTGCAAGCATTAGCTTGTGGTTTTAGGTTTTGTGCTGGTGAGCCTTGAAAACCAGCTGGGTTCGTTGTGCACCGGAAAACAACAAGTTTGAGTTGTGAGCTTGCAAAACAACTCTGCTGTAATCAGTTTGATTATAGTGTGGACCCAAGAGGTACTTGGGAGTGGACGTAGGTGTAGGTACACCGAACCACTATAAAATCTATTGTGTTTGTGATTGCTTTTTCTTTCTTTTTTGTGCACTCCACTACACTGCTGAACTAATTTTTAACTGTTATCACGAGTTTAATTTTTAAAAACCCAATTCACCCCCCTCTTGGGTTGCTACATCTGGGCAACAAGTGGTATCAGAGCAGCGTGCTCTTGATTTATAGCTTTGATAAGAGCAAAGATCAGTAGTAATCAAATGGGATCTTTTTCCGAAGGACAATCAACTAATAGACCACCTTTGTTCAATGGAACAAATTACACTTATTGGAAAGCACGAATGAAAATATTCATTCAAGCACTTGATTATGATTTATGGGGAATCATAATTAATGGACCACACACACCCACTGTTAAGATTAATATTGATATTGCAAAGCCTGAATCGGAATGGGATGAGCAAGATAAGAAAATTAGCTCAATTAAATGCAAAAGCAATGAATGTTCTTTATTGTTCTCTTGATGCAAATGAGTTTAATCGTATATCTACATGCATGTCTGCTAAAGAGATTTGGGATAGACTTGAAGTTACCCATGAGGGTACTAATCAAGTCAAGGAATCCAAAATTAATATGCTTGTTCATAAGTATGAATTATTTAAAATGGATTCATCTGAAAATATCACTGATATGTTTACTAGATTTACTGACATTATTAATGGTTTAAAAAGTTTGGTAAAATCTTATGCTAACAGTGATCTTGTGAGAAAAATTTTGAGATCTTTGCCTAGATCATGGGAAGCAAAAGTGACTGCTATACAAGAAGCAAAGGACCTCAATACACTATCACTTGAAGAATTGTTGGGATCTTTGATGACTCATGAACTTCAACAACAACACATTGATGAAGATGATCAAAGAAGAAAGGACTATGGCAAGAAAATGAGGAAGAGATGAAAGGATGAAAGTGATGATGAAATGGCACTCATCTCAAGAAAATTTAAGAAATTCATGAGAAGAAGAAATTTGAAAAGAAAAATTTAAGAAAAGATGAGGACAAGCAAAGAAAAGGAAGTTATTTGTTTTGAATGCAAGAAGCCTGGACATAAACCGAATGTCCTCAATAAAGAAAGGAAGGAAAGTTAAAAAGAAGGCTATGTTGGCTACATGGAGCGACAGTGAAGCAACAAGTTCGAAGAAGAAGAAAAGACTGAAGTTGCCAATGTATGCTTCATGGCTGACAAATGAGGTAAGTCCTAGTTTTCTAGATGACTTTACTTTTGATGAATTGCATGGTGCTTTTATGAACTTGTAGATGATTTTGCAAAATTAAGTTCAAAGAACAAAGATTTGAAAAAAATGAAAAACTTCTTAGAAAATGAAAAGCTTATAAAGAACTTTTAAAAAAGAAAAAGAAATTTGAAAAATGAAGTTGATAGAATTAAGCCTATTATTGATAAATTTACTTTGAGCTCTATCAAACTTAATATGATTTTGAAAAATCAAAAGGCTATTTTTGATAAAGCTGGTTAGGATATAATCCACTTAAAAAGCAAAAATTTGAAAAATATTTTTGTACATGCTGAAAATCATTAAAATTACTTGTTTTAAATGTGGAACAAAGGACATAAATCATATATTGTAACACACATAAAAGAAAAAATATGGGTTCCAAAGGAACTATTTTAACTAACCATGAAGGACCCAAGAAGCTTGGGTACCTAAGAGCAAAACTTAAAATTGCAGGTGTGTCTTGCACCCGAGCAACTAAAAGACAATGGTACTTGGATAGCGGGTGCTCAAGACACATGACGGGTGATGAAGATCAATTCATCACTTGAGGCAAAAGATGGAGGTGTTGTTACTTTTGGTGATAATGGCCAAGGAAAAATTATTGGCATTGGAAAAAATTACTCCATCATACTTTTATTGATAATGTCTTACTTGTGAAAGGATTAAACATAATTTACTAAGTATTAGTCAATTATGTGACAAAGGATTTAAAGTTACTTTGAATCATCTTTATGCATTGTTAAAAATCCCATTGATAATAGATTATTTTGTTGGTCAAGGCATGGTAATGTGTACATTGTTGATTTGAAATGATTTGAAGTAATCATTGCCTAGTTGCTATAATGCTAAATGAATAATAGTTGGTTATGGCATCGTAGGTTAGCTCATGCAAGCATGGACCTAATTATCTAAATTAATAAAAAGGATTTAGTAAATGGTTTGCCAAAACTAAATTTTGAAAAAGATAAAATCTGTGATGCTTGTCAATTTGGAAAACAAACAAGAGTATCTTTTAAATCTAAAAATGTTGATTTCAACCACTAGACCTTAGAACTCTTGCACATGGATTTTTCGGTCCTACAGAACAACTAGTCTAGGAGGAAAAAGATATGGTTTTGTGATAGTTGATGATTTCTCTCGTTTTACATGGGTTTTATTTTTAGCTCAGTAAAGATGAGACTTTCTCATTTCAAAATTATTTAAAAGAATTACAAATGAAAAAATTCTTCATGTTCTATCGATACGAAGTGATCATGGAAAAGAATTTGAAAATCAATTATTTGAAAAATTTTTTTGAAAATGGAATTGAACATAATTTTTCTGCACCTAGAACACCTCAACAAAATGGAGTAGTAGAAAGAAAGAATAGACTTTAGAAGAAATGGCTCGTACCATGTATGTGAAAGCAACTTCCAAAATATTTTTGGGCTGAAGCTATAAACACAGCATGTTACATTTAAATAGAGCATTAATTAGACCTATCCTTAAGAAAACTCCCTATGAACTTTGGAAATAGGAAACCAAATAAGGTTATTTTCATGCATTTGGTTGTAGCTGTTTTATTCATAACAATGGAAGGATAATCTTGGGAAATTTGATGCAAAGTCTGATGAAGGTATTTTTCTAGGATATTCTACATCTAGCAAAGCATATAGAGTATTTAATAAGAAAAGCTTAGTTGTAGAAGAATCCATTCATATAGTGTTTGATGAGTCTTTAGCATCAAGTTCAGATAAAATTGATGATGAGGAAGATACATCTTTGATTGAAAGAGATATTGAAAAATTAAATGTATCTTCAGATCAGGAACCTGAAGTTAAGGATGATGACTCACCTAAGGATGATGGTATTGATACTGCTCAAAATGATAAGATCTACTAGAGATTGGAGATATGCTTATGGTCATCCTAAGGACCTAATCATAGGTGATCCATCTCAAGGTGTAAGGACTAGATCATCAATGAGAGATATCAATAATCATCTTGCATTTGTATCTCATATAGAACCTAAACTATAGAGGAAGCTAAAAAGATAGTTATTGGATGTTAGCAATGCAGGAAGAACTTAAACCAATTCACTAGAAATAAGTTTGGACCCTAGTTGAAAGACCTAAAAATCACCCTATAATAGGATCTAAATGGGTTTTAGAAATAAATTAGATGAAAATGGCATAGTAATTAGAAATAAAGCTAGACTAGTTGCAAAGGATATAATCAAGAAGAAGGTATAGATTTTGATGAAACTTTTGCACCTGTTGCTAGATTAGAAGCCATTAGGCTACTACTTGCATTTGCATGTCATATGAATTTCAACTTATTTCAAATGGATGTTAAAAGTGCATTTCTAAATGGTTTTATAAATGAGGAAGTTTATGTTGAACAACCTCCTGGTTTTGAAGATCATGAATTTCCAAACCACGTCTTTAAATTACACAAAGCACTTTATGGTTTAAAGCAAGCACCTAGAGCTTGGTATGATAGATTAAGTAAATTCTTAATTGAAAATGACTTTTCTAGAGGAAATGTTGATAAAACCTTATTTTTAAAAAGAAAAGGAAAGGATTTATTAATCGTTCAAATTTATGTTGATGACATTATATTTGGTGCTACTAACAATCTCTTTGTCAAGAATTTGCTAAGCTTATGCAGGGAGAATTCGAGATGAGCATGATGGGAGAACTAAACTTCTTCCTTGGACTTCAAGAGAAAGCGGGAATTTCATAACCAAACAAAGTACACAAAGGAAATACTCAAGAAAGTTTGGTATGGAATCTGCTAAACCTCTTGGTACGCCAATGAGTCCCTCATGCAAGCTGGACAAGGATGAAGTAGGTAAGAAAGTAGATCAAAGCATTACAGAGGTATGATTGGATCACTTCTTTATCTAACTGCAAGTAGGCCAGATATCATGTTTTCTGTTGCTTATGTGCAAGATATCAATCTAATCCTAAGGAATCACATTTACTTGCTGTTAAAAGAATCTTTAGATACTTAAATGGAACTAAAAATGTAGGATTATGGTATTCTAGAGACTCAACCTTAAAATTGATTGCTTATTCTGATTCTGACTATGCTGGTTGTAAATTAGATAGAAAGAGTACAAGTGGGGATGCCAACTTTTAGGAAGTAACTTAATCTCTTGGTTTAGCAAGAAGCAAAATTCGGTTGCATTATCCACTGCTGAGGCAGAGTATGTTGCAGCTGGAAGTTGCTGTGCTCAAATCCTTTGGATTAAGCGACAACTTGAAGATTATGGTATCACACTTGATAAAATACCTATTAAATGTGATAATACTAGTGCATCAATCTAACTAAAAATCCAATTCAACATTCAAGAACTAAACACATTGAAATTAGACATCACTTTATTAGAGAACATGTAACTAACAAAGATGTTTGTCTTGAATATGTTAATACTAATGATCAATTAGCTGATATTTTACCAAACCTTTGAGTGAGGAGAGATTTTGCTATCTTAGAGGAGAATTAGGAGTTTGTGATCCTTTAGAATAATTTTCTGAAACTCTAAGGACAACAACTATCTAGACTTCATAATTTCTTGAAAATCCTCTATGTTCAATAAGGAAATTTATCTAGAAATTGATTTATTGTTTCCCCAATTGTTAAGGAACACTTATCTAGAGTTTGATGATTAATTTGATCAGTTTCAGATCCTTGAAATTCATTTTTCACTGAAACTATTGTGGAGTCGACACCTTCAGTTTGTGGAGTCGACACCTTCTTATTTTGATGTTCTGTCTGGGCAATTAGAGCCGACTCTGGCTTCTGTAGAGCCGACTCTAATTCGGGCGCTGACAGATTCTCTGGTTCGGAGCCGACACCTCGTTTTCGGGAGTCGACTCTAAGTGGAACTAGGTCAAAATAAAAAGGGCGGAGTCGACCCCAAACGATTTCTATCGTCTCCTAAACCTTTTCAAGCCGTTCCAAACTGATTCCAAACCCTCCAAATCCCTCAAAACCTTGATTACTCATTCCAATCGAATCCAATGGCTCCCAAAAGGCGTGCTACCATTGGTGGTTCGACTGTTCCGACGAAGCGCCGTTCAAATCGGAGGCAACCTTCGTCATCTTCTTCATCTGCCACTCAAGATGACTCTCCACCCTCACCATCTTCTCCAAAAGTCGACCAATTAGCTGGTAAGGCCATTACAACCGGAAGGAAAGTTGATTTCAACTTCTTTATTTCGAGGGCTTTGCTATTGGGCGATTGTTGAAGAAATGGGATGGGAGAAGGTCTGCTCTTTGGATATTCCTACCTACCCTGCCCTAGTAAGAGAGTTTTATAATGATTTAAGTAGAGGAGAGGGAGGATTAGTAAGTGTTGTAAGAGGAACAAAGGTAGTCATCACAGCCGAATCTCTTGGTAATTTATTGGAAATGCCTACTGTTGGACTTATTGAATATCATCATGAAGATAGAGGAGGAGCCTATCAAGGATGTTAGGAAGAGAAGTTTCTGAGTTTGAGGAAATTTTGCAAATCAACTTAATTTGGAACTCAGACTTACTTCACAATATCTGTGGAGGATTCTTTTTCCTAAAATCGGAAGGTTTGAGTATGTCTCGGAGCGAGACGTTTTATTGATGGACTGCATACTCACTGGTAGACCTTAAATCTTGCTGAGATGATGATAGGCTATATGGCGGAGGCAGCTACTAAGAAGAGATCTACATTGCCATATGGTATGGTTTTAACTTTAGTTTTCAGAAGCCAAGGTGTTCTTATAATGGACAATGAGCCACTAAGAAAGTTAAGACATACAGATTACTATAGTGTCTCTACAATTCACCGAATGGGCTTTAGAAAAGAAAATGGAAACTGGATTAAAAGAGGACATGAGGCCAGAGCTGAGGAGGTTAGAGTTGAGGAAGTCAGAGGAGAAGACATTCCTGAACCATCTGCTGGACCATCTTCTGCTGGACCTTCTGCTGGACCACCACCTGCTGGACCCTCAGAAGCTGGACCAAGCTCTCAACTTCCACATCAGTCAGCAATGGCATCAGAAAGATTTTCTGAGGAGCAAATTGGTCAGCTCAGGGCTTTACTTGCTGAGTATGACAGTGTAAGAACAAATGATATGTGTAAATTAAGAGAGGAGTTCAATCAATTAAAGATGAGATTAATTCAAGACTTGACATGATTTCTTTTTCACTTAGCAATTCCGTCGAATCCTTTAGCGCTGATCTTCATAAATTTTTGAAAGGATGGAAGGGATTGCAGACGGTTCTGGAAAGTATCTTCATGCTACAAGTCAACTAAAGAAAGATATTGACCTTGCCGTTTCTCAATTGAAGCATGTCTTGAAAGCTTTAAGAAAACCCAAAAAGATGATGTTATGGAATGATCGGACATCTAAAGAAAATTGTGTACAAGCATATTTGATCAATCCTAGGTTGTATCTTAGGATTTCTTGTTTTCTTTCTTAGCATGTATAGGATTACATACTTAAATTGTCTTTTAGAATACATGTAATAGATCTTGCTTTGGAGTACAAATGGTTGAATGAATATTACACTTTTATTACAAATTTGTCTTTGATTGAATGTCAATGAATGAATTTCTATCTTTATGATTATTCGAACCAACATCCTCGCTTTGATAACATTCCTTATTGCTTTAAAACTCACCTTATTGTTGATAACAAAAAAGGGGGAGAGATGAGTGTATAATGCATAAAATAAGAAAAAGAGAAGAAGAACAATTCTGAGAATAGAAAGAATGAGATTTTTTTTGAAAAAATTCAGTTATCTACATAGGGGGAGTTATTCAATGCAGGGGGAGCTTAATAAATTTCTCCATATAAAAGTTAAATCATTTTGATTGATGTCATGTTTTGTTTATTTTATTCATTTTGAATATTGGCATCAAATTCTCTATTACAAAGTCTCTAAGCTTTAACAATGTCTCTAATTCAAATGAATTTTTAATGCATATACTCAAAGTTTTTGTCATCATCAAAAAGGGGGAGATTGTTGACCCAATTGAGGATTTTGATGATTAACAAAACTATTTGAGTATAACATTTGAAGTTACTAATGATTTTGATTAAGTTTTTCAGTTATAAGTCTAATTATGATCAAAATCAAGAAGAAAATCAAGTTCTGGTTCGAATCTAATGTCAAGGTAAGATTGCAGACATTAGAGTCGACACATGGAATCGCAGAGCCGACTCCGAAAATGGCACAGACTTAGAGTCGACTCCGGGACTGTGAGAGCCGACTCTATCAGAAAAACAGAACGTTGGATTTTCAGGCCACGACTTAGAGTCGACTCCCACTGTTAGAGTCGACTCCAGAAGAATTTTGTGTCGACCCCAGAAAAGTCAGAGACGACTCCAGATCGAGCGGATTAAATTTTTCGAGTTAGAGCCGACTCCAGAAAAGTTAGAGCCGACTCCAGAATGTCAGACACGGCTCCAGAACTGTCAGAACGACTCTAAACTTTATCTTTATCTATTTTAATCCCAACGGCTATTGTTATTTATGGATCTAATCCTTTTTCACTTGTTCTAACGGATAGTTTTCACTATTTATGGATTAATCGAATCTATAAGAAGAGGGTGATTGCATCCCAAAAAAAGAGAGAAAGACAAGAAAGAGGCAAAAAGAAAAGAATAGAGAAAATCCTTGAGATCCATCAGAAAAGAAAAGAGGGAAAACCTGTAAGGAAAGATCATACTCATTCCCCAAAAGAAGAGAAGAGATTCCAAGCCTTTGCTGTTCTATTAGAAGAAATCTCAAAAGAAGGAGAAGCCCTAGTTTTTCCAATCTTCTGAGCCTCAAGAGCATATTCAAAGGAAGATCCATTCAAAGGAAGAGAAGGAAGAAGCCACCAAGATCTTCGAATCAGGCTTTGGTTCCTAATCTCTATTTATTGTTTCATTATTGTATATTTGCTCATTGAAGGAGCAGTTTGCTTTTGTAAAATCAAATACTGTTTGCTGGGTCAATCTGGTGATTGATTCAGTTGAGGCTGTTAGCCTTGTGCAAGCATTAGCTTGTGGTTTTAGGTTTTGTGCTGGTGAGCCTTGAAAACCAGCTGGGTTCGTTGTGCACCCGGAAAAACAACAAGTTTGAGTTGTGAGCTTGCAAAACAACTCTGCTGTAATCAGTTTGATTATAGTGTGGACCCAAGAGGTACTTGGGAGTGGACGTAGGTGTAGGTACACCGAACCACTATAAAATCTATTGTGTTTGCCGTGATTGTCTCTTTATCTTCAACTCTCATTTATAGTTGCTTAGTTTTAAATTGTGAATCTAAGTTTTTATTTCCGCTGGGGGTTATCTTTCAAAAGAGTTTAATTTTTAAAAACCCAATTCACCCCCCTCTTGGGTTGCTATCTGGACCAACAGTCTATCATTTATCCATAGTTATATTTATATAGAATAATAACTTATTTATTATTTTTAATGTAATCATAATTATTTATAGATATTTAAGCATGCATAACACTTTATAGTGTAACATTTATACTATAAAAAATTCTATTTTAATATCGTGATGGTTTCAATCACATGCATGTAGGATATTGGGGTTGCCTTTTTTTTTCTTCTTAAAGACTTCGTTACCGTAGGACCTTTAAATATCCTTAATAGATTTTGAAAAAAGACAAGAAATCAGAATAAAATGTTTTTTTGAATATAAAAATATTATTCTTATTTAGAAACGGATTTAAATTGCTAACAGTAGTGATAACAATCACAACGGAAAGAAAACAGGACATGGAAAAGTGGTATGCATTAAAGCTCATGTTACATTTTTAAAGTATGACCCAAAAGTATATTTTGGTCATGATAATTTCTTGAAAATATATCAACAAAATAGATGATTTTTGATATGCGATGGCCATATATGCTGGTGGTGCCCAATGCAAACAGATGGTGAGCAAGCCACTACTAGACATTTTCTATTTTGCACGTAAACAATGTCAATGTTCTAAGAAAAGATGAGTAATAAATTATAATGGCAAAGTGCCTCGTGATCTCAGTCAAAAGTAAAGTGCACAACCAATGCACGCATTAAAAAGCCCTTCAAATAGAGTGGGCACCGGGGCACAGCCCACATCAGGCCCATGCCAGCATGGCCCACATTGAGCCCAAGCCGGCATGACACGGCTCATATGGGTCTAGGTTGGTACGATTCATAATATTTTTTTAATAAATTTTTTATATAAAAAAATATTTTTTAATAAATTTAAAAATTATTGAGAACAAAGAAATTTATTAGTATGAAGCCATCTTAATGGTGAAGGATTTGGCATAGACCCCTACCAGTTTATTAATTAAAATTAAAATGGTACATGAAGGAAGGAGGGATAAGCCTGACCTCTAGATATAATAAGAAAAAAGAAAAAAATAGACATGACTTACTTTAATAATTAAAAAAATAAAAATATATAATTATAAAATAGAGATGACTCACTCATTAGTAGTATTGTGTCATCATCATCTTCACTAGTTAAGTCATGTCCACCTTTATTTGAAGCCTCGCCTCAGCATCTAACTAATTTTTGAAGCAAAGAAGCATCTCAACAGTCTCGCCAATCATCCTACCTTTTTTTCATCCAGAACATGTCAACCTACACTAAAAGCGGATTCCGATGCTACTGTGGAGATCGACTAGCTAAAATATTCCGTGCAATGGTAGATATAATAGGATATTAATTTCTAACACTTCCACCAAGCTAATACATCTAGACTCTCTATTTGATCTTCATCATATGCAGAACGAAGATCGTTTCCTAAATAAAATTCTAATTCATTACTTAAAGATGAAGAAGATGATGAAGAAGATGAAGCATATGTGTGCCTTCTAATGAATGAAAAAATAGATGACGAATGAGATGTAAAAGAAGAAGCAGAGCTTTGAGCAGGTATTCTAAATCCACGAATTTTATCATCATATAAAACATAATATCATTAAGAAGTCATGTTATCTCATCTTTAGCAGGTTCAGGATTTTGATTCATGTTTTAACAATATTCATCAATTAAAATATTTATGCCATTTAATTTAATTTAGGATCAAAAACAGCAGCTAAGCTATGCAAAGGACATATCCCATTCCAATATTCATTCCATTTAATTTTCATATGATGTATAATAGGCATTAAAACATCATCATTTCTATATTCTTTAAATTTTTTACTAATTACGTATGCTTTTTGTAAAAATGAACAAGAAGTTAGATAATAAATACCAGAAAGAACATTTGTAGCATCATAAAAAGCATCAAAAAATCTTCTAAAATTTTACCTTAATTTCAATCAGTTTCAATCATATAAATCCTAATCCATGATCATTAATATAAGCACTTAATAAGTTCTTATATAGATATGCATCATGTATCATGGTATAGGTACTATTCCAATGATTAATTACATCAAGCTAAAATTTTTTAAATCGTTTACCATTCTTCACATAATTGTTTAAATTCTTGAAGCTTGATCTTGAAGCATGAATAAAAGAAACTGCATTTCTAATTTTTAAAATAACCTCTTGAATTATGTCCATACCAGATTGAACAGAAAAATTTAATATATGACATGCACATCTAATATGAAATAATTATCCATTTAAAATGGGATGCAAAGAGTCATTTAATAATACAACAGCAAAATTATTATTAGATGCATTATCAAAAGTAATAGATATTATTTTATTATTAATATTATATGAGCATGTAATTTGATAAATAGCATTTGAAATTTGTTGTCTTGAATGCGAAAAATCAAAAGCATGAAAAGCAAGAATTCGTTTATTTAATTGCAAATCATTATCAATATAATGAGCAGTAATAGCAATAAAACAATTACTACATACAGATGTTGACCAAATATCAAAAGTTAAAGAAATTCTAACATTTAAATTTGAAAGTGTTTCAATTAAACTTTGTTTCATTGCTAAACAGTTTGTCATAGCCACTCTTCTAAATACGCTTACTAGTTCTATAAGCAGGTTGTAGGCCTAATTGAGCATAATGTTCAAAATTAAAAGATTCACATAAACTAAAAGATAATTCATCCTGAACTATCCATCTTACAAGTAATTTTTTTTATTTTCATGATTATATGCAAAATCACCTACAAGTAATCCCTCTTGTATATTAAAGATACTTTGCTGATGGAAATCATGCATCCTATGAGTCTCTATATATCTTTTAAATGCCCTGTTCTTCCAGTACTATTACAACTATAAAGTTTTGCACATTTTCTATATTTTGCTTTGTAGACTCCATCAACCATAATTCTATCGAAATCATTCCAAACATTACTAGTCCTCTTACGAGAAGAGGTTTGACATTCACTGACATTGGCTCTAGAGGAAACTTAGGGTTGGGGTTGGGATTGGGGATTAGTTTTCTCACCCTCAGAAAAAGGGTGGATGCCAAAATTACTTTCGTTATAAGATACCATATCTAAAATTTTTAATTAATGAATGCAAAAAAATAAAAACTAACCACAAAAAGGAATTGAGAAGATGATTAGAGGTGGAGGCATGGAGCCAAGATTTGCGAGCTGCTAAACATCCTTTTGTGCTCTTATCAGTCGCCTCTCAACAAGAAGTGACCTTCTTTCTCTTGTACTTCTCAACAAGAACCTCCTCTTGTGTAGCACTTGAACACTTACTAGAGCTGTAGAGCACTTGCCATAACACTTGCAAACTAAAAATCAAATTGCTAGAGCTTGCTAGAAGAGAGAAATAGTAGTAGTAGAGAAGGAGAGAAGAGTTGGCTTGGTGTGTGAGAATAGGAAATGGGCTATTTATAAAAGTTATAATTTTTTTTCAAAAATACCTTTCAATATAGCTGTTATATGGTTTGGAGATAAAATGGTCAAAACCCCCCCTAACGGCTATAAAGCCGTTAGGAGCCGTGCTAGGCATGGCCCACTCACTAGTCGTGCCATGTCGAGCCTGAAATTTTTTTGGGCGTACCATAATCGGCACGGCCCGTTTGTTACTCGGTCATGCCAGGCACGACATGCCCAAGGGAACGGCACGTTAGGCCTGGGCCATGCCGTGCCAGGCCCATTGCCCAACTCTACCTTTGAACTGTTTTCCTCAAAAAAATAATAAGCAAAATTAAAAACAAAAAACGTCAAATGTAGAGTTTAATTAACCAATGAAAAGACCCAAAACCCAACTTAACCAAACCCAAAACCATGGTCTTAGAACTTTTCTCTGGTGGCGCATTGTAAAGGCTTTCTTTATGCAAATATTGACAAATAAATGCAGAGGTGGTGCTGAGTGTTCCTTCAAACCATTGTTAGTTTAGGAAAAAGCAAAGATGAAAGATAATGATAGGCATTTTCAGATGAAATTCTTGAAGCAGAAATGGGAAACTTTGACACTCACAATGTAATAATTTACGTTGTATATTTTTATATAAAACAAGTATCCATGTCTAGGACTAGGGGAAAAGCACAGTGCGCATCCCAATTCTATTGATATTAGAAGCTTATAGCCAATAGAAATGATGTTATTTACAAAGACAACACTTTGCTGCATTACAATTTCCAATAGATGCCCAATTTGTGCAGAATGCCTGCCACAATTGCCCAAAACAAGATCTGAGCAAAGATGACATAAAGGAGAATGCCCACCCTTTTCGAGTGCCATACCTTGATGAATATGTGCTTTGAATCCAATAAACCTGTCAGTGGATAGTTTAGCATTACTACTGGGGTGAAATGTCTTTAGCACATGAATTTAACTTACCAATATATCCAAAAATATAAATTAACGAGAAAAGGACTAAACATATACCAGTGTATTATTTGGGCTCCCATAATACCACCCATTGAGGAAGCCTTCAAATATGCCTTCTGCAGCCATTACAAACACAAGCATTGCATTCTTGCCAATCCACTCCAGTGGCAGAAAGAGAGTCCGCAGACCCAAAATGTCCACCTGAAGAGCACGAGACAGGATAAGTATTGTAAAATGTGCGGTTAAAAAAAAACAGAAAGAAGAGCAGGAGAGACTAGAAACGTAAATCTACTCCTTTGAATTGGTCCTAGCTAGTGCTTGGTGGACAGATTCCAATATCTTTAGAAGCCCAGTGATAACTGGTAAGTGAATTGAGTTTTAGCGCACAGATTTTGAAAATACATGAACCAAAACAAATAAATGTTGTTGAAGATGCGCTTCTATCACGCAAAATAAAAAAGGGAGAACAGAAATCTTCAACAAGAAGCGGGCGACTATAAGAGACAAATCGCAACATATTTCACGTGCACCAATGAGGATGCATAACTGACATGAAACCATGAAATGACAATACCCATCAATTCCACTGCAGACTTTAGACTAAAAGTGAAGTAACTTTTGCTGAGGTAAGTATTATAAATTAGCATCTGTCAGCATTATTGCATGATTATTAGATTGCATTGAGTTAAAAATAATAATAACTATATTTCAGTACTTGAAAAATATTTAGCGCTGCTCAATAACAGTTTAATGCAAGAACTTAAATTTTGTAGATGGTTGACAATCCATAAAGATACAAAAATGGATATATAAGCATGTCTGAATAACATCCTGGACATGCTTATTTTGTAAAAGAATATGTTACCATGGCAAGCATGTCTTCTGTTCACTTTTTAATAACATATAAGAAAACTAATGATGTGATAGTCATGGCATACCAGGAAATAAAAAATGGAGAAAACTATTGCTGCTGCTCCAGCTGTAACACAGACATAGCTAAAACTGTACAATTGCTTGTTTAGTGGAATAGCTGCATGCAAATAACAAAACATTATTAAATCCTGTCAGAATTAAAGAAAAAAGGCAACTAATAGTATCACCAGTATAAATAGCAGAAGAAAAAATATGGGTGACAACAGGAAAGTTTAAGTGTAAAGTTCAACCCATATTAGTTCTTTTACCATGTGTGAAATGCAGAATAATTCCGAAAATGAGGAGGGCCAGGCCCATTGGAACCCAAAACTTTAGTCTATTTAAATGACTCTGGATCAGGGGAAAAAAAAAGGGGTCATATAAAACAAAGCATCAGCATCTTTCAGTCATTCTCATTTTTTGTACTAAGTAAAAAAAAAAAAAAGCAAATTTAGAAACTGAAGTAAACCTTCATATGCACTAGCACATGTCCATATTGCACTCCAATGATTGTGGTCAAAATAGAAGAGATCGAGCTGCATAAGATCAAGCTTAAGCATAAGGCCCAAAGAAAAAATAGCATAGACACCTGAAGTAGAGATAGAAAATTAATTTTTCCAGTAACAGTGATGCGGGTAAGGAATAAGACGTCCACAATGCCATAGTCTGAGTAAAATCATAAAAGATGACCATACAACTGGGCATATATAGATAAGCACATAAATCAGTATTAAAATTCATGTTTCAATTGTAAACAATAAAAAATATCTGTCCAGCAAAGTCAGCATGTAAGTTGTAGCCAGGAGCCAGGAGTAATATGTAGCCATGTTCAATCTTATCTTTCAAGCAGAAACCCAAACGTTTGGATGATGATCTTGTTCCAGAGGCCTTGTCTCTAGATGCACCCCATTGATCAACACATCATCAAAATTAATTTATTAGGTGTTATTGGTGTTGTTAATCTAGCAAATATTAATCTACTAGCTATTGTGCTTCTTGCTCAAATTGCAAAGAACAGATGCACTAGTAAACTTGATGGGGCCAGTTGACCCCATGAAAAAATAAAATTTTTTGGACGGCCCCAAAGGCCGACAGCTCCATGACCGACGGCTCCATGACCGACGGCCCAAGACCGGCAGCTCCAAGACCGGCACCCCCAAAGGCCGACACCCGATGGCCCCAAAGGCCGACATCTCCAAGACCGACGGCCCCAAAGGCCGAACCCGACGACCCAAAAGGCCGACACCTCCAAGGCCGACACCTCCAAGGCCGGCACCTCCAAGACAGTCGGCCCCAAAGGCCGACACCTCCAAGACCGGCACCTCCAAGCCGAGCGGCCCCGGCGCTTCCAAGTCGGCCCCGGCACATCCCAGCGGCCCGGCGTGTCCAAGCTAGGCGGCCCCGGCATCTTCCTAGCTGGCCCCTGCGTCTCCAAGCGAGTCGGCCTTGGCACTTCCAAGCTAGGCGGCCCGGCACCTCCCAGGCAGCCCGGCACCTCCCAGGCAGCCCCAGCATCTTCCCAGCCAGCCCCTACTTCTCCAAGCCAGGCGGCCCCGGCATCCTCCCAGGTGGCCCCGGCATCTTCCAAGCCGGCCCTGATGTGTCCAGGTTAGGCGGCCCGGCACTTCCAATCTAGTCGGCCCGGCATCTTTCCAGCCGGCCCCTACTTCTCCAAGCAAGTCGGCCCTGGCATCTTCCCAGTCGACCCCGACACTTCCAATCTAGGCGGCCCCGGCACTTCCCAGCCGCCCCGGCGTGTCTAAGCTAAGCGGCCCGGCAACTTCCTAGCTGGCCCCCTACAACACCAGGCAGGTCGACCCCGACACTTCCTCCACGTCTCCAGTCCCGCCGAGTCGGCCAAGGCCATCCCAGGCTGGCCCGACTCGGCCCCAGCGTCTCCAGTCCTGCCGAGTCGGCCAAGACCATCCCAGCCGGCCCGACCCGACCCCGGCGTCTCCTGTCCCGCCGAGTCGGCCAAGGCCATCCCCGGCCAGTCCGACTCAGCCCCGGCGTCTCTAGTCCCGCCGAGTCGGCCAAGGCCATCCCTGGCCGGCCCGACTCGGCCTCGGCGTCTCCAGTCCCGTCGAGTCGGCCAAGGCCATCCCCGGCCGGCCCGACTCGGCCCCGGCGTCTCCAGTCCCGCCGAGTCGGCCAAGGCCATCCCCGGCCGGCCTGACTCGGCCCCAGCGTCTCCAAGTCCGCCGATTCGGTCCCGTCCCGGCACTGCCTTGCCAGCGGGATGGGCCCCAGCCATCTCGGGTCGACCCAGTTCGCCCTGATAAGACGGGATTCCCTAGTTCCCGTAAGATCAGCCCCAGCGGTTCAAGAAACCGTCTCTCTGACGCGCGCCGCCCAACAGCGCCAGACGCGCGCCGCCCGACAGCCCCGACGGCTGATGGGACGTAGCTGACTAATCAGCCCAGATTCACGCAAAGGCTCAGCAGATCTTTTGACTCATGCAACCCCACGTGATCATGCCAGGATCAAACCCTATAAAAAGATGAATTCACTCACCAAACAGGTACGCGCGATAACCCCCAAAATCGCCATCTCAACTCTCAAAGGAATTCCTCCTCCCTAAGATCCTTTTTCCACACAAAACAGGGCTCACTCGAGCCCTTCTTCGGCTGTGACCTCAGTCACTAACTTGACCGTCGGAGGGTCCCGCCGGAGACCCCCTCCGATCCTGGGACTTCTTTGCAGGCAACCTGGCGAAGCGAGGAACGAAAAGCACCTCCATTCCCGACGTCCAGGAGAGGTGATTGAGCGTCATCAAAACTCATATAGCACACTCAATACAATAAGATCACCACATGCAGAATTGCAAACTTTCTCTTCCCTATTCTCCACTCTAATTTACCCACCTTATCTGAATCTAATATCAGTGCTCATGCACTTGATAGGGATGTAAATGCAAAAGCAGACTGTAACGACCCGGGCCTACGGGCGGGTCCGTTTCGATATAAGAAAGTAAGACGGACAAGGCCCACACCAACTTGGGCCACCATAGCCCAAAAGGGATCCAATTGGTGCCTTGTCCTTCTTGCTTTACAACATATAAACCACTCAACCAACTCCTAATTTCCCGATGTGGGACTATTGGGAGGAGGATCACAATCTATCCTCCTTACAGAGGCGATGTCCTCGTCGCCAGAGGCAACCATCAAGCAGGCAGGGATCTAGAGATGGCCCCCACAGGTCTAAGAGGTGGCTCTCATCCCTCATGGATGTAGCACTTCGCCTTGTGTGGCACTTAGATCCTACACTTCGGCTGGTGCATGGCTCTGATACCATATTGTAACGACCCGGGCCCCGGGTCCGTTTCGTTACAAGAAAGCAAGACAGATAAGGTCCACACCAACTTGAGCCACCACAGCCCAAAAGGGATCCAATTGGGGCCTTGTCCTTCTTGCTTTACAACATATAAACCACTCAACCAACTCCCAATTTTTCGATGTGGGACTATTGGGAGGGGCATCACACAGACTAAGATGATGTAAGGGAGAGAAATAAAACATTATAAAGTAAATACATTACTCTCTATTAAAGTATAAAACACATTTTCTTGGTGGAATAAACATATTAAAGAAGCAGTATAGGATATACTTGCATCACCAAAATGGCAAAAGATATTAAGAATGATACCAGATACTTTTACTTCAGATTAAAATATAAACAATTCTTCTACATCTTTCTAGTTGGGCAAACCTTAGGATTCCTTCAGGTTCAAATGGGGCTTGGCACCATGCAGGAGCATCCTTACGGAGAGGTCCCTCATGAGGAGAATTAGCAGTGCATGCCTGTATGACTTTGGAATATATAACATTCGCAACTATGATATGAAGAAAGTTCTGGGTGGGATTCCCCCCTCACTTTCTATATTTTTAAAAGAAAAAAAGAATATTGAAAAAGTCATTGGTTAGTAAGCAAGAATGAAGAAGTAAATGGTCTAATTTGATAAAAAGAGGACCTTAGATCTCTTCCAAGCTGGATGCTGATACATGTGGTTGATACCCAGCACTTGTCGGTCAATATAACCTACAGCATTACAAGAAGGATCCAATTTCCCCCTTGTACCACATGCCACCTGAACGTCGAGAACCACATAATTGTGTTAATAATTGATCAAAGGAAACAAAAGTTCCATGTTATGAGAAACCAATGCCATGACACCTACAATTAACTAGCAAAGCTGGATAACAATTTGTTAGGCTAATAATAATAAACGGAATACTGTTCAGAAAATCATCACATTTCCTGCATTAAACAAGGTGTCTCCACATGAGAGAAGGTATCAATAGATATGCATGTCCAAGCATCACACTTGTGAACATCACGTGAGGAGCTGAGGTGTAGTTGGCAGTTACTTAGATGGACGCATGAACTACAAGTCTAGTGCGTCTAAACCTCATAAAGCTGATAGTTGTTCTAGATATCTATCAGGTTATCACCAACCCATTTTGTTGGTGGAAAGACAACATGATTAATGGTTTGACTAGGGTCTGAAACCTGTGCCTGCACTAAATAAAAGGCTTGGAAGCCCAGTTCTTCATTAAGTAAAGAACATAAATAAACAACCCCATCTTGCAGAAGAGTTGCTAATTCCCAGCAGAGAGACTAACAAAGGATCACTAAGGGCAGTTATTGTTTGCACAGAACTTAAACAGAAAAGTGACAAGATTCTCTGCATCTTCACCTACATCTTTCTTTTTTCAGAGTCACCCCTTAGCTGGAGTTGTCTTCGGGGCTACTCTTCTATCTGGCTTGGCACATCACCAACTCATATAATTAAGAGCTCCAGTCTAAGGTTGGTTAAATTTTTAAAAGACAGGCATTGCTAAAATTGATTCGGTTATCTGAAAATTCCTTCAGCTCATGCAAGGGAGCTCATAGGTCCACTCAAGAAAAAGAATGCTACTGGAAATTTTGACTCCATTTTTTCAAGTCAATAAAGTGAGCTGAGCATATTGCAAGATTTGTGCACCAACAAATGGCTGAGCAAGGTATCAGACCTGATTCCACTGGGTAAAAAAAACTTGACTTCTACAAATATTATTAGTGAAAATTATTTATCTCCAAAAATTATCAACGTCGTGGGCTACAAACTGAAAAAGGATGAAGAGTTTACAAAATGAAGTGCACATCAAAGGGCAGACTCAGTACCCTCAAAGCAAACTCTCACCAGAGCTAGTCTGTTGTCATGAAGAATGTACAATTACCCATACACTATGACTATTAATGCAGAAAATATAATATTATATTACTTAACTTGCTGCTTTGGACCTTTTGTGCATTCAAGTGCTCCATTAACCCAATAAATGAGAACTACTCCTACTACTTGAAATGCTGAAATGATTTTTCTACAAAAGCCTAACTGGTCATTAAAAACAAAATGCGTGGAATCAAAACTCCATCCCTTGGTGTCCAGGCTTAATAAAATAAAATGTTTTATGATCTATTTAATATAAATACAACCAGTGTTTAAATTGCATCTTAAGCATCTTTGAGACTTAAAAATTCATGTGATTAATAAAAATATGTCAATGCATTTGGGTTACAGAAATTGATGTCCATGTTAATTTGCGTCTCTTACAATACATATGCTATGATGCATCTCCTCGCAGATGCCTAAAACACTTTGCTTATAGATACATTATGGGACAGTATCAGTTGAGAAATATAAAATTTCACTGAAAAGTCAATAAAATTAGATGAAAAACATGTGTTAAATTCCTTACTATGTATTTGTTAACAAATATAGACCAAGTTTAATATATGATTCATGCCAACTCATTATCGACAAGTAACATATGTAAACAAAATTCAGTGACAATCAGGCTTATTCAGATATCAGATTTAAATTTTTCCAAGCTATAAGAACGAATAGCATAGTAATGTCAATTCTGTTGGTACTTGATTATGCAAAAAGATGCAGTAGCATGTTTGACGTTATGTAACATTAAAAAAAATGGTGTATGTGTGTTGCAATAGGTCACTCTAGCAAAATTGACACATCAATTCTTGAGATTAGCAAGTAAACTACTTACGGTGAAGAATTTCCCATTGTCCTGGCTATCAGTGTTGTGCACTGTGAACTCCCAGTCAGGAACATATGCCACAAATTACCAGCAAGTAGGTCACAAGAATACAGGCACCAAGAAGCCTGATAAATTTAAAGGACAAGAAAATACTTGAATGTCAGTTACAAATGCATAAGTAAACATATTATATCATTCATATATTGTTTATTGCGTAAATATCCTGATGACAAAACAATGTAAAGTTGTATGTCTCTAACATGCCATTAAGCAAATGATCATAGATGGCATGTGCTATGGTCATCTAAATGCAACTGCAAAATAAAACAAGCAGAGGTTGTATGCCCACTGATGTCTCTAAAGAAAATATTATCTGACTTAACGTCAAGGAGAGAACAATTGCCAGAATCAGAATAAATGTGGGGGGTGGAAGATGAAGCAGAAGTGAAGCATGAAACCACACATGGAAGAAGCATCAGATACAGCAAGTGTGAGATGCCTGGCAAAAGGAACATATAGATAAGAAATATCTATGGAATCACCAAAAATTGCATAAGTAAAAGGATAAAAAAGCATATGATAATAACATATTAGGATTCTAGTTTTTCATTCCATATTGTTCTCCTTTTGTTTTAAAAGAGAATACTACAATTACATTTTTGTCTTTTTAATTCTCTCTTCAAGTCAGAAACTTAGTCTGCTATGGAATATATGCCCTGCAAAAAAATTTCATATATTTTCAGTTTTAGTTAGCACAAGTCTCCTCGATCTAAAAACGTCGTTTAGGTTTCCTAATAAGTTTCCTGGAAAATCTAGATATTAGTGTGTGATAGGGGCTTCACTGTATATTTGAGAAACACTTGATAGATGGGGTGGTTTCTTTTTTTCAATTAGGAGCTGGTGAAGGAAGTTAATCGGTTAACTGGGGTGGGGCGTTTGGCTTGGTTATACCATACCATTGCCAGCAGTATAGCTTAAATATCGAGCATGTTGTAGATGGTTGATCTCCAGCTTTTGCATCCTTTGTCAGAATTTCCAACATTGCTACTACCAAATATGCAAGAGCAATTCGCTAGAGATGCAAGAACAACAGCACCAATCAGATTTAACTCAGGTATAATAAACGGTGATAAGTCAACCAATATAAGGTTCATGTTTCACCTGGAGGATGCCACACCACCTTATGTGCTTCATGTCAACTCCATATGATAGTTTATCAGGAGCATGTGAGTATCCACCTACAAAATCATCAGACACTGTTAGAATAGAATAGATAAAGAAGAAAATATTGATACAAATTCCAATAACTCAAGAAACTACACTCGATGTGATTATACAAATTCTACATAACTAAAGTTGCCTACCATCAACATCTTGCTACAAGCAACCTACACATGCGACGCTCCCAACAACATCATCATCATCATCTAAGTTGTTTCCTAATAAAACAGTTCTGCTTTGGAGCACAAACTAGTCGAGAAGGCTCTAATGCAGGATGGAGCAGATCTTCATTCTTCTCTACTTGTAAAATAAGTGAAGAAAACTCTGTAACTCTGTTACAGCAAAGAGGCCCTAGTAAACAAGACTTTTATCTTGTTCATGTGGGCTTTCTTTATTGCCTAACATTCTAAACCATACTAGCTCGATGACCCTATATCCACATTATGAAAATTTTCCTTAAATTGTAGAGAGAATAAGGAAAAGTTAGTTGGAACCATGGTAACAAGACGAACCAACCCAACTGAAAAGTCATTTAATTTTCAATCTTGGTTTGGTACAGACCCTGAACCAGTGCGAACCATGCTAAATTGCTCAGATCGGTCTAGTTTGGATGTGGAATGGGTGGCAAGTGGGCTGGGTCTCATGTGGGCTCATATCCTCTCTCCTCTCTCTTATATTCTCTTTTCTCTTCTTTTTTTAATTTACTTAAGAGTTCTCATGAAATAAAAAAAAAATCCCTTATTTGAATTTAACAAAATATTAAAAAAATCAATTTTCTTTTGAGTAAAAAGTCAACTCTGCCTCTTAAGAACAAATTTGACGAGTTTTAGGAAATCACGGTTTAGCAAATATCAAGTTATGGTACTTTCATTTCGAATAAAAATATCAAAAAATAATTTAATATAAAAATGGTGAGAAAATAAAATACCTAAAAAATTATCATAAAATAATTTGTAAAACTTTGGTCAACACTTGATCAAATTGGTAAGATTTTCAAACTTCAATGGGATCACGGTGAACCTTACACTAATCTATAACAATTTAATACTGCTCCTCAAAATACTAAAATTAAATTAGTCATAAAATCTTAAAGTTAAAATGTATTTCTTAGATTTCAAACTAGATCAGAGGATAAGAGCTCATGAAAAGGCCGAACCACTAGCACGCTACCAGTTCGGTTTAATTCAGTACCGAACCAAATTAAATCGGCCCAGTACTAGGTCATAGTTCAACCTACCTTGGTTGGAACTAAACAAAGTGAATTGCTAAACCAAACTTGGCAAAGATATCAAGCTGATTTTGGTTGCAATAACACTCCATGAAGCAAAATGCTGTAATTGCCAAGCCATAAGGTTTATGCTGAGCTTCAAGACTATTATATACATTATGCTACAAAACATACTGCATTATGGCCTAGGGAAGAAGATCCTGCCAAAATGTAGACTATAATGCTAATAGCTATGACTTACTGTTAATTGATTTGAATAGGTCTCTTCATGGGAGAAGCTGACCCTCCAGAACCTGAACTTTGTCTTTCTAAAACCTTCCTCTACGAAGATGAGACTAGTTGCATGAATCATATGGTTACTTGAAGCTGCAATGATGAACCTTGAACTCCATATGAAGGAAATTTGGCCTAAGGAACCTGCTTGTGAAGTCACTTTTGAAGATAGGATTCCCAAGTGGTAGGAGATATAGGTGGGCAACCTTGGGCTAAGAAGATTATTCAGCTCGTTCAAGAGCAAGATGTGTGACATGTACTTTTTTTTTTTTTCCTCTGATGTTATATGTGCAAAGATTGGGTATCACTAAATCTGTATCTGTTTAAAATATTTATAGATATGGATCAGATATTAGTATTTCCATATTTGTTTTAAATCCATAAGAATTATTTTTTCAATAAATCCATATTTTCTTGAAGTCTCCACGGATAAAATATGGACGTTTATATTATCTGCATTTCAGAACATAAATGAAAATTAACAGATCATCAATAGAATCAAGAAAATAAATTAACATGTTCTTCAAAATAAACTAATACAAAAACTGACTGGACGCTTAAAACCTAAACTTAAATAATTTATTAACATTATGAAAAGAACCATTGTTATGGTAGACTAGAATCTAAATTCATCTCAGAACAGCAATATTCACATTCAGATATCCTGTATATGGGCATCTGTATGAAGCCAAATAATAATTTTAAATCATGTCCACATAATCTAATTGCATCTAATTTTGACCAAAAATGCAAGTTCCATTAATAATCTACTTGTTATGCTCTGAAGCAAATCACAGGTATGTGATACAATAATGTAAAATTCTAAACTGTGGTCAGTGAACAGTTGTCATTATGGCAACAAAAATTTCAGTTTTCCCATTCAAACACAAACTCTATCCACCTTGCAAGATAATGCCCCAGAACAGCAGCTTGAGCGTCCTGACCACCACCCTCCTCACAGCCAGAAGTCGATCCGGTATCCTCTGCACGCAAAACCAAATAGACTTTTAAGATCACCTCCTCACCGTCAGAGATTGGAAATGACGCGACGAAGAAACTCCAGACCTTGAGAGAGAGGGGAATGGCCATCCCCACGATGAAGAGAAAGAAAGGCATCACGAAATCGGCGAGGTTGCAGCCATTCCACGGCGCATGGCCTATCACCGGCCACTCGCCCCCTGCTCCGTCCACCAAGATCATCATCTGCGGCACATACCAGATCAGACAGCTACGCGTCAACGAGAGAGGAATGGAAGGATTCTCTACCGTCCGATTTCACGGTTCCTTTTTTTGAATCCGGGACGCGGGAAGTGGTGAAGAAGAGGGAGGTACCGCGACAGTGAGGCCTCGGAAGATGTCGAGCGAGGCCACGCGCTTCGCCCGGCGGGGCTTGTCGGCCTGAGGGGCGGCGACGAGGCGGTCGGGGTCCTCGTCGGCGGTGGACTTGGATCGACGGAGGAGATCTTGCCTGGCGGCCATTTCTTGCTTGTTGGGGCTCGGAGAGGAGCTCTTGGTGGGGAGAGCGTCAGTGTGGTCCGGTTGGCGATGGAGTGTGGACCGAGGAGTATTCACTGGCGTTCAACCAAGAAGATTCCTTGCATTATTGTTAGTTTGTTTTGACGCGGAACCTCTTCGCTCGATGTTGACACATGCGTGCGTGATTAGGATGGCAAGTCTTTTCCAGCCAAGGATCCCAATCCAGCCTCCATCCCGTCAAAGAAGACGATCTCCGTTTCAACTCCATCTCTTTTTCCAGCCCATCCCCTGTTGAAAAAAAAAAAAAAAAAAAAAAAAAAAAAAAAAAAAAAAAAACGCCCGCGACCGGCTTCTTTCACGCAACGTTCGTTTCAACGTTGCGTGAACATTGAAAGATAATTTTTTAGAAAACGATTCAAATAATTTATTTTATAAATTATTTTTTAACATAATTTAGGATTAACGGCACCTTTAAGGTCATTATGATCCGAGCCGTTGAAGCTTTTATGGGCCGAGCCTATAAATAGGCTTAAGAATTCAGATTGAAGTAAGAAATCACTAGAATAATTTGAGTAGCCTATATGATTTTTTTATTTATTTTGTTTTTATATATTTTATTGATCTTTTGGGCATCTAAAGGTAATCATGGGTTTGCACCTCCACACAATCGTGCTCATAGTAGGAGGATCGGGTCGAGCCGGGTCGTTGTACCTTGGGAACAGATCGCCAACAACCTGCACGAAGGGCAAAATCTGATCCTTAGGGTAGTCTAACACGCTTCGGTCCGGTTTGATCCATCTTATCTTTTGGTTTTACTTTATTTGTATATTTAAATTTCTATAACATATTTCTAGCAATTTTAGAAAGGATTTTTTTGTAAGATCAAAAATTTTTCCAACAGCTAAGGATCAGATTTTTTCTTCTTTTCTAGAAATTGCTAGATTTTCATTCCATCTTCTTATTCTGCTTTTGCATTTGCTCAACATATAAAGTTTTCATGCCACCCTGAAATGCATGTGCATTAATGGTGCAAATGTTGCTATGCTAAATTATGATCATCCATTGGGCCCAAGATTTAAGGGAAAAGATTATGGTTTGAATACTTATTATTTTCCTTGGCAAAATATTAACATTGCTGAATGCTTTAAGTTATATTTCATAAGTTGATCTTTTTACCGTTGGAAGGGATTGTTGTGCTATGTTGCTTTAAAAGAGTTAGTTGATACACGCCATTTTTCTTCTTCCTTACTAATTTTTGTTAAATATATGGTAAAATGAATACTCAGTTTATCTTCACCATCAGATAGTTAAGTGCTCATGCACATACATGGACAGAAATTGGTGTAACAAATCTTGGTTATTAAATAGATTGGGCAATCATGGTCATGTACTTAGCCTATAATAAAAGCGACTGTCCAGCTATCTCTGCAATTTGCTATGCAATTGTTTTAGTACAAACAATCATTATTTGGTTTATCTGCTTCATTTGTAGTATCAATTTTAATACATTTTGATATGCCTCGGGCGATATATGGTGAGCATAAAATATACTAAACTGATAAATAAGACATAACAAAAATAATAACATATGACATTGTTGTCTTATTCTAAATGTTAGACACTGTTGAGCTTCCTTTGTCTTCTGACTTGTTAGAGGTTGAAGCTTGGATCTTGGTTTGTGTGCATGGGTTTGTTCAACATGTCAGAGGCTTCTTTCTATTCACCGAACATTCACATGTTTAATTATATGTATATAAATACATACGCATTTATACATGTATGCATATAGGTACACAGACGTGTGCAAATCAGGTGGGGCTTGTCACATCTTAGTGCCCAAGTACATATATAATATGTATACTTATTCTCTCCTCAAGTTGGTGTAGTAACTAACAAAGCTAACAAATATAAAGCTGAAGTGCTAATCAGAAAGTGAATTACTTTGTTCACTGGATAGATGGACAAGGGGTGAAGTCATCAAACAGGTGGTTAACCATTCAGCATGAAAACAAAGCCTTGTTGAAAAACACACATGCTTGCACTTGTGCACATAATATATGCGTGCTTGTATATAGATATATTTTTATATCATCTTATTATTTAACTTTCAAGTGCAGCTACTAGCATATATATTGCATTCTTACATAAATGCAAAAGTTTTTCTGTTCCGGATAAGTATTTTTTGGTATAGTAATCAATATTTAATATCTCCTTGTTGTGTTGAAGTTGCTAGACAAAAGTGACAGCATTGGGCAAATACTTATTGCTTACCTACTATTGTGAATCTTTTATGTTACCAAATGGCAAAGAATGGATGAACTTGGATGCTGTGACAAGGTATGTCATATAAATGCTCTATTTTGAGTCTCTTGAAATCTATTGCATGAGATTTAATAAAAGTTTTTATAATTTACTCATGACTGTTGGAATATCCAACTTATTGTTTACCTTATATTTGGATATTCAATTCTAATATATCTTTGCCTGATTCTTATTTGAGGTCTAGTCCAAAAATAATATTATCTCTTTGGAATTTGCCGAGAAGATTTTGGCAAACTAATTAACCAAGGAGTTATCTAGGAATGGAGTCCTAGATTCATCGAGGGGGATGTGGCTTAAGCCCATTATTTGGTCGCCAGCAGTGGATACCCAACCTCTGTGATTGGAGATCCCATGAATGAGGTTCAATGTGGTAGAAACGAAGCTGATTGAGTGATCGTGTTAGAGCACAAATTTTTAAAAATTTTCATCCCATCCCTATGATGAGTGCTCTTATAAAGTGACAAAGTAAATTTGTGTAAGGTTGAGTCATACTCTTAATGGATCCGAGGTAGGTTATCTGCAGGGTATTGTCACAAATACCCTTGGAGGATTCACCTATATGAGAATCGTCATATTAGGCCGTGACTAAAGGTTTGGGCTAACCTTAAAGAATTCTCATGAAAAATCAAGGTACTAAGCGCAAGGCCTTTAATATGCGCTGACCGCTTAAACCCAATTGATCCATACTGTGTGTGTGATTAGTAGAAGTCTGAGTCAAAGGACCTAGTTCAAGGTCTAATCCACTATGGTTCCTTCAGATGTATACAATCAACACTAAGTGAGGTTCAAGTCCATAGGACACCTCACCTATTGCGCAGTATAAGATGCCCTAAAATTTTTATTATATTTATTTTATTTTTATTTTTTTAAAAACTTTTGTGGGAGATTGTTAGAAAAAAGTTTAAATAAAAAAAAAAAAGAATGCCCGCGACCGGGCTTCTTTGACCGCAGACGTTCCGTTGGAACGTTGCGTGAACGTTGGAAGCCAACGTTTCAGAAACGGCCCAAATAATTTATTTGTAAGCCGTTTTTGACGTAATTTGGGGCTAACGGCTATTAGGCCTTTAAGGCCATTATGGGCCGAGCCGTTGGAGCTTTTATGGGCCGAGCCTATAAATAGGCTCAGGGATTTATATTGAGGCAAGGAATCAATCTAGAATAATTTGGAGTAGCCTATATGATTTTTTTCTCATTTTGTTTTTATTTTTTATGATCTTTGGGCATCTAAAGGTAATCGTTGGGTTTGCACCTCCACACGATCGTGCTCGTAGTAGGAGGATCGGGTCGAGCCGGATCATTGTACCTTGGGGAGAGATCGCCAACAACCTGCACGAAGGGGCAAAATCTGATCCTTAGGGCAGTGTCTAACACGCCTCGGTCCTGGTTTAGATTCATCTAATCTTTTGATTTTACTTTATTTGTATATTTGAATTTCTATAACATATTTCTAGCAATTTTAGAAAGAGATTTTTTTTGTAAGATCAAAAAAAATTCCAACATCCCCATCCCCATCCACGCCTCTGTTCCTCGTGTCCCCTTCCCGGCCTCCGTCCGGCCCCTACCGTATGGATGTCTTTATTTTCAGAAGGATTTCATTTTTTGTTGGAGCTTTAAAATTTTAAAATTAATATTTCTAAAATTTTTAATGACAGCATATTTTTGAAATGCAGTATTTTAAAATATAATATTTAAGAATTTGCAAAAAAAAAAA
>UESW01003893.1:982302-1168914 GCA_900491605.1 Calamus simplicifolius
AGCTCCAAGGCCGATGGCTCCAAGGCCGGCAGCTCCAAGGCCGACAGCTCCATGTCCGGTAGCTCCATGTCCGGTAGCTCCATGGCCGACGCCTCCAAGGCCGACACCCGACACCTCCCAAGCGGCCCGGCACTTTCCTAGCTGGCCCCCGGCGTGTCCAAGATAGGCGGCCCCGGCACCTTCCAGCGGCCCGGCACTTCCCTAACCGGCCTCCGGCATGTCCAAGCCAAGCAGTTTGGCACTTTCCTAGCCGGCCCCCGGCGTGTCCAAGATAGGCGGCCCCGGCACCTTCCAGCGGCCCGGCACTTCCCTAGCCGGCCCCTGGCGTGTCCAAGCCAAGCGACCCGGCACTCTCCTAGCCGGCACCCGGCGTGTCCAAGATAGGCGGCCCCAGCACCTCCCAGCGGCCCGGCACTTCCCTAGCCGGCCCCCGGCATGTCCAAGCCAAGCGGCCCGACACTTTTCTAGCCGGCCCCCGGTGTGTCCAAGCCAAAAGGCTCGGCACTTTCCTAGCCGGCCCCGGCGTGTCCAAGCTAGGCGCCCGGCACCTCCCAAGCCAAGCGGCCCGGCACTTTCCTAGCCGACCCCCGACGTGTCCAAGCCAAGCAGCCTGGCACTTTCCTAGTCGACCCCCGGCGTGTCCAAGCTAGGCGGCCCCGGCACCTCCCAAGCTGGCCCCGACACTTTCCTAGCCGGCCCCCAGCGTGTCCAAGCTAGGCGGCCCCGGCACCTCCCAAGCGCCTCGGCACCTCCCAAGCGCCCTGGCACTTTCCTAGCCGGCCCCCGACGTGTCCAAGCTAGGCGGCCCCGGCACCTCCCAAGCGCCCCGGCACTCTCCTAGTCGGCCCCCGGCGTGTCCAAGCTAGGCGGCCCGGCACTCTCCTAGCCGGCCCCCGGCGTGTCCAAGCTAGGCGGCCCCGGCCCCTTCCGGCCGGCCCCGGCACTTCCCAGCCGGCCCCGGCATCTTCGTGCCCGCCGAGTCGGCCCGACCATCCTTGGCCAGCCCTTCTCGGCCCCGGCGTCTTCAGGCCCGCCGAGTCATCCCCGGCCATCCTGGCCGGCCCTTCTCGGCCCCGGCATCTCCGAGCCGGCCGGGCCGGCCCCAGCAATCCTTGGCCGGCCCCGCCCCGACACTTCCTGGCCGGAGAGGACGGCCCCGGCTTTCCCCTCTCCGATGGGACAGAACCCACCAACCAGCTGCAGCCACCCACTTTGATGGGACTTGACCTGCAGTCCTGACATATCAAAGAAGGAAGCAAGCTCTGCCATTGCTGCCATCACCTTAAATGCTCTGACAAGTGGTAGAACCCCATGCCTCATAGACATCAGCTCTGACACTTCACCCATCAAGGTCATCATTACAAGGCCTCAACTAGTCAAGCCAGACAAACTCTAAGCACCTATAAAATGGGTAAGAGAGACCCCGACCAGGTAACTGAACTGAACGGGACTAAGAACTGATAACCACAACAATACTCTAAACGCTCATTCTTGCTCACAGAGAGCTCTTCTCTGAGCCTCTCTCTCTTTCTCTTTCGAGCTTCCTCAAGCTCACGGCTGTTGCCCAGAGCACTGACTTGAGCGTCGGAGGGTTCCCGCCGGAATCTCCGGCCCCCGGGACTATTTGCAGGCTCCCAGACGCGAGAAGCTCGCCAGAAGATCCCGGGCTCGCTGGAGAAGGCGACCGGACGCTTACGGACGTTCGAGGGGGGTGATCTGGCGGCATCATATTGATCTCTTTTTCCACACCAAAAAGGGCTCATTCAAGCCTCCCTTTTTAGCTGTGACCTCAGTCGCTAACTTGGGCATCGGAGGGTCCCACCGGAGAATCCTCTCCGGTCTTGGGACTTCTTTGCGGTCAACCCGGTGAAGCGAAGGTTGGAGAAGCACTCCGTTCCCGATGTTCAGGATCGGTGATTGGGCGTCATCAGATTGGCGCGCCAGGTAGGGGGAGAAAGCAGAGTTCTGTGACACTAAGCTACAAGCTCTCACTCCCTCTATGACAACAATGGTGAATAAAAATATGGTGATGACAAAGACCCATGGAGCTTCCGCTAGTAACGCTGGGGGGGCACCCTTAACGAGCTGACCAACAAGAGGCTGGCTCTCTGCCCCATCGTCACCACTATCTCGGGCCATTCAGGCAGAGCATCATGCCACCCTTACTCTGCAAGTCCAAACATCAATGGCAGCTGCCCAAAAGCTACGGGAGCGATATTTCGTGGCCTCACAGCAACAAACAAGAGCCCATGCTGCTTCTTTAGTTGTCGCTCAAGCCATCCACCATCCATCCGTGAGAGATCTCCCCAGCGAGAGAATCACCACTGTCATATTTCTCTGGAGCTCATCGGCAATTTAAGGCTCAGGCTCGTTAGCCAGCAAGAGCCTGCCCTCGGATTTCAGCACTGGTGCCCCCCGCCTTCAATCAACATAGTTTCCTGAGGGGCAGGTCGTCAACTCAGCGGAAGGAGAGAGAGACCGTGGAAGCTAGAGGGCCCCTTGCCTTAGACCAATGTGGAGGCTGCCCGAATCTTGTAACTCCCAGCAACATCTTCTCTTCTAGCCGTCCGTCTTCAGCGGACTCTCCGGGTCGTTCGTCTTCAACGGCCGCTATCTGCCTTGGCTTCCCTCGGCGACCTCTGGCTCCCGAGTCCGACTCCGACCCTCGTCCGTGGCTCCGCTCCAGCGTCCCCGGCTCTAGATCCCATCTCTCTCTTCATCGCACTTCGAAGATGGTTCCCCAACTTCATTTCGGAGAGGAGCTGGTCATCAACCAACTCCAGGCTCCGTCCCAACTTGATTCCCTGGGGGGCGGACCACCAGCGGGCAGAAAGGCTCAAATCCACATAAGAAAAACAGGGGTACTACAAGAGCTAAGTACCCTGCACCTAAGATAATTTCCATTCATTGATACTTAAAAATGTCATGCAGGGAAGACCAACCTCGCGTTGGCATCCAGAAGCCCAATGTACCATCAGCACCGAAGACCGGTGTACATCGGATCCAAAAAAGCTCCTGATGACTCTCAACTCTCAGGTCGCCCTTCGGGGTTAAAAGGCTCCTGACGACTCTCAACTCTCAGGTCGCCCTTTGGGGTTAAAAATGCTCCTGACGACTCTCAACTCTCAGGTCGCCCTTCGGGGTTAAAAAGGCTCCTGATGACTCTCAACTCTTAGGTCGCCCTTCGGGGTTAAAAAGGCTCCTGATGATTCTCAACTCTCAGGTCGCCCTTTGGGGTTAAAAAGGCTCCTGATGACCTCAACTCTCAGGTAGCCCTTCAGGGTTAAAAAGGCTTCTGACGACTCTCAACTCTCAGGTCGCCCTTCAGGGTTAAAAAGGCTCCTGACGACTCTCAACTCTCAGGTCGCCCTTCGGGGTTAAAAAGGCTCCTGACGACTCTCAACTCTCAGGTCGCCCTTCGGGGTTAAAAAGGCTTCTGATGACTCTCAACTCTCAGGTCGCCCTTCGGGGTTAAAAAGGCTCCTGACAACTTTCAACTCTCAGGTCGCCCTTCGGGGTTCAAATGGCACTCAACGTCCTCAACTTTGCCTCAGCAGCTTCATCATAGCCTCAACGGCTTCATTTCAGCCTCAGCGGCTTCAGCCCTGCATTAGCGGCCAATGGCCAATCGGGTAATACCTTCGTTTAAATTGTACACTTGCAACATATCGCTGGTTACTTTCAGCTATCAAGAGGCCCCAAGACAGCTCACAGCTGGAAGAGGCCAACTCCTCAGCTCACAGTTGACGGGCACCCACCTCTAAACTTCATGCCAAAGTAAAGAGCCCCACCAAGCTCACCAACAAATGCTGCAAACGTGGAGCCTCCCAAAACGAAGCAGAAGGAGACAAATTCCTCCAACAAAGAACTAACATTATTGTAGCCTCAGCGGCTCCCCTATCTTAGGAGCATCATTGCGGCATCATTGGCTCTTTGCCTCAACAGCATTTGGACAGGGACCCACATCCAAACTTCATGTCAAAGGATAAAGACCCAAGTCAAGCGAGGATCAGCCACTTGGGAGGTACGCCCCTTTCACCTTGCTGGGGTGGACCCGCTTCGACTCAGGGGCGAGGGGGCATCTGATGTGGCTGATCCAACGCCGTTAGAGAACCATGAAGGAAGGAAACCGACGGAGCCCCCCTTTGGCCTCCAAAGGGCCCTTCGGCCAAGATAGCATTTATGGCATCATAAAGCCACGCGCACCCAATTGCTCTAAGCTCCAAGGCCGACAGCTCCAAGGCCGACAGCTCCATGGCCGACAGTTCCAAGGCCGACAGCTCTATGGCCGGCAGCTCCATGGCCGACGGCTCCAAGGCCGACAGCTTCATGGCCGATAGCTCCAAGGCCGACGGCTCTATGGCTGATAGCTCCAAGGCCGACAGCTCCAAGGCCGACAGCTCCATGGTCGGCAGCTCCAAGGCCAACAGCTCCATGGCCGACAGCTCCAAGGCCGGCAGCTCCAAGGCCGACAGCTCCAAGGCCGACAGCTCTAAGGCTGACAGCTCCATGGCCGATGCCTCCAAGGCCGACACCCGGCACCTCCCAAGCGGCCCGGCACTTTCCTAGCCGGCCCCTGGCGTGTCCAAGATAGGCAGCCCCGGCACCTCCCAGCGGCCCGACACTTCCCTAGCCGGCCCTCGGCATGTCCAAGCCAAGCAGCCCGGCACTTTCCTAGCCAGCCCTCGGCGTGTCCAAGATAGGCGCCCCGGCACCTCCTAGCGGCCCGGCACTTCCCTAGCCGGCCCCCGGCGTGTCCAAGCCAAGCGGCCCGGCACTCTCCTAGCCGACCCCCGGCGTGTCCAAGATAGGCGGCCCCGACACTCCCAGCGGCCCGGCACTTCCCTAGCTGGCCCCTGGCGTGTCCAAGCCAAGCGGCCCGGCACTTTCCTAGTCGGCCCCCAGCGTGTCCAAGCTAGGCGGCCCCGGCACCTCCCAAGCTAAGCGGCCCGGCACTTTCCTAGCCGGCCCCCGGCGTGTCCAAGCTAGGCGGCCCCAGCACCTCCCAAGCCGGCCCCGGCACTTTCCTAGCCGGCCCCCGGTGTGTCCAAGCTATGTGGCCCCGGCACCTTCCAAGTGCCCCGGCACTTTCCTAGCCGGCCCTCGGCGTGTCCAAGCTAGGTGGCCCCGGCACCTCCCAAGCGCCCCGGCACTCTCCTAGCCGACCCCAGGCATGTCCAAGCTAGGCGGCCCGGCACTCTCCTAGCCGGCCCCCGGCGTGTCCAAGCTAGGTGGCCCCGGCCCCTTCCGGCCGGCCCCGGCACTTCCCAGCCGCCCCGGCATCTCCGTGCCCGCCGAGTCGGCCCCGGCCATCCTTGGCCGGCCCCTCTCGGTCCCGGTGTCTTCAGGCCCGCCGAGTCGTCCCTGGCCATCCTGGCCGGCCCTTCTCGGCCCCGGCATCTCCCAGCCATCCCTGGCCGGCCCCGCCCTGGCACTTCCTTGCCGGGGAGGACGGCCCCGGCTTTCCCCTCTCCGATGGGACAGGACCCACCAACCAGCTGCAGCCACCCACTTTAATGGGACTTGACCTGCAGTCCTGACATATCAAAGAAGGAAGCAAGCTCTGTCATTGCTGCCATCACCTTAAATGCTCTGACAAGTGGTAAAACCACATGCCTCACAGACATCAGCTTTGACACTTCACCTATCAAAGTCATCATTACAAGGCCTCAACTAGTCAAGCAGACAAACTCTAAGCACCTATAAAATGGGTAAGAGAGACCTTCGACCAGGTAACTGAACTGAACGGGACTAAGAACTGATAACCACAACAATACTCTTAAACGCTCATTCTTGGTCACAGAGAGCTCTTCTCTGAGCCTCTTTCTCTTTCTCTTTCGATCTTCCTCAAGCTCACGGCTGTTTTCCAGAGCAATGATTTGAGCGTCGGAGGGTTCCCGCCGGAATCTCTAGCCCTCGGGACTTTTTGCAGGCTTCCAGACACGAGAAGCTCGCCAGAAGATCCCGGGCTCGCTGGAGAAGGCGACCGGACACTCGCGGACGTTCGAGGGGGATGATCTGGCGGCATCAGATTGATCTCTTTTTTCACACAAAAAAGGGCTCATTTGAGGCCCTTTTTAGCTATAACCTCAGTCGCTAACTTGGGCGTCGGAGGGTCCCACCGGAGAATTCTTTCCGATCTTGGGACTTCTTTGCGGGCAACTCGGTGAAGCGAAGGTTGAAGAAGCACTCCGTTCCTGACGGTCAGAATCGGTGATTGGGCGTCATCATAAAAGATATTAAAATTTTTAAATAAAATATTTTGAATCTGTTTGACATCTATCAGATGAATGTCTTTTCGCATCAGTTCGTTTAAATCTCAAAGTAAATCAAAGGGTATGCGCAAAAGACCTAACCCAAAAAGAAAAAAAAAAAACTAATAGTGTATTGTTGTGAATATTTTTAAAACAAATATATATTTGAGCCAGCTTAGGAAAGCCACGCGACACGGCGCTGTTCGATGCAAAGGCTTGGGGAAGAAAGTTGAGACAGGTCCATCCATAAAAGCACGCAACCACACGGCGCTATCGCACTGGTTCACGAAACAAGCTTACAATACCGTCACGCCAATTCTAAAGTGAATTGACCAAGATTACAGGAAAAATTTGGTATGCTCTGTTACTTTTTAATAAAAAACAAATCCAGTTCTATCGTCTCTGATTCTACCCGAGGTCTTACATTTTTTTTTGGATGACAAGAGGCCAGCTGGCCATGCCTGAATTGTTTGTTCACTCTACTGAAATAACAAGAATCTAAAAGCCACAATTCTTAAGAACAACTTAGGAAATCATGACTCCAAAAACTTCACTTGACCCTTCTAATCCGTTGTTCGGAAAAATGATTTAGACGAAAATATTCTGAAAACCAGGCATTGCATGGACATGAGAATTTTTTGATAATATTTTTTGTCATAAATATGTCATGATATATATATATATATATAACTACTAGATTGTACAGACTTGACATTGAACTGATTAGAGATTATTTATTATTTATTATATATTATTATTAAACTTAAACTAAAATTAATTTACTTTTTTATTGTTAATATCTGCTTTTATCTTTGGAAAAAATAACAGCAGACTCATCAAATTCCTGATGTCTCGATTTAATTCCACATTTAAATAACATTTAAATTCAATGACTTAAATAACATTTAAGTCATAGTATAAAAATAAAATTATGAAAAATAAAAAATAATTCATATTTTTCATTTTAATGTTAAAAATTGCATTAAACTCCTAAAGTTTCTGATATTTCATTTAATTTCGTACTTAAATAACATTTAAAAGCATAATAAAAGATATATAATCGAAACTTTAATGATTTAAATAAGATTTAAGTTACCTGTACCCATAGTATAATAATAAAATAATCAACAAAAATAAAAATTAGTCTGTACTTTCTTCTTTATTTTTATTGTTAAAATTCAAGTCTATCTCAAAAAAAAAGTACAATAAACTCTTCGAATCCTTATCATCTTAATTGATGGATGCCTCATTTTCACATTTAACTTCGTATTTGTAAAAAATTAATTCTATCTTGAAAAAAAAACACATTGCAGATTCCTCAAATTCTCAATGTTTCAATTTAGTGATGCATGGCATCACTAAATTCTCAATTTCACATTGATAGCATTCAAAAATATAATAAGAAAAAAAATCTAATATTTAAGTTACCTCAATGCATGGCATAATAATAAAGCTGTCCTTTCAACTATTATAATCTAATTAACACTCAATTCATCACTAAATCAGGATAAAACAGCTCTAGAAACGTAGTCCCTCCCAACTTGACCACTGTCTTAATAAAATTGAGCAACTCCAGTTTTAGCAGTTGTGGGCATCCCTAACCCACTACATAACCGGGGATCATCCAGCTTCGAAGCGTTCCGCCAAGACAGTAGCAGTTTGTTTCCTATGAACGGCTTGGACTAATTTCCACCAATAGCATCCTCTGGCGGTTAGCAAACACAGCATCAATACGTCAGTGGTGTCATCCTCAGTCATGCAGAACGGATAAGCCATTACCCTCTACTCCAATATCCTTAACAAACAATTTTTTACCCTAATTTTGATTGTGGATCGCAGATATGGATAATGCTGAGGTTGGATGCTTTTAAGACTCCTTGAATGAACCTGTAAGCATTTACAGACTCCTCACAGCTGCTTCAACTTTAAAGCACAAACTTTGTGGCAACTGAGAACAAACAAACAAGAATGACAGACCACTGTAGGCTCGCAAAACCTCTCACCAACCACCACCAGAAAGTTAAAAACCTAGAAACGGTAAAATGAGATCTCGAGCTCTTATGGGCTCCAGTGACGTCCACCGTATGTACCAACCACCCAGATCAGGCTTTAATCTTGAATGTAGATTCAGTAAAAGGATGAGGAACAACATACACAATGAATGCAGGAAGGAAAGCACTAAACCGGCATATATTCCAACCGATCTTTATATATCTCAAAAAGCAAATTATGGAACAAGCAAGAACACTAAATGGTTCCCTGATCCCCCAAAGCTTCCTCACACATCAAATCATATCTCGCAGCAGAAATTCACTAAGCCCAAAACACTATAGAAGCAAACTTAAAAGATCTTAGAAGTTACACCCATTGATTCATTCTTCCTATGCAATAGAAGAAAGGCCTTTAAAAGTGGCATTTTCTTAACCTGTATCAACCCCGGCCACGCCCTCCACCTGTGATATTTATGCCATAAAAAAGATAATCATGAATCAGTTTCCATGCAGAAAGAAAGCTAATATTCTCTCACAAACAAATGTGAAACACTAATAATATGAAGAGGCCAAAGCATACTTCTACCACCACCACCTTTACCACCAGCTCCACCCCTGCCACGACCACCTTTGCCACCATCTTCCTGACCACGTCCAATGCCTTTGGCAGACCTACCACTACCACCATCCTCTCTACCTCTTCCCCTTCCACGGCCAACACCAGGTGGCTTCCTGTCTGTCAAGAGAGAACATACAAAAAAACAAAAAATAAAATAAAACTGATTAAGGAGGGTGCAAAAGATGTGAGCTACTAAAAGTAATGTGGACAAGTACAAAGATAAGCCATGATTCTTGCTCTAAAACAGCACCAGTTTTGTGAGGGGGTTTTCAATATGTTACAAGTTTGTTCAGTCAAAGAATGAACAGTCATCCAAAACCATACAAAAATTCAAAACAACCTAATGAACTCAAGCTTCTGTCCCAGTATGTCTTGAATATTGTTCCATATATCGAAAAGGGACAAAATTGTTTCACCTTTGAGTGACAAACATTGTTTAATTACCTCACGATATAACAAAATATACCAGTATCTTGAGGTTTAAGTTCCTCTATAATATCTGAAATACAATAAGTCTGAGAAAGTTACCTGAACGGCTCTTGGTGGTTTCTTCTTGAACCTTGTCAATTACCTGGAATTGCAACCCAGCATTATAATTTCTTTTTGGAAATCAAATCGAATAAAAATGTTGGAAGCTTATGAATTGCACTTACCGGATAATTACATAATTACAAGCTGACTAATAGGAGGCTTAACTGATACATGTAAAAAAAGGAGAAAAATATAATTTCCCAAGCCTTAAGAGTTCAGAGGAAAAAGGAAGGTTTGACATGGATCTTGCATTCATCCGCATGAAATAATCTACATGCAGACAAACCGATCTGAAAGACAATCGCCAAGCAAACTCCACAACTAGACCACGTTTAGTGTAACATCATGTGATGACATGAAATCTGATCAAAAACGTATCATGAATACCTTTCCTATATTTAAGCATAAATTCATTCCGGATAGCAATGAAGTGTTCTTAGTTTTATCCTAAACTTATGCTACCTGGACACTTGCATGGTTGCCAAGTTTGTGTCTCAAGTGTTAGACATGGCAACCTTGAAAAATCTAGGCAATATAATATATATACATATGTTTATACATGCCCACACACATATATACACATGTTTAAGTGTCCTCAAGCAATTGTTTTGATGGTTATCCAAAATCAAGAAACTGAAAAAGAGAAGTAAAGACAGATAGACTAAAACTCTGCCAAAGCCGTCCCAAGCCCGGGTAAAGGAGAGGGTTGCATTAGGTAGCTGACAGCCAACGTAAAACTCCACCAGATCCCCTAAAACATGAATCTACAAATCAAACTATGCAAAGGGCTAGAGGAGTTACAAAAAGGTATATAGAATTGATAAAAGATATCTGATAAAGCAATAACTATTATTAAAATAACAATATTAGAAACTAGTGAGTTTCTAATCATGTAGCTTACATCAAGGATCTGCCTTAAATCATATTTTTTTGTATTAGTTATGAATGAATTAACCAAACATATTCAAAATGATTTTTATGGTGTATGCTATTTATAGATATAGTGTTGATTGATGAAACTAAATCTGGAGTAAATGCTAAGTTAAGATTTGGAGAAAGGCTTTAGAATCTAAAGGTTTTAAGATTAGTAGAACTAAAATTGAATATATAAAATAAATTTTAGCGGAAGTAAAATATAAATGAAGAAACAGTAAAGATTGCAAGCCAAAAGATACCAAGGAGTTAAAAATTTAGGTAGTTGGGATTAATTATCTAGCAAGAAGGTGAAATAAGTGAAGCTGTGAATCATAAGTTAAAGCAAATGAATTAAGTGGAGTGCTTCGAAAGTATTGTATGATCGACGCATCCCATTAAAATTATAAAAAAAATATATAAAACCATTATTAGGCCAGCTATGCTATATGGAACAGAGTGTTGGATAATACTGAAACAACATGTGAATAAATAAAGTGTAACAGAAATGTGCATGTTAAGATGGATATATGGTAAAACTTTAAAAGATAAATTAGAAATAAACATATAAAAAAATGATAGGAGTAGCCCCAATTGAAGATAAAATGAGAGAAAATCAATTATGGTGGCTTGAACATATACAACGAAGGCCTTTAGATGCTCCAGTTAGAAAAAATGATCTTTTAACAATCCATGGTAAGGATAGAGGTAGAGGTAACCTAAACTAACATAGATAAAAATAATTTTAAAAAAATATAACTACTTGTAATTTGAATTCGACTTAGTCCTGAATAGAGCAGAGTAAAGGAAGCAGATTCATGTAGTCGACCCCGTGTGTTGGAAAAGGCTTAGATGAGTTGAGTTGAGACAGACTAATAAATAAAATAATATAACATCATGCATCTACAAGCTGGTATTCCTTAGACACATTTAAATTATTTAGCGTGTTAAGATAGTTAAGATGACAAATAACTGTGAGAAAACTCTACATTAAAAAGATAGTGGCACTTCACAGAAAGTAGCTAGCGCTTGAAACCAAATGTCTCCACAATCCAAAAAAATAAGTGCTAGGATTTTTCTTGATGCTAGAAAAGCACTTCAAAGTGGAGTATCTAGTACATCATGTCCTGTCATGTCCAAATGTCCAAAAAAGCCAAAACAACTAGAAACCAAAAAAATAGTGTGCCCATGTAATGTTTATGCACCTGAGTGATACTTAGCTCAACTTGGTTGTATGTTGGGTTGCCAACACTGCTACTATAGCTACTGAATATTGAACCCCCTCAAGCATGAAACTGAGGGGTTACTAGGGTAATTGCTTTAAATTTGTTGGCAACTCATGCATTGCAGTATTTTAATGGATGACAGACCTTAAAACATTACTCAACTGAACGAGAAGCACTGATAGTTCATTGCAGAATAAATCATCAAATAATCATACACCTTCTTACACTTTGAAGGGGTCAAATACAGGGCACTAATTTTAGACATGAACACAATAAGAATGATATAAGATCCTACTTAAGGAAATCAAACATCCATTATCTACATGTGGATGGTTATATTTCACAAGCTACACAAGAGACTGGGGACTGATTGGGCAATGTATTTGTTGGCTGCAAAGCAATGATTTAAGTCTTGACAGGATGGGGCCGAGACGGCCGAGACATCTCGTCTTAGAAAGATTCAACAACCGATTTCAGCCATCCCACCCCGTTTTCATCTATCTCAGCCATAATACATTATAGTATCAATTTTAAATCGATCTAATTTATTATAAAACTTTTGAGATTCAAAATTATTTAAAAATGAATAAAACACTAAAGCTTGACAAATAATTTTTTTGTAAAAAAAAATCTTAAGCAAGTATTGAAACGCCTAATCGGGTCAAAGATTGAGACGTTGTGGGCATCTCATTTCGTAAAAAAATCAGAACACCTATCCCACGAAATATAAAACCTTGCTAGAAAGTATTATGGATATATGCTTTGGGCAATTGGATGAGCCTATTCTTTTTACAGTTGTATATATGCTTTGGGCAATTGGATGAGCCTACCAAGTAATTTAAACAATATTAATTCACAAAACTAAAAACTTGGTAAAAGTAATATTGTTCAAAGTTACTTGAATTGCAAACAAAGTTTGTGGAGAGGTCAATGGCTCCTGGGGTCCCAATCTTTAATTTTATGTTGTAGATATCTGAAAATTATGACTCAATATTGCTATGGACAAGGCCAAATTATGGGTATGACTGATAAATTAAACAAAGAATCAATGAATGCTGAGACCAAGGACAATAAGAGTTAATAACATGCTCCACTTTCTTTTATTTTATTTTTAAAGGTGCTCAGGAAGTGATTACTTTTTACAAGAATAAACAAGAGCAAATCATACTTGTATAGCATTCATTCTATTGTTATTAAAACTTTAATTATATCTTATAATGGTAAGATTAGGTTATGTTATGAACTTTTAAAAATTTTGCAATCATTTAAATTGTCATGTAAGCCGTGGTCAAATTGCTTGCTGTCACAGTCCACATGCTGATTCACATAAGCCGCATATCAAAAGTTCTAGCAATCCAATTCCTTTTTGTCCTTTTCAAAACATGGTTTAAAATATTCTTTTGAATCATTGAATCCGCTTCCCCTTCATCATTATGTACATGTGGAATGTGTTCTACTCTAGGGCCCTTTTACAAGTATACAACTCAGGCACCGGCTCATGTTGTGGAGCCACAAAAACAAGATCAGAAGGCGAGATATAAAGAAAATATAAGAAAAAAATAGAAATCTTCATCTAATATAAATGATATCTATCAACAAGGCATGCTAAAAGCAGACAGTAAAGGGAAAAGTGGTTAAATGAGTATAATTACTCCCCCAAGGGGCTTGAATGGTGAAAGATTTTTAACACACTTTTTCTCCTGGGTTTCAATGTCAGAATACCCACCTGAAAGTCTCAAAACTAAGCTTCATGCTTGGCATGGACATCAGAAAAGAAAACAAAAAAGAGAACTAAAACCTTGACATTACAATAGGACAATTAGATCATTGAAACCAAAAGACAAAAATCAAGCCATTATATAGTACTTGCACCTGAACCAACCAACCATGCTTAATGTACAATAACATGTCATCAATTTGATAGTCTGGAAGTTCATAACTTTGACATATTTAAGCATGTAAGTACCATTCCTAGAATTCCTTTTCCAAATCTGGTAAACAATAAAAATAATCAAAGACATTGGCTCAGGTTTATGCTGCACTTTTTGAGACTAAAGTACTCCGATCCAGACTGTGTATTAATTATATAGGAATACCAGAAACAATAGGAAGGTTAAACTGCATGGATACAATTCTAAATGACATCCAAACATAAGGCTGTCTATATTCCAAGCACAGGATCACATTTCTAATTTATTGATATAGGCAAGGCCCAGATTGAAGCATAAAAAAACCAAAAACCAAAATCCAAGTTGATGAGATATAAGAATAGCTATTAAAACTACTACATAATACCACACACAAATTAAACCCTCTGCAATGTATTGATGTGTAACCGCATGCCCAACCATGGTATACTGCATTGGTGCATGCCATCCTGTACCAGGTGTGCTATACTGGTACTGAACCAAGACTCTGCACCGATACATACCGAGCTTCAGTATGCTGAATCAACCCACACACTGAGCATATTGATTTTGCACCAGTGTGGTATGAGTATAGGATTTAGTACTGAGACAGCAAACTTTGCATGCAACAATTGAGAACAATTTGAAGAAAATGCAAAAATAAACAGAAAATCTTATCAGTGATGAAGCAACCATCTGCCAAGGATTAAACAACAGATCTTACACTGATGGACAACATTACCACAAAGAAGTCATCTAACTTACTTGAAGCCAAGAGCAACAAAAGAAGTTAATCATTGACCCTATCATGCATGAATGAATAAATTATCAGCTCCAGTCCTTTAAAATCAGCTAGTTTTTATGAATTCTACTTCACCACTTGGTTTAAGCCCAAGTCACCATTTTAGAAATGTTCGAGTTATTTGTGCATAATTTATCAATTATTCTTCTTCAATCAGGCCCTATTATTTTTGAACTTTCGACAAGTATCCCAGCCATGTATGCATTTAGCCATCTATGGTCAATCATCTCAAACAACTTTCCTTTATGGATCTCCCTCAAACTCTATGCTCCTGCATTCAACTTTTGGGAGTCCTTCCATGTTGACATTAACTTCAACAAGTGCCACTATAGTCATTTTTTGTGTACATAAATAAAGCATTGATCTTTAGTTCCTCCATCATTTTTCCTAGAAGATCATTAGAAGTTGTACATTTCACTGACTTTACTAAACTCTGCTCTTTCTTTCAAATCAATATAGCATTTATGCCCTATGCATTCTTTTTAACTTTTTCCTAATTGAGAAGCTTACTCATTAGCTACATTCTCAGCCTCTGCTTTCGACCACCAAATTCCCTTGCCTTGCGCTTTTATCTGAACAATTTTGGACTGTCATGACATCTCAGAGACTGCTCCATTACTGTGAAGCACTAATGAACACTTTAATCTTTGGGCATCTTCTTAATCTCCAATTGCAGTTCAGCTCAAGCTAAGTAAACAACACACAAATATTGAGTCCGCTAGCTAACTATGACATATAAATTTTGATGCTTATTTCTTATGCCTCCATGGAAAAAAGCTAAAAATGATCAATTAATAATAATTAGGTCTCCATATTTTATAGTTAAATAGATAATATCACTTGGTCATGCGCTATTGCAGTTTCAAGCATAGGAGTTTCAAGTCTAGAAACTAACACCTCATTTTCAGCTCTAAATCATTGATTGCATCTGATCATATACACATTTGGCATGGCACATGTTTTGGGACTAAAAGCCACTCTTCTCCACTGGACAGTGAATCTACCATTGGGACAGCTAGCTAGGTTCAAAAGAATGAATAATAGTTCAAGACATAGTTTTAGCAATTTATACACCTAACCAAAACTATATTCACCTGAAACATTGCTTCAAAGATGACAAAAAACAGCAATATTTCATTTTCAAAATCATCAAAAAATAATAATAAAATAAAACTGAGATTATTGATTTGTCTATCTTAAGGCACTCATGTTTATATGGTCTTTATACAAGCTACTTTCTGCAATTACCGACTTATATGCATCAGCCAATTACCTTCCTCAAAGTATTCATCTCTTTTGTAACTGAAGATGGTAATGGCACCAGTGGCCTGCCATATTAGCATCAATTGATTGCATGATGTAAGTGTAACGCACACAAAAGCATAAACAATGTCTGCACATAAATTCATGCAGACATAAATACAAACCAAATTTTCATCAGTGCATACATCCCATCTAATCCAAAACACACTGGATTATGAGCACAATACAAATACAAACGGATTGCACGTTTTCAGTGATGGAAAAGATCAGCATGGTACTGCAAAAAATATATTTGACCACAGGGCTTGAGAAAGGACAATAGGAACATATAGGAGGGTTATTTTAATTTAATAACATGTACCCCTTAGTTACTTGAAGAGGGTTTAAAAAGCAAAAGAACCTCACTTCGAGTTTTGAATGTTTTAATAAAATTCCACATAATCTTCTTCATATGCAGGCTTTTGCTCAAACATATTATTTTAGAACAAACATGCAAAATGTTCTGATAAAAAAAATAAAAAATAATAAAATTTTTGTTTGAGCCCTGCCAATTAACAGGTGACCCGTTGGATCACAGAGATAAAGGATAAGTAACACCGCAAGAGTAGAATGAGAGGGTAGAAGAAAAAACAGACGTTCATATGCAAAGTTTCCCTGCATACCTCATCAGGAACTCGAAGATACTTAATGGTATTCCCTCGAATATAGCATTCAGGCATTCTCCAAAACCTGTCTCCATCCTACATGACAACGACATCCTATAAGAGACACAAAACAAAACAAATCTAAATTCACCAAAACAAATCAAATACCAATACATAAAACCAAACAAGAACACAATCACCTTTGAAGTACAAATGACCTCACGGAGGTGGATGTTCATCCAGGTATCACAGTTCACCAAGTGCCCATTGTATGTCTCCCCATTCTTCAGCTCCACCAGCTGTCACGCAAAACAACATCATCAATTAAAATAACTACCAGTATCAAAAAAAAAAAAAAAATTCAAAAGCCCCGCATGATATATCCAAGAAAGCACAAAAACGTGAACGCCAGGTAACAAAGCGACGAGCACAACTGTCTCACCATGGGATGACCTTGGGCCGTCTTCAGAAGTGATAGCGGAAGCTGGAAAGGAACACCAAAAGTACGGGGTTAAAATCATAACATCTAGCTACCGAGGACCCAAAAAAAAAAAAAAGAGGAAAACTTGAACGCTTTGAACCCTAACCCCATTCAAACCCTAATAGAACCTGCAAAAACAACAAAAATTCCCCCAAAAAAGAATGAAACTTGTCAGAAAAAACGCACCATTTTTCCGGGCTCCGGAGATCGAATCGGCCCAGGAAATAAGCCTCCAAACGAGAACAAGGGTTAGAAGTGAAACAAAGCGATCCGCCACTGCCCAAATCCAACCCCTGGGAAGAAGAGATCGAACGGATCGATCCCTGTGGCTCAGAGCCCTGGAATCGAAGAAAAAGATTGGATACGAACCCTAGACTTAGGGTTTTGGGAACGAAAATTCTTGACCCCTAATCATAACATGAGAAAGAGAAGGCGAATGAAAATTACTCCCCCGATTTCGAAGGAAGGATTTAATCAGCAGGGCCTTCCATTCCGGTGGCGGTCAGCGATCGTTGTTCTGATCAAAGGTCGGGTTTGTGATGATTTTGGATCAGAATCCGAGTTAGAACCCGATCCGAAACAAGGTCGGGTTTGTGATGATTTTGGATCAGAATCCGAGTTAGAACCCGATCCGAAACAGCCGGAGACCACTAGACCAGGGCGTTTTTGAATTCCCGTGACCTCAGTCCAAACAGTATTGACTCACGTGTGGGCTGGCATGATGAGATCCCAACTCTCATGTAAACTTATACTATTATTGCATGATCAATGGGGTTTCATGTGTGTATATATACACACACACACAAAAAGATGAAATTGAACTATAAACTTTATACTAACCCTTTAAAAAAGAAGTTAACCATTTAAAATCAATGGCAGATTATTTGAAATCAATATATAAATCATTAAAATATAATTTATACTATAAAAAAATTAAAAATAAATTTTTATACTTTTTATTGGTTTCTAAATTAGCCATCAAGTATATAGTAAAATTAAAGTATTAAACTATCTAGCAAGTTTAAATGCGTAGGTCACGATTTATAAAGTAAAAATTCAGTTTATGCATCTTAAGGTGTATTGTATGATCGACACATCCCATTAAAATTGAAAAAAAAAAAAAATCGCTATTAAGCTAGCTATGCTATATGGAACATAGTATTAGGCCATAATAAAATAACATGTAAATAAATTAAGTATAACATAAATATGCATGTTAAGATGGATATATGGTAAAACTTTAAAGATATAATTAGAAATAAACATATACGAGAAATGATAGGAGTAACTCCGATTGAAGATAAAAACCCGATTATGATGGTTTGGACATATACAACGAAAACATTTAAATGCTCCAATTAGAAAGAGTGATCTTCTAATAGTTCATAGTAATGATAGAGTTTAGAGATAGACCTAAACTAACATGGAGAGAAATAATTAAAAGAAATATAACTATTTGTAATTTGAGTATCGATTTAGTCGTGAATAGAGCAAAGTGAAGGAAGTAGATTCATGTAACTAACCCCATATAGTTGGGAAAAGCTTAGATGAGTTGAGTTGAGTTAGGTAAAATAGACATTCGATTTTGCATCCACTTGATTCATGAATAAGATACAATTAAAATACTTTTTTTTATAATTTTTGTGTTGTAGAATATATTCAATTGTTTAGAGCTCACTAGATTTTTGTCCTAGTATTCCTATCGCCATCATTCTTCTAATTAGATTTCAAATTTACTAATATAACATGGTTAGTTGCTTGAATCTTTTAGTGAGAGAAATTTTATAAAAAAAATTATCATTAAAACTTATTAGATATAGTCGTTTTAGTCAACTATCTATGCTAGTTGTTTGCCCCCATTAGTTATTAGTTGGTCTCCAAACCATACCATGTAAGCCTTACGAATTAACGTATTTTGAAAATGATGCATTTATTGACTACCACTATAGCAACATATATAAGATATAAGACCTTTTTCAAATCGGTGTCATTTGACATCGACTTTACGTGAATGGTGCGGATGAAAATTTTTTTACAAGAATGGTGTTAAAGAAAAAAACGTCACTTCAAGTGATGTTTTTTCTTCAATGTGGCAGGTAAAAAATACCATTTGAAATGATGCTTTTAAAAGCACCTTTTCAAGTGGTGTTTCTTAAAAGCATCATTTTTACCTCTTCCTTTCATGCAAAATTTATTTTAAATGGTAAAATGGTGCTTCTTAAAAGCGCACGCCACTTGAAATAACACTTTTAAAAGCGTCATTTCAAGTAGCATTTTTTCACCTACCATGTTGGAAGAAAAAAAGTCATTTGAAGTGATGTTTTTTCTTTAACACCATTCTTGTAAAATTATTTTCGCCCGCATCATTCATGTAAAACTGGTGTCCAATAACACCGGTTTAAAAAAGGACTCTATAAGATTTCATCCAAAAAATAGCTTCTTAATCCTATATAAGCACTCATGATCTTCACATAACCGATTCAAGACCATGTTCAAGCTTTGGCATCCTTATTAGGTTAAGAATTTATATTTAAATTTACATACAAATTCAATTCAATTCAATTCAGTCACAAACATATAAAGTTTATATATAATCATTTATAACAACTTAAGCTAGCTAAAAAGATATTATTCACACTTTCTAATCCTACATAAATACTATGATCTTTCTAATATACTCATTAGCTCTTATATACCAAAATGTGAAATGAACGTGATAGTTGAATTTTATTAAGGTAACATCTAGTGCATGGCTCGTGTGGATCAAGGAATACCGTAGACTTTTGTTCTAGTGAAAATATTAAGGGCTTAGCCGAGGGGAATATGTTGATGCCGATGAGTGTTTAATTCGTATTCGTCATACATCTCAAAGAACTTGAGCAGCTACGAAGGATCAAAATAGTAATTCTAAAGATGATAATTTTAAATTTTTTTATTTTTTTAGTACAGATAAATGATCATACCATTCTAGTATAAGTCAAACTCAATGTCTTAAAATAGAATTTGCTTAAGTACAAAAGGGCAAGTGTCTTCCTGCTTTCAACTCCAGAATCCGAAGTGATAGGTCACAAAAGCAGCAACCCAGTCAGTTGCTGAGTTAGCTTCCCGATAGACATATCTAATCTGGACTCTGAGTGCCTTCTGAAGGGTGTTTTGGATCAAGGAGTTAGTTGGTAAGTGGTCACAGCTGTCCCATCTGAACTATCAAATAACAGTAAGAGAACCAAGGATATGAATGGCATATGAGATGCCAGCCCAAGCTGCATAAAGCTGGCTAAAGGAATAGAGAAGTCAAGAAGATCGAAACCCTCCACCGTCAACATGGCTCCATCAAATCCATGAATAACATGTTATTGAAAATGATTTATATGTACTTCCAACTAGGAATATATAAGTTTTCATATATATATATATATATATATATATATATATATATATATATATATAGAAAATAATATTTTATGGTGTGTGGCAAATTATATTCAGTGAAAAGAAAAATTATTTCAAAATAAGAGCAAGTTTAAGAGTCAGGCCTGGGAGGCGGATTAAACCAATCTAAAGGAGATTTGATGCAAATTAATTATAATTTATTTGCATTGCATATTTAATATATATAAAATTTTCTTTCACTTATACCAGAATATCTGGTTCTCTTATTGTTATCTTGTTGTGTGTAAAAAAAAAATGTTTGAATTATTCAAACAATTTTGTAACAAAGTCATTTGTGTGACAGATTATATTCAGTGAAAAAAAATTATTTCAAAATAAGAGCAAGTTAAAGAGTCAGGCCTGGGAGGTGGATTAAACCACTAACCTAAAGGAGATTTGGTCCCCTTCTCGTGCAAAGAAAAATTGGACCACACGCTCTCCTTCAAGGTACAACCTGGAAGCCAAAACTCCAACGCTCTCCTTCAAGGTATAACCCGGAAGCCAAAACTCCAACGTCCGTTGGTGGCCAATCTCAACAAACGTCGATTAGCAATCTTTAAAAAAAATTAGCAAGAAAAATACAGAGTTGTTGTTACTTTCATTTTTTTCTCCATACTATGAAAGGATGGGGTGATGCCCTATTTATAGACCTTTTTTCCTTTAAAATGGGCATTTGGTTTTTTTTAAAAACGGTAGGACGTTTAGGTTTTTTAAAAACGGTCGAGCATTTAGGATTTTAAAAACGGTCGGGCGTTTGTTTTTTTTAAATGCTAACCCTTCGGCATTAACAATCCCCACAAAAAAATAAAAACAAAAGAATAATAACCAAATAAATAAAATAAATTCAATAAGCAATTTCAAAACTTTAAATTTTACTGTGCTTAGTGCAAGTACCTTCTAGGTTTGAACTTGCATTTAGTATAAAATACATACAGTATGAAGATGAGCTGATCATAATGCGGGTTAGCGCTATCTAGGCCATGCGCTTGCCTTGATTTTCATGAGAGTTACTAGGGATTCGCCCGGTCCCATAGTCGCGGCCTCACGACTACTCTCACTAAGGTAAATCCTCCAAGGGTATGTGCAACGGAATCATACCTCGCTGAATTTACAGCCTTGGATCTATTAAGAGCTATGCTCAACCTAACCGTCACAATAAAGCACCACACCATAGGGATGGGATGGAGACAGACTCCTAAAGCGGTGCTTCCAGATATCACCTCAGAGATCGTTTCCCTTTGAACCTTAACCATGGGGTTGCCATGACGGTAGGGTCCACTCTGGTGACTAATATATGGGCTTAAGCCCCATCCCCTCGATGTCTCAAATACCTAACCTTCGAAAGGCCTTTGGTTAAAAGATTTACCAAATTATATTTTGATCTTATATTTTTAAAATATTCTTTCTTACATTTCCGAATAACTTAACTACTTGAACAGCCATAAGGACTGCAACTTTAATAACTACTTGAGCATGCATGCACAATTAGGAAAGAACAACTCAAGCCACTTATAGCACTTTATATGCAAATTACAAATAATGGATGGGCTAATGATATGAGCAGTAATGTCGGAGAAAAACTAATTATGCCACATGAATGACAATAATTGACCATACTACATCACAAAAGAACTAAAACGGAAGAATAAACAACTAATGCAACTAAATTGCAAGCAGAGAGATAATTGAATTACTTGTTCCATTCAAAGTTGGTGATAGCCCTTTCATCAAAATCTCAGAAAGAACGTTTTGAATTTCATCACTTACAATTCATCTAAATCTTCAAAAATGAAACACTAATGTCCCCATTGTAAACCAAGATTACCACAAAATATAATCTACAAATGAACATCATAGACTTGCATAGCAGTGAATTCATGAAATTGTTTCACTACCTATAATCCATGTTGTGCACCATTACCCCCACAATACTGAGACTACTATGTCACATCATCAGGAGACTCAACTGATGGCATTAAACATTTAAACTTTTTCCTTTTGTCATTCTAAAATTAGCTAAAAGAAACTACCAAACTAGCCTTAGATAAGGCCATCCTTGTCTTAGCGAAATAACCATCATTGTCACCTTAATAACAATTTTTTAGGATTGCAACAAACAATATAAAAATTTTAGTAAAGCAAAAATGATCCCATGACATAACTAACAATCATATCATACACAACATCATACAATATAATTGACATCGTCAACGTGAGAAGATATGGACGTGATTCATAAATGAACGCACTACACACACAAATAAAAAAAATAAACTATTTAATATGAATAACAAAACACAAAAAAAATATCAGAATGCCAACCATCTAATATTTTTCTTTTCCTATTTAAATCATAGCAGATAAAGATTCCGTTTATCCCACTCAAAGAAGCAAGCTATTCATTCAGATCAAAAGTAAAATAAAAACAAAAAAGACAACAACTTTAAACCCACGAAGAGATTAGATCGCATCCAAACCAAGAGATCAGATCGCATCCAAAACCAAATCTCCTCTACATTGTTATTGAAAATGATTTCTATGTGCTTCCAACTAGGAATATATAAGTATTCATATACATATATTAAATATATATTTTAGAAAATAATATTTATGGTGTGTGGCAGATTATATTCAGTGAAAAGAAAAATTATTTCAAAATAAGAGCAAGTTAAAGAGTCAGGCCTGGAAGACGGATTAAACCACTGCCTTAAAAAAGATTTGGTTCCTTTCTCATACGAAAAATTGGACCACACGCTCTCCTCTAAGGTGGGTTGTGAAGAAAAATTAGACCACACTCTCTCCTCCAAGGTACAATCTGGAAGCTAAAACTCCAATGTCCGTTGGTGGCACGAAATCTTTAAAAAAAATTAGCAATGAAATCTTTAAAAAAAATAGCAAGAAAAATACAGAGTTATTGTTACTTTCTTTTTTTTTCTCCATACTATGAAAGGCATGGGTGATGCTCTATTTATAAACCCTTTTTACTTTAAAATGACAAGCATTTGGTTTTTCTTAAAAAGCTTTTAAAAACTGTCGAGCATTTAAGATTTTAAAAATGGTCAAGCATTTATTTATTTATTTTAAATTCTAATGCTTCGACGTTAACATAAGAATGGCTAAGCCGTACACTTCAATTAAAATTAATTTTGACAAACCTAAAGGTGGGGCCTCAAGAGAACCATGGTGCTTTGATAATAATGATTATTATTATGGGTGAAATCCCCGATACTTGCAACAACGGCAGCTGGGAATATAGAGCAGTTGTTCTCACGCATGAAGATAAATAACTTATCTTCTTTAGACATGTTGGACACCTCCAGAAGCAGGTTGCTGAACTGCGCCACGTACTCCCGGATGCTCCCTGTTTGCCGCAGCTTCCTCAGGTTCTTTCGAGCAAGCCACCCTGCATTGCTCGGCTGGAACTGAGCCTTCAGTTAAGATATCCCATGTTTTGATTATGGGATGCCCTGCACGGTCATCCTTGGCTGTCCTGGTCCTCCACCAGAGCTTGGTGTTCCCCTCCAGATAAGTCGAGGCCCGATCCACCTGATCGGGTGCTGGGATCTTCGCTGCACGAAAGTAAGTCTCCATGTCCCATATGAAGTTCTCCACTTCCATCGCGCTCCTGACTCCGCCGAAGGCCTTTGGCTCCCTGACCTTCGCTTCCTTTGCCGGAGCGCCTGCCATGTGGACTGGACTCCGCGCCTCCTGCCTCAGACAGATTACCTCCTGCTCCAAAGTATGGATCCGAAGCTCCAATCGCTCCTCCATGGCCAAATCTGATCACTGTTGTTGCATGCTTCGATGCTCGAGGTCGCGAAGCAGCCCCTCGTGTGCTTCCATCAACTGGTTATGCGAAGTCAGCAACTCAGCCAACTGCATGCTCAACTCCGCACACACAGCTACTAGATTCATGGTCGATCCCTCTCCTGGATCTCCCACAATACCCTCCAAATGGGTCATGCGGTCTCCTACCATTCTCGCCATCTGCTTAGACTTGCTTGGAACTTGTCTTCAACCAGGCTTTGATACCATTTTCTCCTAGCTCTGATACCTGCTTGTCACCGGGCTTTCAATCGGCACGCGCAAGCACTCCCTATGGCCACTAGGTCCTTGCGTCTATCGGTGATGGCGTTAGAGAAACCCTTTCCCTAACCAGCCTTACCCAGAACAATGAATAAAAATCCCCAAAGAACAAAGCCCCACCCAAACATAAAGATGTACGGTAAGCAAAGCCTTCCCAACCAAGAACTCTCCACTAAGTAACTTGGAAAATAATGAGGTTGCCCGAAGGCTACAAAGACACTCCTCTCTGTCCCTAACAAAGATCTCTCAAAGTGCCCGCCCAACCTTACTCAACGAAAACTGACCTATGATGCCCCGCACCCGCGCACCGCCTATGCGTGTCGGCCACGTCTCGTGCTCGCCTAAGTCCGCCCGACTTAGACCTGCGCCGCTGCGATCTCCGCTGATCCAACCGCTCGCTAACCTCACTCGACCTTCTCTGGTGGTTTGGTGGCACACACGAACTCCTCTCGGATGAATGATGGAAGTCTTCCTCTGATCCAATGCCAAGGTCTAGGGTCCACCCAGCCTTATATAGGCCTGCCCAACCGCCTTAGCCACCGCCTCATCCCTTTGGATAGGCTTTATCCAAATCAATCCTTCGGATAAGCCTTATCCAAAGCTATCTCCATAAATCCAGAAATACCAGATGTATCCCTACTGAACCGCTCGCCAACGGTTCGCCTAGCCGCCCAAGCGCGCGCCCGGCTCTGTGCGCTCGCGCTCGCGTGCGTCCGGCCGTACGGGCCATGCCGCCCGCACGGCCGTGCGACCCTATGTCGCAGATGCGTTTGCCAGTGCGTCTGCGCGATCTGTTCAACCGAACGAGATCCTCGGGATAAGGCCTCCGAAATCTCCGCCAAGATTCCGTGCGATCTGGCCCCGCCTAACCGCATCCAACCGCTCGAAGATCTCAGGATCCTCCGCGTGATCCTGCCCCGCTGGCACCACGTCCATCCCGCGTATGCGTGACAAGCGGATAAGGTTGGCCCGGCCAACGATCGGGTCACGTGCCAGGATGGCACGGACCAGCCTACCGGCCAATTGTCCAAGTCACGTGCTCAACCACCGAAATGGTCTGCAACAGCCCAACTGCTGAAACCGTAGCCTGCGCTCGCACAGGGCAGCGCACGCCCAGCGCCCCCTGCTGGCACGTGCGCGCTTACGCCCGCGCAGGGCAGCGTGCGCCCAGCGCCCGTCGCTGGCATGCACGCGCTTGTGCATCCCAGCACGCGGCCGTGCACGCCCGGCGCCCAACGCCGGCTCGCGCACGCGCCCGTGCGCATCAAAGAGGCTTGGCAACGTGCCAAAGCCTTATCCGCATGCCCAAGGGCAGCATGCCGTCCCTAGAGTGGCTCGGCATGTGCGTGCACCAGCCACGCACCATGCGACAAAAGCCTCTCTCACCATACTTCTCCGTGCGACAAAAGCCTCTCTCACCATACTTTCGCAGCATTCTGTACTGTGCCACCCGAGGATTCTTCATAAACGAGCAGCCTTAAAGGCAGGACACTGCTCGTATGCAAGGCTTGGCCTGCATGCAACCTCACCGCATACCGCATAGCCAATGCCGTAACATTATAAACCCTTTTTTTTTCTTTAAAATGATGAGCATTTGGTTTTTTTTTAAAATGATCAGACATTTAGGTTTTTTAAAAACTGTCGAGCGTTTAGGATTTTAAAGCGGCCGAGCATTTATTTTTTTATTTTAAATGCTTCGACGATAACATAAGAACGGCTAAGCCGAACACTTTCATTAAAATTAATTTCGACAAACCTGAAGGTGGGGCCTCAAGAGAACCATGGTGTGCTTTGATAAATTTTTTTATTGTTATTATGGGTGAAATCCCCGATACTTGCAACAACGGCAACTGGAAATACATAGCAGTTGTTCAGCATTTCGAACACCAAATCACGCATGAAAAGTTTCATGGATCAACCTCTTTGAAATGCGCATAGTTTAAAAGCCTGATAATGAGTGATGGGTCATGATATGGCTGATCCTACGCCGTTAAAATGAACGGCAAAGATAGCAGCAGCCGACGGAAGCTATATCAACCCCCGAGACCTACCATTCGGTCTCGGGGTCCATGAACAGTATATCAACCCCTGAAACCTCCCTCTCGGTCTCGGGGCGCATGAACAGTATCTCAACCCCGGGACCTTTCTCTCGGTCTCGGGGCTCATGAACAGTATCTCAACCCCCGAGACCTCCCTCTCGGTCTCGGGGCGCATGAACAGTATATCAACCCCCGAGACCTCCCTCTCAGTCTCGGGGCGCATGAACAGTATATCAACCCCCGAGACCTCCCTCTCGGTCTCGAAGCGCATCAACAATATATCAACCCCCGAGACCTCCCTCTCAGTCTCGGGGCGCATCAACAGTATATCAACCCCCGAGACCTTCCTCTCGGTCTCGGGGCACATGAACAGTATATTAACCCCCGATACCTCCTACTTGGTCTCAAGGCACACGAATGGCATCTCAATCCCCGGCGCATGGTCAGGTTATTCTGGGCCACCTGGCATGCTCACATAATCCACCGCACATCCGTGGAAGAAGGTGGCCATACCTCATAACGGCGTATGATCCGTTGTATCTTTGTTACTGTGCATGGCCATACCCCGTTACGGTATGCGGATCACCACCTGCCCGTTGCAGCAATGGCGCACATCAGATGCTACCTTAGATGCGAGACATCTGTGAGATCGTACTGACAGGTAACTCGTGATGCATCCGGTGTGTACGATGACAGTACAACTTGTCATCGTCGGCCCCATATTTTGTCCTTTATTGAACTGGGCTCCTAAAAATCAGTGATCTTGGGAATAGAAGGGGGACATTCGAACAGGTATAAAAGCACGTGCCCCGCTGTAAGAATCCTTGAACTCTAGTTTTCTAGTTTTCTCCTACTAGCTAAAACCCTAACTGCTTCAGCTTCCTTCGGCTGAGTAGTTCTCATCTGATCCCAAGTGACTAACTTGAGCGTCGGAGGGTCCCCATCGGAGCATCCGGTCTCCAGGAATTTTTTTGCAGGGGTCCGGAGAGAAGGACGTCCGTCTTCCCCGATGCTTAAAGAAGGTGACTTGGCGCCATCAGATTAGCGCACCAGGTAGGGGGGAAAGAGAAAGACATCGAACCAACAATCTGCGATCTCTCTTCTCGAGCTCTTGAAGCCATGGTGATGACCCGTACGAAGGGAGTCTCTGCCAGTTGCGCCAGGGGGCAGCGCCGAGGAGCCAGTCCACCTGCGGAGGTCCCCTCGGCTCTCCTGGCCAGCATTCTGGCACCGCTGCATCCCCAGGAGGCTGGACCTTTCGCTCCTCCAGCCGATGTCCCTGCGCCTCCTCCGCAGCAGTTCCAAGAAGATCGATTTACTGCCTAGCCATGCAAGTCCAATCCCTGGCGGCGGCAGTTCAAGGCCTGCAGCACCAACAGGCGGCCGCGCAGCAGCCGGAGCCAAATCCATCAGTCCCAGTGGTGGTGCAACCCAGCCATTATTCCTCTCGAAGGAGATCACTGGTGTTGGGGATCACCGCCATCAAGCTCCACCCAAGCCTCACCACCGGGAAGCTTCTAAGAGACACCGGTCGCCTTCCCGCCACGCTAGTGTCTCTCCTAAGCTGCGACACGGGAAGGAGGCGGAGCGCCCCCGCCGGCATCGCCGTCCCCATTCTCCATCCTCTGAATCTTCGGGGGAGGGCTCTTTTGATGGTCGGATGGCCCGTCAAGCCGAGCGTCGACTCGATGAGTATAACCAGAGGTTGGAGGAACTTAGCCATCGGATCACCCACCTGCCAGAGACGTACTACGACAGTCGGCCTCCATTGTCTTGCCACATCATGGAAGAACCCATCTCCATCCGGTTCCGCCTTCCCTAGCTAGATCCTTATGACGGGACCATAGACCCCTTGGACCACTTGGAAAGTTATAAAGTTCTCATGCAAGTCAGGGGGCCACCGATTCGCTCATGTGCATCGCCTTCCCAGCCACCCTGAAGAAGGCCGCCCGAGCTTGGTACTCCCGTCTGCCACTACGGAGTATTGATTCCTTCCGCCAGTTGCAAAGGGCTTTTTTGGCCCATTTTGATGCCTGCCGGAAGATTCCAAGGGTAGCAGATAGCCTCTTTGCCGTCCAACAGAAGAGCGGTGAGTCCTTACGATTACGTCGCTCGTTCAAGGAAGCGGCCCTGGAGGTCTACAATCTTGAAGACTCAGTGGCCACTTTATCCTTGAAGCGAGGGCTTCACCTGTCTCACTTTGCGTACTCCCTCGACAAGAAGCCGCCCGGCTCCTACGCCGAGCTCTTGACCCGGGCCCAGAAATACATTCGAGCTGACGAGGCCGACTTCTCCTGGCGCGAGGCTGGCGGGAGCATCTCCAAGAAACCGGCCCGACCGGAACCTGTCGAAGCTCGCCCCAGAAGACCTGAGCCTCCTCGCCGGCCAGACAACCATCCCCGAGCCCCTGCGCCAAGAGATGGACCCTACACCCACTGCTCGCCCCAATATCGTAGATCTTGCTCGAGATTGAAGGGGAGTCTTATCTTCAGCACCCTCCTCCAATAAACCCAAAGATCCCTCGCAACAAGAACCTCTATTGTCGCTATCACCAGGATCACGGTCATAATACTGACGAATGTCGCCAGCTAAAGAAGGCTATAGAAGACCTTATCCAGCGGGGCCACTTAGAAAAGTTCGTCCAGAGGAACAACCTGGGAGCTCCTGGCCCGTCAGCGCCCCCGCCGCCGATGATCGACAATGCCCCAACAGAGAAGACGGTGGCAATGATTTCCTGGGGGCAGGAGGCCCGCCGAAGAGGCCGAGAGGGGAGGGGGAGTTGGATTCTGTAATTCATTTCTTCAAAAAGGACTTAGAGGAGGTGGAAAACAAAAATATGACAGCGTCGTCGTATCCATGACGATCGCTAAACATCCTATAAACAGAATTCTAGTTGATAGTGGGAGCTCCGTGGATGTTTTGAACTATGATGCTTTTGTTCGCATGAACCTATCTCTCGATCTACTCCGGCTCGTCGTCACACCCCTGATGGGTTTATTGGGGATTCTGTGAAAGTCGAGGGGGAGGTCACTCTCCCTGTGACGGCTGGCACAACCCCGTGTCAAAGTACGGTTTTCATGAAGTTCTTGGTGGTTCGTGTGCCCCTTGCTTACAACGCGATCCTTGAGAGACCCGGGCTCAATCTTTTGGATGCTATCATATCTACTAAGAGGCTCCTCGTGAGGTTTCTTACCAGCGAAGGAGTCGGGGAGATGCGGGGAGAGCAGAATCCACCTTCACTTTGCTACCACATGGCCCCTAGTCCGCAGGGGGCGGCGCCCGCACCGGTACCTGAGACGCTGGATCCTCGAGACCTGGAGAGAAGAGGAGAGCCAGCCGAGCACCTGCTTACTTTCTCCTTGGGGAGGACCCAATGAGAACAGTCCGGATTGGAGCCCTACTCCCGAAGGAGGCTCGGGACCGACTCCTCACCTTTCTACGAGCTGATGCAGATGTCTTCACCTGGTCGGCGTCCGATATGCCAGGAATTCTAGAAGAGGTGATTACCCACCAACTTAATATTCGGGCGGAGTGCCGACCTATCCGACAGAAGAAAAGGAGTTTCGCCCTCGATCAATAAAAGGCCGTGGATGAGGAGGTGCGGAAGCTACTGGCGCCGGTCATATCCGCAAGGTGCACTACCCGGACTGGCTGGCGAATGTCGTGATGGTTTGCAAGTCCAGTGGGAGCTGAAGGATGTGCATAGACTTCACCGACCTCAATAAGGCATGCCCCAAAGATAGCTTCCCATTACCCCGGATCGACCAGCAGTGGACGCCACGTCTGCGCATGAGACCCTTAGTTTCATGGACGCATTCTCGGGGTACAATCAGATCAGGATGAACCCGGCAGATGAAGAAGCTACCTCTTTTATTATAGAAAAGGGGATTTACTGCTACAAGGTGATGCCATTTGAGCTGAAGAATGCCGGAGCCACCTATCAAGGTTGATAAATAAGGTCTTTGAGGACCAGATAGGGCGTAACATGAAGGTGTACGTGGATGATATGCTGACCAGGAGCACCAGTGCTGTTGACCATGTCTCCAACCTCGAGGAGACCTTTAACAACCTGTGCGGGTATCGGATGAGGCTTAACCCCCACAAGTGTGCCTTCAGAGTGGCGGCAGGTAAGTTTCTGGGCTTTATGGTAACCCAGCGAGGGATTGAAGCCAACCCTGATAAGATCAGGGCTATCTTGGATATGAGGCCTCCGGCTAACAAGAAGGAGGTGCAACGCCTAACCGGAAGGGTGGAAGCTTTGAGTCGCTTCATGTCAAGGTCGGCAGAAAGGTGCCTGCCCTTCTTTAAGGCGCTGCGCAAGGTCAACGGCTTCGAGTGGACAAAGAGTGTCAGTAGCCTTCGAGGAGTTGAAGCAATTTCTATCCACTCCCCGCTGTTGTCCAAGCCAAAGAGTGGGGAGGAGCTCTTCCTATATCTCGTAGCCTCCCCAGAAGTTGTCAGCTCTCTGCTCGTGCGCATGGATGTTGATGGGGTCTAGAGGCCGGTCTATTACACCAGCAAGGTACTTCATGATGCCGAGACCAGATACTCTAGAACCGAGAAGATCATTTTTGCCATGGTGGTCTCTGCCCAACGCTTCCGACCCTACTTTCAAGCTCATCCCATCGTGGTGCTCACGGACCAACCTCTTCGGACCATCTTGTCTCGCCCTGACACCTCCGATCGGCTAGCCAAATGGGCCATCAAACTGAGTGAATTTGACCTATCCATCCGACCAAGGTCGACCATGAAGTCTCAGGTGATAGCTGATTTCTTGGTTGAGTGTTCCTGGACCGAGAAGGGTTTGGAGGAGATACGCCCTGAGGAGTGTGTGGACCCTCCCTCGACCGAGGAGGCAGAAAAAGAGGACTAGATTTTGCATGTGGATGGAGTAGCAAATTCTCAAGGAAGCGGAGCCGACTCATTCTTGCGAGCCCTGAAGGGGATGCGTGGAGTATGCTCTTAGATTCCAGTTCCTGGCAACTAACAACCAGCGGAGTATGAAGCACTGTTAGCAGGAATGAGGTTGGCTAAGGAGTTAGGCGCAGGGCGTTTAAGGGCCTTCATGGACTCTCAGCTTATTTCTGGGCATATCACTGGGGAGTACGAAGCTAGGGACCCAACCATGTCCCGTTACCTGAGCAAGGTGCAATCCCAAGCCTCTCGGTTCTCTTACTTCCGTGTCAGCTACATTCCCCGAGCGGAGAATGCTAGGGCCGATGTATTATCCCGTCTAGCCACTTCGGCCGATGGGATGCTGGGAAGAACATATGTGGAGCACCTCCAGGCCCCAAGCATTGAAGTTGCAGATAAAGTGCTACCGGTTGAGCAGAGCCCTCCTGGATGGATGCCTACGTCCGATATTTGACCGACGGCACTCTCCCAAAGAACCCCGCTGAGGCCAAGCTACTCAGGCGGAGGGCCCCGAGGTTCTTGATGATGGATGGAAGCTTTATCGAAGATCATTCTCATACCCGGTCCTTAGGTGCATGGAACTAGCAGAATCAGACTACATCTTGCGGGAGATCCATGAAGGCATATTGGAAGTCACCTGGGGGGTAGAGCCCTAGCTTACAAGGCTCTACGACAGGGGTACTTTTGGCTGACCATGAAGGAGGATGCAGCCGAGCTCGTTAAGAGATGTATAGCTGTCAGTGCCATGCTAATATCCAGCGACAGCCGACGTCTCAGTTAACCCCCTTGGTGGCACCCTGGTCCTTCGCCCAGTGGGGTATGGATATGGGACCATTTCCCCCGGCCTTCGGACAGCGAAAGTTCTTTTGGTGGCCGTTGATCACTTCACCAAGTGGATTGAAGCCGAGGCCCTTGCTAAGATCACGGAAAGCAAAGTGAGATCCTTCTTTTGGAAGTCCATTATATGCGGTTCGGACTGCCGCACACCTGGTCACCGACAATGGCCGACAGTTTGACAACACGCCCTTCCGAGAATTCTGCTCCGACTGGGCATCGTCAAAAATTCACTTCCGTCGGGCACCCTCAGACCAATGGGGCGCCAAGGTAACTAATCGAATCATTCTCCAAGGACTGAGAACCCGGCTGGATGACTGTAAGGGACGGTGGGTGGAGGAGCTCCCCAATGTGCTGTGGCCTACCACACAACGCCACGAGCCCCCACGGTGAAACCCCATTCAGCCTAGTCTTTGGATCGAAGCCGTCATCCCGGTAGAGGTTGGCTCACCAAGCCCTCGGGTAGAGTCGTACAATGAGGAAGGCAACCCAGACCAGCTGCGAGCCAACCTCGACCTGGTGGAGGAAATGCGAGACTGAGCGCGACTTCGGATGGCGGTCTACCAGCAACGGGCCGCCAAATATTACAACGCCCGTGTGCATCCCAGGACTTTCTGCCGGGAGACCTGATCCTTCGACGAGCTGAAGTCTCGAGGCCGACGGAAGGAGGAAAACTGGCTCCGAACTGGGAAGGGCCTTACCGGATCACCGAAGCGCTCCGCCATGGAGCATACAAGATTGAAGAGCTGGATGGGAAACCACTTCCCTGGACGTGGAACGCTGACAACCTCCGTCGGTACTATCAGTAGTACATCCCTTTCTTACATTAAATATCTTGCTTGTATTCTTCTGGGTCTTCACCCATCATTTTATTAATGAATGTTGGTCTAGTACCTCAGTGTAGCAACTTAAGCCCGACCCCGGTCGGCACAAAAGCCCTGGGCCAGCCAGGCACAAAGCCCAGTGTACCACTGGCAGAGCGGCATAAGACCGATCCCGATCGGCACAAAAGCCCTGGGCCAGCCAGGCACAAAGCCCAGTGTACCACTAGCAGAGCGGCGTGCTGCCGGCTCTCAGCAACTTAAGCCCGACCCCGGTCGGCACAAAAGCCCTGGGCTAGCCAGGCACAAAGCCCAGTGTACCACTGGCAGAGCAGCGTGCTACCGGCTCTCAGCAACTTAAGCTCGACCCCGGTCGGCACAAAAGCCCTGGGCTAGCCAAGCACAAAGCTCAGTGTACCACTGGCAGAGCGGCATGCTACCGGCTCTCAGCAACTTAAGCCCGACCCCGGTCGGCACAAAAGCCTGGGCCAGCCAGGCATAAAGCCCAGTGTACCATGGCAGAGCGGCATGCTGCCGGCTCTCAGCAACTTAAGCCCGACCCCGGTCGGCACAAAAGCCTTGGGCCAGCCAGGCACAAAGCCTAGTGTACCACTGGCAGAGCGGCATGCTGCTGGCTTTCAGCAGCTTAAGTCCGACCGCAATCGGCATGAATCCTTGGGCTACCCAGGCACAAAACCCTGCGTACCGTTGGCGAAGCAACGTGCAAGCAGCTCGGGAGGCTCGATTTTATCTTGACCTTCCGAGTCCTACACTCTGTCGAGAACTGAGAGTTCGTACCTCCCGACCCCAAGATTCTGTCATATGAAGCCAAGTCGAGGCTATCTAAGGGTAAGTTACAGATTGCTCGACACCGACGAAGCCCCTAAGGGTCCCATGTCGGCTGCCAAAGAGTTTGAAGTGACAGTTGCAATCAAGCGGAGACAAATTCATTGAAAGAGTGTATTTCATTAATTTGAAAGTGTTTACAAAATGCCGACCACGTCGAGCTCACAAAAACAAATACAGTTTGGGGCTCATGAGTCAGCAGGTGCGTCCTCATCATCAGACGAGCCCATCTCAAAGAGGCGGTCCGGCTCCACTTCAAGGGCCTAGGGAAAATTTAAGTCTCTAGCCACCTTTTCCTTCCCATGCTGGAACCCTTGAAGATATGCCCCGTCGAAGCTTCGGTCAGCTCCTCCATGAAATGCTCGGACGCCCGAATTCTTCAATAACTCTGGCGGTCCTAATTTCGACAGCTGCCTCCACCTTAGCCGCTAGAGCCCCCTCTCAGTAGCCAGGGCTGCCACTGCTATCCTCTCGGCCTCCAGGGCTAGATTCCTTTCCTCCTCTCTCCCTTCGCCCTTTCTTCGGCCTCCCTCATTTTCTCCTCCGCCGTCCTGGCCTTCTCTTGGCCTCACTCACCTGACTCTCGGCCGCTTGGATGGTTGCGACCAATCGGAGATGTGCAGGTCCCTAGCTGCGATGGCATTATCGGCCTCCATGAGCTGGTTGAGGGCCGCCCGCAGGCGGTTGGACTCTATCTCTGCCCGGCTCTCTGCCGCTTTTATTTCATCAGCCCGGGTGGTCTTGGCTGATTCTAAGGCCTTCTCTGCAGTTTCTGCTCGAGCGCGAGCATTCTCGGCCTCTTTTTGGGCCTCCCGCACACCATGGATAATTCCCTGGTGATAGCTAGGGAGTTGGCAACCTGCATGCGAGCCCCATGTCAAAAAGAAAAGGAAGATCAAAAAGAAATTCGAAAGCAGAGAGCGGATCGTCTAACTACCTTGACTAAGGCCGCGTATGATTCACAGAAGAAGGTAGCCGCCTTCAAGTGGCTGAGCTCCTCCTGAACCTCCGATACGAGGATCGACGAGACGAGCCACTCCACCCGGCGCCCATAGTCTAGGACAGAGTCCCGAGACATCCCCCGCCTAGCCCTACTCCTTCCGGCAGCTCCGGCGGTCTCGGATTCGGCACATGGAGAGATGCTCACTGGCGTCCTCTCCGGGGGTGGGCCTGCTGTCTGTGATGGTCCCTCGCCCCAGTCCCTTGCAGCTTCGGTGGGGGCTGGCCCGCAGGGTGCGGGACCCCCCACCGCCGTTGGCTCCTCTGCAGCCGGCTCTTCCATGGCTGGCTCCGCCTCCATGGCCAACTCCTCCATGATTACTGGCTCCCCCGCGGCCGGCGTCTCTGTGGCCGCTCCACCACACGTAGTCCTTTCAGGTGGGGTGTCGGCCGTCAAGTCTATCTCCGGGGCGACCAGAGGCTCCTGCGGTGCGGATGGCTCGGATGCCCGCACTGTCGGGCGTTTTGAATCTGGTGCTCACCGCCCCTCGCTCGGTTCCTCTCGGGCCTTCCTTTTAGCAGCGGCCTTCATGAGTCGGCGTGCTGGGATTTTCATAGCTGCGCAGTATCGACTGGAGTCAGCAAAAAAAAAAAGATAAGCGAGAGCAAGGGCGAGACTTTGGTTAAGTGCAGGGAGACTTACCAAACTGGGAGATAAGACCCGCCGACCGGAGATTTTCCTCCGTCAGGAGAAGGCTGTACCGAGGAATCTCGGTGGACAACAGCTGCCCTAGCGCCTCTCTATCTCCAGGGTGAACAGTTGAATTTGCATTACCTCGGGGGTCAGGGTCTTCCACCGGGTCTTTACTTGGCCAATATTGGCGAAGAAAAATTGGGATTTTCAGCCTTTAACGGAGGAAGGGAGAAGGAGTTTAAGGACGTGGTGGGGCCTGGGCTGGAACAACCATCAACCTTTCTGAGATCGGAGGATATAAAAGGAACGGAAGAGAGAGACTCGCGGGGTGATGTGGAGGTGATGGTAAAGGATAACGAAGGCACAAATGACACGCAAGGAATTTGGGACCAACTGGGAAGGAGTTAAGGAATAATAGTCAAGGAGGTTAACGAAGAAAGGATGGAAGGGAAAGCGGAGGCCCACTCTCAGAGAAATCTCATAGATGGCCACCCAGCCCGGTCGGGATGAAATCATCCTGTCGTCAGGAGTCGGGAGATAGAGCTCAATATCCCAAGGAATTTGGTAACGGGCCCGGATGTTCGCCAAATCGTTGTCCGTTACCGTGGAGGCAGCCCCTTCCGGGGATTCCGCCCCCGCACTCAAGGAGGTGCCGGCCCTCGCTTGGCGACCTCTCGGCGGATTCCAGCCAGCCGCCGCCAGGCGCCTCCCTGCGGGAGCCTCCCCGGCGACCTGCCGTTGGGCTAGAGGAACGTGATCCTTCGGATCGGAGGACCACTCAAGGGGAGAAGAAGGAGGAGAGGGAGAAGCTTGAGGCCTCTCGGGCGAAGAATGATTCTCCGAATCATCCTCCGCAGACCAAGACTGGGAACTCATTGCAAGGCGAAAGATTGAAGAAACCTAAGAGGAACAAAGAGCTAACCTGGGAAGGAGGGTGACGAACGCGAGCTCTCGAGTTGCAAGGGAACCAGGAAGCGAAAAATCAGAAAGCAGGGGAAGGAGATGACGATCCCAGGAATAGAATGACCGCTTTCGACCCTCTACTCAGATTTTATTCAGTTTCAAATTATCCCGCCACGCCTTGACTGCCACGTGGGCTCCCATAGCGAGCTGGATTGCCTAGGTAATCGCTGAGCGCGGGATATGATTCATTTCCGGCCAATGGTAGGACACTGATGACGTCGCCGTTATGATGGGTAATGATGGCACAACTTTCCTCACGGACTTCGACGGATAAACCCTGCTTCGAGAATGATTGCCGCAAATCGGTGGATAGCATTGGCTGCCCTATCACATCCCTGTACTGCCTGCATAAAGTCGCTGCAGCGCCTATAGACACGCGTCTGGAGGCGGTTCACAAGGATGGGGATCAGCCATTTGGGAGGTGACACCCCTTTCACTTTACTGGGACGGGCCCACTCCGTCTCAGGGGTGAGGGTGCATCTGATATGGCTGATCCTACGCAGTTAGAATGAACGGCAAAGATACGGCAGCCAACAGAAGCTATATTAACCCCCCGAGACCTTCCTCTCGGTCTCGGGGCCCATGAACAGTATATCAACCCCAAGACCTCCCTCTCAGTCTCGGGGCGCATGAACAGTATCTCAACCCCCGGGACCTTCCTCTCGGTCTCGAGGCGCATGAACAGTATCTTAACCCCGAGACCTTCCTCTCGGTCTCGGGGCGCATAAACGTATATCAACCCCCGAGACCTCCCTCTCGGTCTCGGGCGCATGAACAGTATATCAACCCCCGAGACCTCCCTTTCGGTCTCGGGGCGCATGAACAGTATATCAACCCCGAGACCTCCCTCTCGGTCTTGGGGCGCATGAATAGTATCTCAACCCTCGAGACCTTCCTCTCGGTCTCGGGGTGCATGAACAGTATATCAACCCCCGAGACCTCCCTCTCGGTCTCGGGGCGCATGAACAGTATCTCAACTCCCGAGACCTCCCTCTCGGTCTCGGGGCGCATGAACAGTATCTCAACCCCGAGACCTCCCTCTCGGTCTCGGGGCGCATGAACAGTATATCAACCCCCGAGACCTCCCTTTCGATTTTGGGGCGCATGAACAGTATATCAACCCCCGAGACCTCCCTCTCGGTCTCGGGCGCATGAACAGTATATCAACCCCCGAGACCTCCCTCTCGGTCTCGGGGCACATGGACAGTATATTAACCCCCGGGACCTCCTACTTGGTCTCAGGGCACATGAATGACATCTCAATCCCCGGCGCATGGTCAGGTTATTCTGGGCCACCTAGCGTGCTCACATAATCCACCGCACATCCGTGGCAGAAGGTGGCCATGCCTCATAACGGCGTATGATCCGTTGTATCTTTGTCACTGTGCATGGCCATACCCCGTTACGGTATGCGGATCACCACTTGCCCGTTGCAGCGGTGGCGCGCACCAGATGCTACCTCAGATGCGAGACATCTGTGAGGTCGTGCTGACAGGTAACTCGTGATGCATCCGATGTGTACGATGACAGTACAACTTGTCATCGTCGGCCCCGTATTTTGTCCGTTATTGAACTGGGCTCCTAAAAATCTGTGATCTTGGGAATAGAAGGGGGACATTCGAATAGGTAAAAAGCACGTGCGTAAGAATCCTTGAACTCTGGTTTTCTCCCTACTAGCTAAAACCCTAACTGCTTCAGCTTTCTTCGGCTGAGTAGTTCTTATCTGATCCTAAGTGACTAATTTGAGCATCGAAAGGTCTCCATCAGAGCATCCGGTCTCTATAGAAACTTTTCTTGCGGAGGTCCGAAAAGAAGAACGTTCATCTTTTCCGATGCTTGAAGAAGTGACTTGGCGCCGTCGGGTCACGGGTCTCAACTCTACTGAGAATTGAGGCCGCCGGCGACGGAAAAGAAAGAAAACCCACCACAAAGTATGGGAAAAAGGATGCAGAGGGCAGTAGAGAGCCGAAGAGCCACCGCGCTCTTCAACACTTAGCTTAGAAACCGGAAGTTGACGACAAATATGAGTAAAGCACGGTGAGTAAAGCGATGCACAGAGTCTCCATGAGAAGGAGATGAGATATGTCACTCTACCTCTTAATTGTGCCCACCTCAGCACCCTCCTTTCCCTCTGTGGTAGAGAGGGGAACTCCCGATTCGGTTCTTCGATCCACGCTGCCATCATTAAGAATGCCGATCATTTTAGCTTCAATAACCCCAACAGCAGCAATCGTGATGTCATGGTTGTCTGGAATGCTCTCCTTTCGATGTACTCAAAATGCGGCCAATTATTCGATGCAATGAAAGTTTTCGACAGAATGCAAATGAAAGACTCTGTCTCCTGGAATTCGATGATTTCAGGTCGCTTGATGAAGGATGAATTGGAGATGGGATTGGGATATTTCAAACAAATGCACCGATACAAAATCTGTCGATATGATCGTGCGACTTTGACGACAATTTTATCAGCTTGCGCGGAACCTGAGCTGCTGTCCGTGAGCGCAATGATGCATGCATTGATAATTTCTAATGGCTATGAGCAGGAAACCGCGGTAGGGAATGCCCTGATGACTGCCTACTTTAAATGCGGGTGTCCAACTTCAGCACATAAGGTGTTTGATGGGATGCCGGAGAGAAATGTAATTACGTGGACTGCGATGGTGTCGGGACTTGCTCAGAGCCAGTTGTGCAAGGAGAGCTTGATTTGTTTAAAGAGATGCGGCATGCAGTGGAAGCCAACTCCCTGACCTACTCAAGCTCCCTGCTGGCTTGTTCTGGATTACGAGCCCTTAAAGAAGGGCGGCAGATTCATGGGCTTGTCGTGAAATCTGGTATTCAGCTGGACTTGTGTTGAGAGTTCTTTAATGGATATGTACTCAAAGTGCGGCGTAATGGAAGATGCGCTTCTGATCTTTAGGTCTTATGAAGAACCTGACGAGGTTTTTCTCACGGTGATTCTTGTAGGCTTTGCACAGAATGGATTGGAAGAGAGAGCTTTGGAGCTTTTTGCTGAAATGGTCGGAGCAGGGATTGAGATCGATGCAAACATGATCTCGGCTGTTTTGGGGGCATTTGGTGTCTCTGCACCATTTGCTCTTGGGAGGCAAATCCACACTATGGTTGTCAAGAAGTCTTTGGGATCTAATGTCTTTGTGTGCAATGGGCTTATTAACATGTACTCAAAGTGCGGCGAACTGATGGATTCTGTTAAAATCTTCAATCAAATGCTTCATAGGAATTCAGTGTCTTGGAACTCTGTGATTGCAGCTTTTGCTCGTCATGGTCATGGATTTGAAGCACTTCAGCTCTATGGACGTATGAAATTGGAAGGTATGGAGCCAACGGATGTCACGTTTCTATCGTTGCTTCACGCATGCAGCCATGTGGGTTCTATTGAAAAGGTATTGGGTTCTTGCATTCAATGTCAGTGGACTACGGGTTGACCCCAAGGATAGAGCACTATGCATGCGTGGTAGATATGTTGGGTCGTGCAGGACTTTTGGAAGATGCAAGGAGATTCATAGAAGAGTTGCCAGTCGAGCCTAGTCCTCTTCTTTGGCAGGCATTGCTTGGGGCTTGTAGTATTCATGGTAATTTGGAGATGGGAAAATATGCAGCTCAGCGGTTGCTTCTTGTGGAACCAGAATGCTCGGCAGCCTATGTGCTGCTGGCTAACATATCTTCATCAGAAGGAAGATGGGAGGAGAAGTAGAATTATGAAGAAGATGAAGGAGAGAGGAGTGAAGAAGGATACAGGAATGAGTTGGATAGAGGTACAGAAGGAAGTTCACATCTTCACTGTGGAGGACAGGGCCCATCCTGAAGCTGAGACTATTTATAAGGTATTGGATGAGTTGGTTGCTCTTATCAGAGATCAGGAGCATCTTCCAGATAAGAGACTTGTACTCTATGGCTTAGAACTATAGAGTTCAAAGTAGCTAATACAGTCAGAGTCTTGGATAGAGGTTGAGAGGGAAGTTCACATCTTGGATGAGTTGGTTGTTCGCATCAGATATCATCATATCAAGAGCATCTTCTAGATAGAGGCTTGTATTCTATGACTTGGGAGCTATAGAGGTCAAGGTAGCTTATGCAGTCAAAGTCACAAAGATGCCAAGTACCAAACAAACAGATAATTGGAACAGATGCATTCTGGATATCCAGAAAAGCGAGTTGAGGCAGTAAGTATGAGGGCACTACCCATTTCTTTTTCATCAATTTAAATTAACATCAAAATGGCTTTAAGTTAATATGACTGGATGGTAAACTGCCATCCAGTTTTAGTGTGTGGTTTATATTAGATTCCAATATTTATCTGTAACAGGTGTAGAAATGATGTCCAGTTTTTGGAACAGGGGAGAAAAAGAAAACATATGCTCATATTTTCACTTGACTTGTACAACAACATACCTTGTAACAACCATTAATGGAAATTCTTAGTTCTTTTTTTATCTTCTATTCTGAATTAATATTTAAAGACAGCATAATGCTCTCTATTCTGTATTATTCCAAAAGAAAGATGAAGCCGTCAATTATTTATTCCAATAATTATCTGTAACAGGTGTAGGAATGATGTCCAGTTTTTGGAACAGGGGATAATAAAAAGAAAACAGATAGCTCATATTTTCACTTGACTTGTACAACAACATACCTTATGTTAGGGGATAAAATGGTCATTGCATTAATATCCATGCAGGGAGGCTAAGACCGACCTCCTCCCTTCATCTCCCCGAGCTTCCAGTAGCTCGGCCCTCCCAAGCTTCCATAGCTCGTCTTCCCGAGCTTCCTAGCTCGGTTTCCCCGAGCTTCCATAGCTCGGCTCTCTCGAGCTCTCATAGCTCGGCTCTTCCGAGCTTCCATAGCTCTTCTTCCCCGAACTCCCATAGCTCGGCTCTCCCGAGCTCCCATAGCTCGGTCCTCCCGAGCTTCCTGTAGCTCGTTTCCCCGAGCCTCCATGGCTCGGCTTCACTGAGCGACCCACGATCCAATACCCACCTTCACGGAACCTGACGTAGGAGAGCCTAAGCCTACTGTAACAACATCCTAGGCAAGGAATCATGTTGAGAAGTGGTCTAGAACCTATCAAGGCTACCTGAGACCTACACACCTACTAGATCTCAAGCCATCAAGGAGCTCTCCTAGCCGTTGATCCCCTAACAGACAAGATACGGATCCCAACAGCCCCACAACGGCCTGATTCGATCCACCCCCGTATCCTAACAACCTCTGAACCTTCCAGAAGGCGCTCAAGATCCGGGTGACAGCCTATAAATATCACACTCACAGATTCCTCAGGTACGCGCGCACACACACCCTCACTCCCGCTCTCCTGCTCTCCTGCTGCTCGTCGATGCTCTCACCTCCTAGAGCTTCCGATTGGCCGCCCCCCAGAGAGACTCCCCGGAGAGATCCACTCTCTGTTTTCTGATTGATCGCCGATTTCCTCCACTGACTTGAGCGTCGGAGGGTCTTCCGCGGAGGGCCACCCCCAACGCCTCTCGCGTAAGGACTTGTGTGCAGGTCGCCCCTGGAGATCGACTACGCCCGAGTCGGAGGACGGATCCCGGCGGCAACAGATTGGCGCTAGAGGAAGGGTCCTCAAGTCCCATTAAAACTTGAAGAAAGGAGATAAGGATCTCGATCCGGAGTAGAACCTCTCCAATGGCCAATCGAAGAAGAGCAACCTCTGAAGCCCAGATCAGGTCGCTTCCCAGAGGCCTGATCCGACGAGTGGTGTAGCGCCGCAACCTCCACCAATCGAAACCCCGTCACCGCCGCCATCCCGGTGACCCAGGACCAGTTTGCCTCGCTGGTCCAGCAAGTCCAGGCCCTGACCACCTGGTCCAGGAGCGCCTTGACGGCTCCTCCTGCTCTGCACTTTCAGAAGGAAGCGCGATTCCTTCTTTGCCGGCAACTTCCTCCTCTGGTCCGCATAAATCCGCGGACCCCCCACGCCGGCCAGAGGGGACAAACAGTCCCACGAGGCGGTTATGACAGAGATCCCCCAGATCTCGGCGAGCCCGATCCCTCTCCCCAGTGACCTCCCACCATGATTCGACGCCGTCCCTGCGATCCTCTCGCCAGCTCCTCCTCTGACCGGTGAAGAGGAGATCCATCGTCAGATCCAGGAGATGCGTCAGGAGCTGGACGCCGCCAAGCAGGCCCATCCGCCCCAGCCCAAAGCGGAGCAGGGCATCCCTTTCTCTAAGGGATTATGGAGGAAGTGATTCCCTCCCATGTCAAGCTACCAGCCGTCGAACCTTACCACGGCTCTTCTGACCCGGACGACCATCTCAGCAGCTTCCGGTCAATAATGATGTTCCACGGAGCATCCGATGCGGTCCTCTGCCGCGCTTTCCCCTCCACCCTCAGAGGATCCGCCCGAACCTGGTTCAATGCTTTAAAGCCAGGTTCCATCGATTCATTTGACGAGCTGAGCCACCTTTTTATTGGCCAGTTCGTCAGCAGCCGCCGCCACCGACGAGATCTGACTCCCTCTCCGAAGTCAAGCAGAGAGAGGGGAGTCCTTGAGAAATTATCTTGGCCGTTTCAATAAGGCCATGTTAGAGGTGGACCACCTTAATCATGAGGTGGCTATGTCCGCCCTGGCGGGGGAGTCTCGAAGGAGAGCGACTTCTACCTGGCTATGGAAGTCAGCTACCCCCCTGGCCTTTCTGATATGATGGCCCTGGCGGACAAATACGCTAGGGTCGAGAATCGCGGAGAGTTGCCCGCGCTGAGCAGGCAAAGAAGAAGGAGCCCAAAGGCCCCGACAGGCACCGTCCCGTCCGTCGACCAAGTCCGCCTCGCCGCCAAAGAGTCCCTCCGCTGCCGCCAAGGAATCGCTCCCGGAGTCCCCCCAGGCGATTCGATCGCTACACTCCGCTGACGTGCCCCGGCGCAAATCCTCATGGAGATAGAGCGCCAGCTTCCCCGGCCAGTGCCTCTCCGAGGGAACCCGACCCGAAGAGATCCCACCAAGTACTACCACAGGGAGCACGGCCATGACACTGAAGAATGCTGGCAGCTGAAGAATAAAATCGAGAGGCTGATCCGGCGGGGACGACTTAATCAGTTCAGGAGGGCGCCCGAGCCACAACAAGGAGGTGACCGCCCGAGCTCAACAACCTCCTCCTCCACCGAATCCGCCCGTGATCGGCCGCATCAACATGATTGAAGAGGCCGGCGGATCGAGCCCCAGGGGCGACGGTGAAGGGTCGGCGCCGAAGAAGGCACGGACGGGCGAGCTCTCCTTCTCCGATGATGATCTTCTTGGGATACAGCTCCCCATGATGACGCACTTAGTTGTATCCCTTAATTTGAACAACTATGATGTAAGCCGAATCCTGTTGATAGTGGAAGTTCGGTAATGTTTTGTACCTCGGTGTTTTGCCAGGATGAAATTGCTCATGGAAAACCTTCGAGCCGTGGATTCCACCCTGATGGGATTCACAGGCGACGTCATCGTCCCGGAAGGGGTCGTCACCCTGACGGTCCGCGCGGGAACCTGGCCCCTTGTAGCCATTGTCCAGACAGACTTCCTAGTAACCGACCTCAGATCCCATACAACGCCATATTCGGCAGGCCCGGCCTGATGTCCCTCAAGGCAGTTGTCTCCATCCCGCATCTGTCCATGAAGTTCCCCACCGAGCGAGGAGTTGGAGTGTTCGGGGAAGTCAGGCCATGGCTCGGCAGTTTCGTTACAAGCCTTCAGTCTAGAATGCCGGAGGTTGATGGGCTAGACGCTCGCGAGGACTTCGCCGAACAGCGAGGAGAACCGGCAGAGGAATTGGAGGAGGTACCATTGGACGAAGCTCGTCCCGACCGAACCATAAAATCGGGTCGCTGCTCGAAGGAGAGTCTCGCACAGATTGATCAGGTTCCTCCGAAGCAACGCTGACATCTTCGCCTGGTCCGCCTCCGACATGCCAGGGATCAGCCCCGAGGTTCTCGTCCATCGTCTCAATGTGGACGAGATGCACAGGCCCGTTAAGCAGAAGAAGAGAGCTTCGCCCCAGAACGACAAAAGGCCATTGAAGAAGAGGTCGACAAACTCATCAAGGCCAATTTTGTCCGAGAGGTAAATTATCCGAGCTGGCTATCAAACGTCGTCATGGTGAAGAAGTCGAACGGCAAATGGAGGATCTGCATCGACTTCACCGACCTCAACAAAGCCTGCCCGAAGGACAGCTTCCCCCTCCCTCGGATCGACCAGCTCGTGGACGCCACCTCAGGCCACCAGATGCTGTCATTCATGGATGCCTATTCAGGCTACAATCAGATCCGAATGGCCCCTGAAGATGAAGAAAAGACCGCCTTCATAACCGACCGAGGTACTTACTGTTACCGTGTTATGCCTTTTGGTCTTAAAAATGCAGGTGCGACCTACCAGAGGCTGGTCAACAAAGTGTTCAAGGAGCAAATCGGCCGGAATATGGAGGTGTACGTGGACGACATGCTGGTCAAAAGCAAGGAGGCATCACAGCATGTCGAGGACCTCTCAGAGAGCTTTGCAACGCTGCGCAAGTATGGGATGAGACTCAACCGACCAAATGCGCCTTCGGCGTCAACTCCGGGAAGTTCCTCGGCTTCATGGTCTCCCAGCGAGGTATCGAAGCTAACCCCCAGAAGATTCAAGCTCTCCAACAAATGGCGCCCCGGCATCTGTTAAAGAGGTCCAGCGCCTAACCGGGAGGATAGCGGCCCTTAACCGCTTTGTGGCACGGTCGGCCGAGAGATGCCTCCCCTTCTTCAAAACTCTCCGATCGGCCAAAAACTTCCAGTGGACTCCTGAATGCCAAAAGTCATTTCAAGATCTCAAGAAGTACCTCGGCTCGCCCCCACTCCTCAGCAGTCCGACCCCGGGAGACCCTATTCTTGTACCTGGCTGTTTCAGAGGGTGCAGTTTGTTCGGTGCTGGTCAAAGAAGAAGGCAAAGTCCAGAAGCCGATCTACTATGTCAGCAGCTACTCCGCGATGCGGAGACAAGGTACAGCAGAATTGAGAAGATGGTGTTGGCTTTAATCACCTCAGTTCGGAAGCTACGACCGTACTTCCAAGCACATTCTGTGACGGTCCTGACCGACCAACCCATCAGGCGGTAGTCCACCGTCCGAGACGTCGGGAAGAATGACCAAGTGGGCCGTCGAGTTAAGCGAGCATGACATACACTTTCAGCCTCGCCTAGCCATCAAAGCTCAGGTGCTAGCCGACTTCCTCCTCGAGTGTACCATCCCGGAGGACGGTTCTACCCCAGACTCCCTCGAAGAACCAAAATCTGGAGCCCGGTGGCTCCTCCATGTCGACGGGTCATCTAATGCCCATCGCTCCGGTGCGGGCCTGGTTCTCACCAGTCCGGAGGGGATAACCTTCGAATATGGCGTCCGATTCTCCTTCCCGGCCTCCAACAACGAAGCCGAGTACGAAGCCCTGTTAGCTGGCCTCCGAATCGCCCGCAATCTGAAGGTGGAAAGCTTAATGCCTTCACCGACTCTCAGCTGGTGGCCGGCCATGTACGAGGAGAGTTTGAAGCCCGGGAGCCGAACATGGTTCGATATCTTCAGGAGGTGCGGAGCCTACTTCCCCATTTGCCGAATTTGAAATCATTCAAATTCCCAGATCCGAGAATGCCCGCGCCGACCTACTCTCCCGATTGGCGACCGCGGAGTCGATGGATGCCGAACAAAAGTTCCACCTGGAGACTCTGGAAAAGCCCAGCATCGCGGAAGCCGACCGGATAATGCAAGTTGAAGCCGAACCATCCTGGTTCGACCCTATCCTCAAATATCTCAAAGAAGGGTCGCTTCCACCCGACCGGGGAGAGGCCAGAAAGCTGAAGCTGCAGGCTACCCACTACGTGCTGATTGACAACCAGCTTTACAAACGGTCTTTCTCCATGCCGCTGCTCAGATGCCTTCGCCCGTCCGAAGTAGATTATGCTCTGCGCGAAGTACATGAAGGGATTTGCGGCAACCATCTGGGAAGCCGGTCCCTATGCCACAAGGTGCTGCGACAAGGCTACTACTGGCCGACCATGCAGAAGGATGTGGACGATCTAGTCCGAGCCTACGACCCATGCCAGAGGCACTCAAGCATCCAAAGGCTCCCCTCCGCCGAACTAGTTTCCATATCCTCCGCTTGGCCCTTCGCCAAATGGGGGATGGACATCCTCGGCCCATTCCCGCTTGCCACGGGACAGCGGAAATTCTTATTTGTCGCCATTGACTACTTCACTAAATGGGTCGAGGCGGAAGCAGTTGCACAAATAACTGAGGCACGGGCCAGAGATTTTGTATGGAGGTCCATCATCTGCCGATTCGGCCTCCCGCACACCATAATCACCGATAACGGTAAGCAGTTTGATAACTTCAAATTCCGCCAGTTCTGTGAGGAGCATGGAATCCGTCACCACCTCACCTCGGTCGGGCACCCACAAGCCAATGGAGCGGCCGAAGTGACCAACAGGACCCTCCTTCAGGGATCAAAGCTCGCCTTTCCAGAGCCCAAGGCAGGTGGGCGGATGAGCTGCATCATGTTCTATGGGCCTACCGCACCACCCCAAGAATCCTGACAGGCGAAACCCCATTCCGGATGGCCTTCGGCATGAAGGCCATTTTCCCTGTGGAAATAGGTCTCCCATCATTGCGGGTGGAAAGCTACTCAGAGGAAGCTAGCAACGAACAGCTCCGCACTAACCTCGACCTGGTGGAGGAGATCAGAGAAAAGGCTCGGATCATAGTGGCTGCATATCAACAAAGGGTGGTCCGTTACCACGCCTCCAGAGTCAAAGGGAAAGCCTTCTTGCCTGGCGACCTTGTCTTCGAAAGGCCTCTGTTTCCAAACCGCTGGAACAAGAAAGCTGGCACCAAATTGGGAAGGCCCGTACCAAGTAGCGGAGACCATTGGACCGGGAACCTACAAGCTGTAAGATTTGAGTGGGAAATCCATCCCCCGGACGTGGAACAAGGACAATCTCCGTAAATATTATCAATAGGGTACGTCCTCTCCAAGTCCATTTTCATATGCCTCATTATACCTTCCTGTCGACACATTTTTTCATAATTTACGACGTAAATCATTATGCACTACATTGCTAAAGATTGCGAAAAGAAATAGATGCTGCTTACCGATCCTCGGCACGATCGAGCTACTTGTCTGAGCAGGAATTCTTCGAACCTTGGCTGGGCCGAGCAACAAATTCTTCGAACCTTGGCAGGGCCAAGTAAAAATTCTCCGAACCTCGGCTGGGCCGAGCAACAAATTCTCCGAACCTTGGCAGGGCCAAGTAAAAATTCTTCGAACCTCGGCTGGGCCGAGCAACAAATTCTCCGAACCTCGGCTGGGCCGAGCAACAAATTCTCCGAACCTTGGCAGGGCCAAGTAAAATATTCTCCGAACCTCGGCTGGGCCGAGCAACAAATTCTCCGAACCTTGGCAGGGCCAAGTAAAAATTCTCCGAACCTCGGCTGGGCCGAGCAACAAATTCTCCGAACCTTGGCTGGGCCGAGTAAAAATTCTCCGAACCTCGGCTGGGCCGAGCAACAAATTCTCCGAACCTTGGCAGGGCCAAGTAAAAATTCTCCGAACCTCGGCTGGTCGAGCAACAAATTCTCCGAACCTTGGCAGGGCCAAGTAAAATTCTCCGAACCTCGGCTGGGCCGAGCAACAAATTCTCCGAACCTTGGCAGGGCCAAGTAAAAATTCTCCGAACCTCGGCTAGGCCGAGCAACAAATTCTCCGAACCTTGGCAGGGCCAAGTAAAAATTCTCCGAACCTCGGCTGGGCCGAGCAACAAATTCTCCGAACCTTGGTAGGGCTAAGTAAAAATTCTCCAAACCTCGGCTGGGTCGAGCAACAAATTCTTCGAACCTTGGCAGGGCCAAGTAAAAATTCTCCGAACCTCGGCTGGGTCGAGCAACAAATTTAGGCTAAAATACCGGCAGAAAACCAAAGTACGCAGGCCCCGGTTAAAGCCAGAGGACTTCCAAATAGTCCCCAGAACTTCGGCCAGTTTGGAAAAAGGCACACTAAGCGAAAACCGTCAGCACGCACAAAGAATGTGCCTTCGGCAAACCCCTAAAGGGTTCAATAAGCCCCGCGTAACTGGCCACGAGCCCCAGACAAAGCCAGGGAATCCCCTTTTTGCTACTAAAGTCTTTGAGCAACGCCCCTATAACCTACCGAACAAAGCGCCTATCTCAAACAGAGCCATGACTCAGCACGTAAACTAGTGGAGCCACCCAGGCTCCCCAGCTATTATACGAGTGGCATTCTTTAGAGCTAAAAACTCGTGAAATGAGAAGATTGTCCAAAAAGGGCCTTTTTCATTGATTAAAAAGGGAAGTACAAGAAGAGACAGAAAAAACAAAAACAAGAAGCAAAAGAGGCCCTAACTAGGGTTCGGTGTCGCTCCCGGATGCCAACAGGTCCTCCAGGCGCTCGGTAAGGTCAACGACCTGCTGGCGGAGCGACACGATCTCCTCCCTCTGCCGGTCCGCCACCCGGTGCAGGGCCTCCATCTCCCTTGTGGAGACGTCCACATACTCCTCGACGACCCTCATGAGCCGCTGTTGGCTCGCAAGGGTCGATGCCAGGCCCAACCCATCAACAGTAATCGTGGGACGGCCACTTGGCGGGTGAAGCAAACCGTTGATCAACGCATGCAATTCCTCGGATGATCGTCCTCCTTGAGAGTCCATGGCCGAATGCTGCTTCAAAGCTTAAAACGAGGGATGGCTAAGACCAACATCCCTCGGTCATATTTATACTTGCCAGGCGAGTATCTCGATCGGTCGCGCCGTAGCCACCGACCTACGAGAACTCACCACATGTCATCGTTTTAGTGCCTGCGGAATCCGAAGGACCGTGCCCCATCCCGAGAGAGATCGGTAAACACGTACGGACTATTCGGGAACCCCCCTGAACAGAGTATCTCCCGATCTGCCGGCCCCCCGTCATGAATGCTCCCGACACTTCCCCAAGCTCCTTTAAAGCTGGCCCCCTTTTCGGGAAGCGCAAAAAAGAAAGAAATCCACCTGGCAATGACTCGTCCCCTCGGGAGGGATAACGTCACAAATAAAGAGCGTGACCATGTACCGCCCGTCCCGTCCTGACGCCCCTCACCAAGCACCGCAGGGACCTAACACTACGGCTCATAGTGGCAACTAAGTCATTTCTCCGAGCCCCGAATCTCCGAACCTCGGCTGGGCCGAGCTACAAATTCTCCGAACCTTGGCTAGGCCGAGCTACAAATTCTTCGAGCCTCGGCTGGGCCGAGCTACAAGTTCTCCGAACCTTGGCAGGGCCAAGTAAAAATTCTCCGAACCTCGGCTGGGCCGAGCCACAAGTTCTCCGAACCTTGGCAGGGCCAAGTAAAAATTCTCCGAACCTCGGCTGGGCCGAGCAATGAAATCTCCGAACCTTGGCAGGGCCAAGTAAAAAATTCTCCGAACCTCGGCGGGGCCGAGCTACAAATTCTCCGAACCTTGGCAGGGCCAAATAAAAATTCTCCGAACCTTGGTAGGGCCAAGTAAAAATTCTCCGAACCTTGGCAGGGCCAAGTAAAAAATTCTCCGAACCTTGGCAGGGCTAAGTAAAAATTCTCCGAACCTCGGCTGGGTCGAGCAATGAAATCTCCGAACCTTGGCAGGGCCAAGTACGAATTCTCCGAACCTCGGCGAGGCTGAGCCGCGAACATTCGAGCGAGACATAAATCACCGAACTTCGAACCGAGATAAGGAACGTGTTCCGCCGAACAATCTCCAGACCGCCGCTTGCGAATCTCGACTAGTTTGGATAGCACGGGATCCTCGCCTAAGAATGAGCGGGATGCCTTCGTACCCCATGACCAACAACAACAATAAACTTGGCGCGAAAGAAATGAAGATTGAGAAACAGAACAGAACTCTCTTTATTGCCATCAAAACCAGTTACAAATGCCTGAAAGGCGTTACAAGAGCATCGAAATGCATAAAATAAAGACAAGTACAAAGCTCGGGCAACTGCTCCAAAGCAGATCTGGGCAACTGTGATGCTCCGGCATCCGAACTGCCGAACCAGATAAGCCACATCCAGTCAGCTCGGGCCGATAATGGTCGGGCGACTTGGACAAATAGTTGTGACCAGCTTCAGTCAATAATGATATCTCGGTGACCCAACCGAGATATCAGGGTGACTAGAAAGGGCGGACGGAAGGCCATCCCAGACCACCCAACCGAGGGACCCTCCGGCGAGCAGGTAGGAAGCCAGCGGACCCTGGCGTCAGAACGCTCTCCCAAACCAAGTATGCACCGCCCTACCTTGCCAAGGCTCAAGGACAAGGTGTCGGCGGGCGGCATGCTTTCACCCCCTCCCTATGTGGCAAAAGATTCCCCAGGCGGACGAGCCCAGGAATCCAAATCGAGGGAGGAGGAGAAGTTCAAGCGAGTCATGGGGAGCCCGCGTGCACCTTCTACCATACATCCCCGAAGGGGAACCACAAAGGTCACACTGGAAGAGCGTGTGTGCGCTCTCCATGTGATCTCCGCGCCCTCCCTGTGCGCTCTCCATATGATCTCCGGGACTCATCCCCTAAGGGCGAGCCATCCTTCGACAGCTCCTTCATCACCCCAGCTATCCGATGGCGAAGGGCTTGTGAGAGGAAAGCTCGATCCTCCCACTCGCAACAGCAGAGAAACGAGCATGGTGGAAACTCTAATGGGAAAGAAACTTTGGGGATGACTTAACACAACCCCGCTTCCCCTTTTTATAGGCCAAAAATGGACTGGGAACAATTACCAAGGCTATAAGCCTCGAGATTCAAACACCTGGGCCATACCTCCACGTGGCCTCCCAGGATGAAAACGGTGCCCTACTGCGCGCCGAGCCCACCGCCTGAACTAAATGACGCATGCGAAGATTTTCCCTTGATCCCAAATTGCGATCATTAAACGCAGAGGACCGTCCACTGGCATTACGGAAACTGGCAGGTTCAGGAGATCGTCATACGAAAATAATGTCCTCCAATGGTAAACGGCTGCGTGCGCCGTACGTCAAAACGACCCACATGAAAAAAGAACACCTTCCGGAAAGCACCAGAATAGCTTTTCACACCCTACAGGGCCGTATCATCAATTTTGGTGAAATAAAAACCGATTTCCCTGCAGAATGGCAAGGCGCTGGCAAAACAGCAAAAAGGTACGAAAACCGACTGTTCGTCGATTGCTTCCCAGCGAGGTTAGTCGCTCGAGGAACTCGTGCGACAAGGTTGAGCGTCTTAAAACAAAAATAAGCGCGATGGATAAACAAACTTTTCTTTCATTCAACGAAAATAAAGTGACTAAAGGAAGCGAAAAATACTCCGGCAACCACCCTCATATGTCGGCCCTAGCCGACCTACTTTGCTCGTCGGCCCCAGCCGACCTACTTTGCTCATCGGCCCTAGCCGACCTACTTTGCTCGTCGGCTCCAGTCGACCTACTTTGCTCGTCAGCCCCAGCCGACCTACTTTGCTCGTCGGCCTCAGCCGACCTACTTTGCTTATCGGCCCTAGCCGATCTACTTTGTTATCGGCCCTAGCTGACCTATTTCATCTATCGGCCCAAACCACCTACCCTGTCCGTCGGTCTTAACCGACTGGCTTCATTTCTCGAGTTTTAATTAGACACAAACCGAACCAGATCGTCTATCGGTTCACCATTCAAGACTATCGCCTCGCCTTGGGCCAAGCCAATGCATTCCCTTGATCCCGAAATAAAGATGACCAAAAAGCATCAATAAGCCATAAGTCGCTAGCGATTGAGGTGAAATTTAGAGCAAAGGGCCATCCAAAGAAAAACACTCAAATAGAAATAGAAAGTTCATTTATTGAAAGACATCAGTCAGATTTTCAGAAAGCAAAACACAGAGGTGGCTCTTAAAGGCCGGGAACCACATCAGTTCTGGAGGAACCCTCGGTTACATCTGCAGAGGTGTGACTAGATTCGCCTTTCTCTAATGCCTTTGCCCCTTCAGCGGCAGTTTGCAATCGTCCTTCAGAAGCTGCGGCTTCGCTGGGACCCGGGGCGGCACCAGGATCGGTATCAGAGACGTCGACGTATTCATCCTCCTTTTCTCCTTCGGACTCACTGACATCAGGAGCTTCAGTATCCAGAAAAGAGAGATCCCATTCCGGGTGCTCACTGGATATCTTGTCTTTGCACTCTTCCATTTCAAGTTGGAAGGCATCAATGCCGATCGCGTCCCGTTCCCCCTTGAGTATGGCGAGCTGCACCTTAGCCTCAGCAACTTGCTTCTCAGCCTCCGCAACTTGAGCCCGCAGAATAATGTTTTGCTTCTTGAACTCGCCGGACCGCACCTCGAGTTCTGAGCTCTTATTGCGGCTAGACACGAGCTCGCCTTGGAGAGCCCGATTCTCCAACCTTAACTTTGCTGTTTGCAAAACCAAAATCAGTCGGCATCACAAGAGACCAACTAAAGAAAATAAAAAGGGGGGGAGATGAGATCGTACCTCCTCCTCTCGTCTGGCCAACCTTTTGGTCAGCTCCTCGGCCTCACCCCTGGCCCTTGTTCTGTCAGCTTCGACCAGCTCGACCCTCTCCTGGAGAACATTAATCCTCGACTGCTTGGCTTCAACCTCTCCCCGGGCTTGGGATAGCTCATTGTTCACCCGAGCTATCATCCCTTGGTGCCATTTAGCGCCGGCCCTCAAGTCGGCGATTTCGTCATCACGCCGCTTCAGTTTCTCCTCTACCTCATCGAGCATTCGGGTCAAGCGCTTTCTCTCATCGGCAGCTTCCCTTCCCAGCCGACCCAAACTCTCACTATGTACCCGCCGCATCGCCTTCACCTCCTCGGAATGTTTTGACTTAACTCTAGCCAGCTCCAGGCACGCGTCTTCATTCTTTGCCAGGAGTCCCTGCAACTCCTCCACTTTGCATTTCTGCTTAGACGCTTCGGCTAGAGCGGCCTGATATGCCGCCTTCATCTCCTCCAAACCTCTGTTACTAATAGCCATAAGTTCCTCAAACTTCTCAAACACCTTCATTCGCGATCGAAGTTCGGCGTTGTCTCTCCTGGCTTGAATGCTGGCCCCCGTCGCCAAACTCAAACACCAGCACATCGCTCGAGAAAGCAGGACACTCCGCGGGACAAAAAATGATAAAAATTCACGATTAAGTCAATCAAAAAGCGTCTGCCGCCCAAGAGTGATAACTCACCCGAGAGGCATAGGCCCGCATCATCTTCATAAGGGTCGGATTGTCAATATCGGGGAGAAGGTGGATGCTTTCGGCCACTCCTTGTTGCCCAAACGCGGCATCGACCAACTCCAGATCCGCAAACTTGTCCGCCGAGGGATCTGCACCCAGATACAAGGCCGACCTCATTAAGGCAGAAAATGCCTCCTCAACACCCGCGTTCGAGCTACCGAGCTGGTCATCTCCGCCCAAGGAGCCAACCCGAGCGACCTCCGACTGAGAAGCCTTCAGCTTCCCAGCTTCTTCCATTAGAATTTTGGCTTGAGTCTCCTCAGATAACTCGGCCAACCCAAGCGCTAGCCTCCCCAAAATCCTTCTCGGAGGAGTCTCCATCGCGGGACTCTTATCTCGCTGTGATCCCTCTTCCATCGCGCCTCCTTCCGTCGCTGTCACTTGCGCCTCCCCTGCAGGCTCCGCCGGAGCCTCTATCTGGCCTGCTTCTTGAACTGCCACGGGCGACCCAGCGTCGCTACCATCAAACTCCCCTGCAGAAAGACCAAGAGGGAGCTCGCCCTGAACCTCATCGACTGCAGCTGTTCCCTCTCCCTCTCCCTCTCCTACTGGAGTCAGTAGTGGTCCCGCGGAGGCGGAAGGCCCCCCAGAAACGACCGCTTCTGCCAGATCCGTCGCCGGTTCCTCTTTCATAGGGGACACAGTCGGATGGGCCAACAGAGTCTCATCTAAACTATCCGATATTTCAATACGGGAGGGCAAGGGATCACGACTGTCCTCCCTAGATCCTCCTTCGCCCCTGGCGTTTCTATCATGGCCGCTCCGACGTCCGGCGAGCTCGTTAAGGAGGTATGGGCCCTTTTTTTTGGGCCTACCGCTATCCAGCTCTCCCCTGAACGCTTGCCTCTCTTCCTTTTGGCGAGGCTCAACAATGCTGACCTCTTGGCTGCAAGAATGAGACATATGCGATTAAATCCAAACACATTCGTCGGGGTAGCACGCAGCGGAGAAAGTAAAAGGGAGGACTCACCTTACGGGTCTAGGGGGCTAAGCCTGGCGACGAAGAGGGCCCCCTCCGATAACAGATCGTTGGCCGAAAATACTTGACCATTGCGAAGGACGTCCAAATCTCTCTCCTCCTGCTCTGACAAAACCGGATGCGTTTCCGCATCCCTAGCAAAACTTCCCCATTTCCAAGGAAAGTCAAAACCAATGTTCCCCTTGTCGATAACGAATCGACTCTTCCATCCCTTGATAGAGGACAACTTATCTACAATCACGTTGAAGGACCTTCGAGGTCCAATATATGGCCACTCCGATTTCCTCCCGGGTATCAGATGATAACAGGCACGGAAAAGAGGGAGAGTGGCGACAATCTGAATTTGGTGGCACATTGAGATAAATTCGATGATGCTCCGCCAACTGTTTGGGGCCACCATCGTCGGACAGATGTTGTAATGAGTCATGATTTCCTTCACCAAGGGGTGGAGAGGAAAATGAAAGCCTGCTTTCAAGCTGTCTTCATAAACGAAGACCCAGCGCTTCAGGTCTCGCGAGACCCTATGTCCAGGCTCCGGCACTTGCAGAACGATATCTGAGGGTATGCCATACCTCTGATAAATCCTTCCCAAATCCTCAACAACGATCTCCGAAGCTACATCGTCGGGGCTCATCGTCATCTTAGCCGAGAAAAGCACCAGGTGAAACAGCGAGCGTTGCGGGGGAGACTCTTCAAGAAACAAAACGAGAGAATACTGCAAACATATGTATATATATAGCACGGCTACCACTTTGCTTCCCCACTAAGGAAGCCATCTTGAAAGGACAAGGCGCCTCGCCCCAGGCATCCGGAACCGCCTCGACAAACGCCGTATTAATCGGGATTCGCGACGTGGCATATTTCCAACCGTCACTCTTGGAGGAGCCTTACCCACGAAGGCATGAGGACCCTGCCGCATTAATCAGAGCATCATTGCACGGGCTGTCTAAACCAAATCGCTCCATACAAAGCGTGCCACCTGGACTTATACTCCCTATGCCCGAACCTACATTTCGAACTAGGGAGTGGAGGGCATGTGTTAGGGGGTAAAACCGTCATTGCATTAATATCTGTGCAGGGAGGCTAAGACCGACCTCCTCCCTTCATCTCCCCTGAGCTTCCAGTAGCTCGGCCCTCTCGAGCTTTCATAGCTCGTCTTCCCCGAGCTTCCCTAGCTCGGTTTCCCCGAGCTCCCATAGCTCGGCTTCCCCGAGCTTCCATAGCTCGGCTCTCCCGAGTTCCCATAGCTCGGCTCTCCCGAGCTTCCATAGCTCGGCTTCCCCGAGCTTCCATAGCTCGGCTCTCCCGAGCTCCCATAGCTCGTCTTCCCTGAGCTTTCATAGCTCGGCTTCCCCCAGCTTCCATAGCTCGGCTCTCCCGAGCTCCCATAGCTCGGCTCTCCCGAGCTTCCTGTAGCTCGTTTCCCCCGAGCCTCCATGGCTTGGCTTCACTGATCGACCCACGATCCAATACCTACCTCCGCGGAACCTGACGCGGGAGAGCCTAAGCCTACTGTAACAACATCCTAGGCAAGGAATCATGTTGAGAAGTGGTCTAGAACCTATCAAGGCTACCTGAGACCTACACACCTACCAGATCTCAAGCCATCAAGGAGCTCTCCTAGCCGTCGATCCCCTAACAGACAAGATACGGATCCCAACAGCCCCACAACGGCCTGATTCGATCCACCCCCGTATCCTAACACCCTCTGAACCTTCCAGAAGGCGCTCAAGATTCGGGTGACAGCCTATAAATATCATACTCACAGATTTCCTCAGGTACGCGCGCGCTCACACCCTCACTCCCGCTCTCCTGCTGCTCGTCGGTGCTCTCACCTCCTAGAGCTTCCGATTGGCCGCCCCCCAGAAAGACTCCTCGGAGAGATCCACCTCTCCGTTTTCTGATTGATCGCCGATTTTTCCCATTGACTTGAGCATCGGAGGGTCTTCCGCGGAGGGCCACCCCTAACGCCTCTCGCGTGAGGACTTGTGTGCAGGTCCGCCTCTAGAGATCGACTGCATCTGAGTCGGAGGACGGATCCCAGCGGCAACACCTTGTAACAACCATTAATGGAAATTCTTAGTTCTTTTTTTATCTTCTGTTCTGAATTAATATTTAAAGACAGCATAATGCCCTCTATTCTGTATTATTCCAAAAGAAAGATGAAGCCGTCAATTAAAAATCACATTTTTCTGTTGTTTCTTGCAAGCAATCCCTCCGCGCGCACACAAAAGAAAGGGAGCAATAAAGCACTTCCTGAAATGAGAGTTACTGCAAATTTTCTGTTTGTTAAATGCTTGAATGGGGACATCCTATTCTTCAAAAGATTTTGGCAGCTCAAGATGAATGTTTTAGAAGGAACTTCTCATTGTTGCTGGAGGAGATTTCTTAACGTTCTGAGGTGAAAATCATGTAAGTCTGACACTTAAGATCAATTTGTTTCCATAGAAAAAAATTTGAGAACGAAATAGCCACTCCGTGATGCAACAGAACCTGTGATCTCAAAAGAAACATTATATCCAAAACAAGTCCATGTTCAACCAAGCTCAGGTCATTCCATGCAAGTGACAAACTTCCATCTCACAGTTCATGGCTTAAGAGAAGTGCTTGCTGCCTGACTTGGTGTATTACTTGGACGATTTTTTTCTTGTACAAGCTCCTGGTCTTCTGCCACAATAGTCATGGCGAATTAGAAGAGCTTGGACTCTGACAGTTCAAGCTAAAGAGAAATCAGATTGAAAGTGCTTGCAGCCCTACTCGGTGCATTACAAAACAAACAATTGGCAAGAGGAAATTGATTTCTTCTTGTACAGATCAATGTACAAGCTACTGTCTTCTCCAATATGTCATAGTGAATTCATAGTTCATACACACTGTTTGTGATAGGTTCTCTTCTGTGATACAGAAGCCATTTTAGATGTTAAATTGTCAAAACAAGTGAAAGTTGACATGGTTAGATTATTATAACATTGAGAACTGGCCATGTGGAAATTTCATTGAAAACTACGAAAATAGTTTTCATTAACAAGCATAAAAAACATAAAAGATAACGTGAAGGAGGAGACTCTTCTACTGCGAAACGATCTTCTCCACCGACTGTGCTGAAATGGGAGGCAAGTTCGAAGAACAGAAATCATGCCATGATTCTGCGTCTGATGATTCATCACCCTCATTCATTTCTTTGCACCTTGAGAATCCACTGTGAATTGAAGTTATGATGCTTCGAGCTGCCTCGCGTGCCTCTGGCAGTCTATCATTCAGCAATTCAGCTGCCACTTGAAGAAGATCTGCTAACCCAAACTCCTTCATAATTTCAATGCCCTGGAACGAAATGTATCACTTTAAACACATTGGATTCCACATATCTCTTTTTTGTTTAAAAAAAAAAAAGCTTCAAAATATGTTTGTGCCTTGTATTTGTGGAAATGCTTTGGGCAAACACTTCTGTAATTTAAACAATTCTTCTCTTTTTTTTCAGAGCTTGAGATTCAGAATAAACAGGCGGTGGAGATGCTAAAACGCAGCATTTCATGCTTACCATCTTGGAGACACACTTTGATATGGCAACAGCAGCTTTGGCCCTCACTCTAAGGTTTGAATGATTAACGTAAGACTGGAGCTTGCTGAGCAAAGGAAGAGGAGGCACAGAAACCGCCATGTTTTCCAGTGCCTTGTTAGCTTCTTCACATACAAACCGTTTGTCTTGTGATGCTTTAAGCAGAAGCTGCAGCAGCTGCGAGCATGCAGAGATCATCAGACTCAAGACTTTAATATTCCTAAGCCAGTTTTGTGGAAATGTAAGCCCATCAAGCAAAACACTACCACTTCATATAGACATATTGGAATTCCCACATTCCACTAGCTGCAGCTGAGACTCATTTACAGTACAGTAGTCATATCCGGGGATCATGTCTAATGAGACATTTCATCAAGAAATTTTGTAAATCTAGCACTGATGTTGTTAGATGCGAAGGGCCATTAAACTAGATTCGGACAAATCCAAGGTTCCTCTCATCTACAAAGTTGAGTGTTTGGATCTAATAGAAAGGAGTTATAGAGAGAAATACCAGCTGGTCAAAAGCAGACTCCTCAGAGGTGGTCAGCATAAGATTGCCAAAGGAATGAAAGATATCAGTGCAAGCCATGATTGATGTCTTGCATAATGCACTTCTTGGACTCTTCATTGCTTTCACGATTACCAGCATCACATTTCCCCTGATCATCACGACATTAAATGGCATTAGCATCACTCTATCTTCTCTCTTTTTTTCTTTTTCTCGAACAATGCTTTCTTAGTCAATAAAGAAGAATCTTTTGTCAATCCACCATGAAAAACTGCAAAGTTTGTATAGTTAAGCGTTTCTTGTAATTCAGCATGTCAAAACCAATTCTCAAAGATTGAAATAAAAAGCCAAAAAGTTAATTTATTTGGCAGTGACAAACTGTCCCAATTTAACCACTGGACAGTGATTTTTATAAGTGTGATAACTTTAGAAATGGAATTAAGTCAACAATCTTAATGGCTATTAACACATAGTCTAACTACCATGACTTTGTAACAGTAGTTTTATAATCTCCAATTAACTAATGACATGAGTAACCAGGCCATCGTCGTATGAAAATCTTTAAGTAATCCAAGTCTCCAACTGCCACAAATCACACTCTTCCTTTATGCAGTGAAAGTCCAAGCAACAAGCTAGACCACGTAGCAAAAATTGTTAGCCATGTAATCCTTTTTTTTATTTTTTTCTGAGTCAAAGAAAATTTGTCAACCATATGATATTTATACAATAAAAAACAAATAAAACCCTATAGCAAAAATTGTTAGCCATGTAATCCTTTTTTTTTATTTTTTTTTTGAGTCAAAGAAAATTTGTCAACCATATGATATTTATACAATAAAAAACAAATAAACCCTACCAACATCGTCATAACATGCTGAGGACAGCCATTGTTTGAATTAAAGATTGCACAAGCTAAAAGCACCTCTAGATATAATTCATTTATGACAAGTTTTTTCCTCCTCCAAAATAGCTGGCAGACTATGTTCCCCTGGCTCAGATGGTATCCATAAATAAATAAATAAAAAGCCAGATTCCTTTTAATGAGCAGTAGAATCAGTCTTTTGAGAAAAGTTATACAGTTGAGATGTAACTTCGGAGCTGTGAAGACTTATCATTATTAATGTTTACTCTTAGTTGATTCACCCCATCTGCAACATTACAGATCCTCTAGCATTAATCATTGATAAGTTCTGGATAAGGTACCCATCAGGATAATTGATGAAAGAATTTTTTGGTGCTTCAAGAAATGTAATTAAGTAGTAATACATATAAATAATCTGTGCCTTAAAAAAAAAAAAAAAACTTTGAAACTAAACAGATAAAGAAGAGATTTAACTTACAAGATTGGAAGCAGGTGAGAAGAGTGATAAAGTGCAAACCGGCGAACATCGTTCAATGCTTCGCACACTTTTAACCAATCTTTCGAATCCAATTCCTCCAACAAATTCTGACAAATCCAACCACAAATCAAGAAATAAACAAGTTTTCTTTTCTTTTCTTTTTTGTTCTGGATAAATATTTTCTCATCCGAGATCAGGTCAACTCAGGAAAGAGTAGCATTTTGAATTGAAGTCCCTACAACTTATCATAAATCCCACAAAAGAAACCATAAGAGAGGAAATCACATGAACAATATCAATTCAACGATCAGTTTACCGTGATCTTGGTTTCAGGGTCAGGAAGGGCCTTGAGGTCCTCCGAAGCGACGTACTCCGAGGATTGCTGCACAGCCTTGGGAGGAGGAGGAGGCGCCGCATTCTCATCATTCATGACTGGACCTCGAGGAACCTCGGAGGGAGCAGAGATCTTCGCTTCAGGAGCCATGACCTTGAGGATCTTCTTCGGCCTCTCGGCTGTGGCTGGGAGAGCGTTGTCGAGGGATCTAAGAGCCATCTTCTTTCCTTCTTGAGCTTCCATTGATTCCGGTAATGGAATAATGGGGATTACGAGGAGAATGAGGAAGGAGAGCCCTCTCTGTCTCTCTCTCTGGAGTTTATGGAAGGAGAGCTGGGGTGCGTTTGAAATTTTAAAGAAGGGGAATTGACTTTCGGTGCTAATTTAACGGCTAAATTTTTTCACCAAGCTGGAATCCGACCGTTGGATTTTGAAAAGTCGAGACTACCCCCGGCTTCCCGTAGAGTTACGGTTGTATACCATATTTTGGGTGCTAAGTCTTTGAGTGTGTTTGTATAGAGAGAAAACTAGGGAGAAAAAAAAAAAAATGAGATAAAATAAAATTTATTTTGTTTGGATGGAGAGAATAAAATTTAGCTTATTTGGATGGAGAGAAAAGTAAGAAGGAAAGAAAAAAGAGGATAAACAGAGAGAAAAAGTAGTGGATCCTACGAAAAAGTTTTCTCTCTCATACCGAAGAGATTTCGGAGAGAAAACTCAAAGTATTTTTTTTTTTTCATTCCAATATTGATGCTTTCAAAAAAAAACTGATATATTTTTAATCATTTATAATAAGATATTATTATTATTGTAAATTATCAACTTTTCTCTTCTCTCTATTTTCCTTCCACTCATCCAAACAAAGAAGAGAAATTTCCTCTCCAATTTTTTTCCTTCTAATTTTTTTCTTTCCATTTTTTTTTTCTTCCATTTTTCTTTCCACCCAAATGGAGCATAAATATCGGCAATATCTGTACACCGCTGCAACAGATTTAAAGCAAAAGGATTCCAGCAATTCTAAAATAACGATAACACAGGGGAAAAGAAAACCAAATGCAAACAAATAATTTAGCTCATAAATCTTAACCTCTTAAATTATTTATCATGCATCATGAATCCCAAAGAGGATTTATTTATCATGCATCATGAATCCCAAAGAGGATCAGATAACATTATTACAAATTATTCAGATTTATCATTCAAAATGATTTTTTACTATTATCTTAAAAATCAATAGTTGTGAATGTTTAATTCTATGTTAGTTATACGTGAAATAGATTTTGGGTATTTATATAGGATCAATGTACTTAATTAGTATTTTCTTGGTTTCTTGATTCAGAGTTTGAATTGTTACGAGTATTAGAGCAAATCTAGCCCATAGCCCAAACTCAAAGAAGCTACGGATGACTTGCTGGTTCTGCCTTCATCATACACGGTCCATAGGGTAATATGATAGCGGCGGGTGGATTTGGGTCGCTGGACTTCTCTGTTTCATGGCTGAGCTTTGCGCTGCATGGGCTGGTATTTCTTATGCGGTGCAGACACTTCGAGCCCAGAGGCTTGTTATTGAGGGAGACTCTATGACTGTCATACAGTGGATATGGAAAGAGAATGCTCCTGATGTATCCATCAATCCGATCTTAAGAGATATCTGGACCATGCTTCAGAACTTGGATACTGCCCAGATTTGTTATGTATTCCGTGAAGCCAACACGGCTGCTGACTGGGTAGTGACGATCGTGGCTCAGAATGTAGGATATAGGATATGGACGATCGGTGAACCATGTCCTCCTGTGTTATTTCAAATTTTGCATTCTGATGTATCTGAGCTGACTCATACTAGACTAGTGTGATCGCCCATCTTTATCAAAAAAAAAAGAAGCTACAGATGAAATTTTTTGATGTTAACTATGGACTAATTATGATCGCTGTGATTGTAATTAAATTGATTAGATTTAGATTTAGACTTCTGACTTAATGAGGATACTATGATTTAATAATGAGAGTATATAAAAATCCATGCAAGTGTTTGACCTCGAAGTGGCTATGTATAGATAGAATTTGATATTTATATAAGATTAAGAAATCTAAATTTGAATGAAACCTTTAGTTGTTATAATTATAATAGAAATTTTGACTATTGTGCCTCCCTTCTCTACCAAAATTTGCTTCATATATTCCACCTTAAGGCACATTGCACATGCAAAATACTAATTATGATCTAATACAACCATACAAGCATGAAATGCTTATAGTTTCTTTAAGAAAAGGAAATCCCTATTGGACTCACCATTAGATTAAACATCATGCACTTATACTGTAAATACTCAATTCAACTCAACGCATCTAAGCCTTTTCCCAACTACCACACTTATACCATAAATGCTTGAAATAATTGCATGTATTGGCATGAATAAATTTTAATCTGATTGGCACATTGCACATGCAAAATACTAATTATGATCTAATACAACCATACAAGCATGAAATGCTTACAGTTTCTTTAAGAAAAGGAAATCCCTATTGGACTCACCATTAGATTAAACATCATGCACTTATACTGTAAATACTCAACTCAACTCAACCCATCTAAGCCTTTTCCCAACTACCACACTTATACCATAAATGCTTGAAATAATTGCATGTATTGGCATGAATAAATTTTAATCTAATTTGAACTGATAACAATGATTGAGTTGAATTCATCAACCAACATTTCTATTTTTCAGTTGACACAAATGGAGCCATAATAACATTGAAATTAATATTGAAGGCTAAAATGTTAAACAACTTTGTGAGGTTTTATATTGCATCAAATAAAAATTATTATATCCAGCTAGTTCTCATGGACCAAGTTAACAAATTACATCAAATAAAATAAAATGATAATCCAGTTTGTTTCATCTTTTTATGATCCATAAGGCATACTCCAATTGAAAGCAATTCTACAATGGAATTTAATTGAATTTTATTTATAGAGTTAAATTAAAATAAATTTGTGAAAGAATTCATGCATTTGAAATGAATCTTAACATATTAAAATTTAACTGAATTATATTGTATGTAACCGATCAGAATGAATTGGACATATATAAAATTCTAATATCATCCCTCTAAATAGGTAAATATTTTTAAGCTCTTATCAAGTTGAGGCTTTATGCTTATTAAATTAAATATTAGTAAATTAAGTTGATCTTAATCTTACCAAGAGTTAGTAATAGGTTAATATTATATAGAAGAGAGAAACGAGTGTTTGAGGGTTGGAAAAAATATGATTTAGAATGTAGAAGGGGAAGACATGAGGGAGAAGTAAGTATTAATAGGGGGTATTTTGGTTTGTTTGTAATTACACATGAATTCTTACTTCCCAAATCATACTAATTTTGGTGTAAATTTTAATTGTACAGAAATATGATTATTAAAAATTCATTTCCACTTCAAACCAACAAATCATTTCAAATTAAAAATTTAATTAAACTTCTTATTTTAAATGATTCCAAAATGGGCTGCTAGAAATAGAATGTTCCTTTTTTTTCGGGTACAGGAAAGGGATGGGCGGATTAAATCCAGGTGTAGCTCCCCCAAAAACCTCCTCCCCGTCAGGTAATGTTCGATTTGGGTAGCTTAGATTTGTGCATACCCTCCCCATCTTACGGTGAGTACGTTAACCTAACACCATCCAAGCACCTGAAGGTTTAGTGGGATAGATATGAGAAGGACCCCTTTGACACCTCATCCACCCGTAGTTTTTATGGGCTCACAATTTAACTATGATTTAATCGAGTCACCCGAGGGATCATTCCTCAAACCCACGCTAACCGTGAGGAGGAGGAGCGCCCGAACCAACTAGACTACCGCCTGGATGGTAAATAAATGTTCCTTGGCGTACATGTAACACAGCTATGGAAGTTCATGGCCATCACAGTAATGAGAGGGAATGCTAGGGGGAGGAGGAAAGAAAGAGAGGCTTCACGATGTAGCAGATCTCATCCGAAAGGCACGCACATCCATAGCTTTTCTTTCTTTCTTTCTTGTGTCTCATTTTAGAAGCCATGCCATTCGGATCCATTATATCTCGCACAAATTATATCAGTAGCATCTTATACTGAAATTTTATTTTTAATATAAAACTATTTTTAATATATGTTGCCACCAAATCATCCTTCTTGAACGTCGGGTAAGGACGTGGGTCCAAGAGACAACGAAGACAGGTCTAGGAATCTTCAAAACGCTTTCTCCTCAAGCAAAGATCCTGCAAGGAAGTCCCCGAGGATTGGTTGTTCAGGTGGGGACCCTCCGACGCTTAAGTGAGTAACTTGGGAAATAGTAAGTAGAAGTAGACTAAAAGACTTAACCGAAAAATTAAAATTCAGATCTCTTCTCTCGTTATGAGCGAAGATTCTTATACCTGTTCAGAAGTCCCTCTTACCCCTTTTTTTGGAAGGTTGTTGAATCCGATACGTCATCGTTTGGCGAAGGAAGGCGGCAAGGCTGACAGGACAAGTCACAACTATCCCTGAGTTTGCCAGGGGTAGCCTGGCCTGCTATCTTCCTGTCAGGTGCGGCACCACAGGTGGTAGGCGGACCTAGCCATGTCGGGCATGCGTTATAACTGGCAGTGGCCACGCGGGGTCGCAGGAGGTTGGTGGGCCATGTGGCAATTGCAGGTATCTGCCGGGCCACGTGGAGGCCAGGTGTCGAGGCCAAGGGGAACTCGGGAGTCCCTTGGTGCTAAGACCGAGGAGGGCTTGAGAGTCCCTTGGTGCTGACTTAGTCCATCCGACCTTGGCTCTATCAGTCACTTGGTCTGTTAGTCCTAAAGTGGCTTGATTAGCCACATCGGATGCCCCCTTGCCCCTGAGATGGTATGGGCACATCTTTCGCCCAGTGAAAGAGGCATAAGATCATTCGGTGGCTGATCCTGATGCGTCATCAGTCGCCGAGAGGGGCACGTGTCCTCGGAGGGGCGATGACTCTTTAATACTGAAGGTATGGGGCACCGCAACGCCACCACCTTGCCAACCCTCACTGTTGGATCTGCGGGGGATCCTCCTCGAAACAGAAAAAATCCTTTGGAACCCATGGAAAGGTAATTACCATAATTGAGCTAACATTATCGATGTCCCATCATTGGCCATAGATCTCGCATTCCACGCATCGGGTGGTTACTAAGGTGTCTTTTCCAGTGGCAGATGTGCACGTGGCAAGTCGAGCCAGGCGAGACTATTTGCCCAGATGGCAACCCAAGAGGGGAGGGGGTTGAATTTGGTTCTTTAAAAAAATTTAACTTTTTGAAAATAATTAGATTGATATGAGAGTGCTCAAGTGAACTGAATTTATTAAAGCTAAGCACAAATAAAGAAGATAGAGAGAGAGATAAATGCACGATAAACACAAAGATTTTATAGTGGTTCGGTGTATCCAACACCTATATCCACTCCCAAGCAATACTTGGGTCCACACTATAATCCCACCGATTACAGTCAAGTTGTTTTACAAACTCACAACTCCAACTTGTTGTTTTACCCGGGATCACAACAAACTGAGCCGATTTTTTCGGGCTCACCAGCACACAACCCAAACCCAAGCTAACCTTAGCTTGTCCCGAGGTATACTACCTCCTCTAATTCAATCCCTTGATTGAATTAGCAAACAATAATTTGAAAATAAGGTTTACAATACAAAGCAACTCCTCAAATGAGCAAATATTCAATTTAAATAGACAAGGATTAGAAAAGCCTGTTTGAAGTGATTTGAATGCGAGCTTTTCTTCTTTTCTTCTTTTCCTCTTCTCTTTTGAATGGTTGAATCAAGCTTCAGCTCTGATTCTTCACAGAAAGTTGTTGTAGAGAAGTTGAAGAGAAAGGGGCTTTTGAGCTTCTTCTTTTCTCCTTTGAAAATCCTCCAAATTGATCTTTGAGAGTTTTGGATTTCTTTTAAATCTCTCTTCAGATAGTAGGCGTAGACATAGAGATTTCTCTTTGAAAATTTCCCTATCTTTTTCACTTGATTTTTTGATTTTTTTTCAGTCTACTTTTTTCAAACGGACAGATGCTCCTTTTTATAGATATCTTAATCCAAGATTAGTTGAAAAAATAGCCGTTACAAGGTACTTGGATTGCTTCTGCACTCAAAGAAATATAGCTGTTAGAGATTAGGTAGAAAAATATTACCGTTGGAGTCCGTTCTAACAATTTAAAAATTCATTCCTGGCAGGTTGGAGTCGGCTCCAACTTTGCAGGTGTCGGCTCCAACTTGGGTTTCCAAAAATAGAAATAAAAAGTTCGTTGGGAAGTTGGCTCCGAAAAAGTGATGTGTCGGCTCAGCGCATTCAAGTGTCGGCTCCAGTGTCTGAGGGTATCGACTCTAACAATATCTTAGAAATATGCTCTCTGTTCTCAGGTTAGAGTCGGCTCCAGAAATTCTAGGTGTCAGCTCCTGAACTTTAGTTGTCGGCTCCCGAACTCAAGGTGTCGGCTCCAAAACTGACGCAGAAAATACTTCTCTGTATCTTAGGTTAGAGTCGGCTTCAGAGTTTCAGGGTCGACTCCAAACCGTGCCGAAAACTTAGAAATGTTCTAATACGCCCTGGTGTCGGCTCCAGACACTGTAGGTGTCGACTCCAAGGTCTAAACTTAAATATTTTCTATTTAAAACCTAATTCAAAACTGATTTTATGTATTATTTGAATAATTAAACATTCTTAATACCTGAAACACTTCTCAAATTTGTTAGAAACACAATGAATATACTCATGGCTTTTGTTAATCATCAAAATCAATAATTGGGTCAACAATCTCCCCCTTTTGATAATGATAAAAACATTGAGTATATGCATGATTAAACCATGAAAGTTTCAAAGCAAATTTAAGTTCTCATAGTTAAGCTCCCCCTAAATGAGGTAGCTCCCCCTATAATACTCAAATTAACATCTTCTCTCCCCTTATCATTAAAACTCATGCAATTAAGTTCATTCAATGCTTGATATCAATTAATCAAATTCATTCAATAAATTCATTCAATGCATGATATCAATTAATCAAATTCATTCAATAAGTTCATTCAATGCATATACAATTATCTTCTCTCCCCCTTTTTGTTATCAACAAAAAGGTTAAGAAAAGATTCGTTTAGCTTAAATTAACATCAATCATTCTTTCTTCCTCTTTATAAAAGTTTAAGCATAAGAATCAATAATCTTTGAACAGAACAATATTAACTCAAAATCCAAGCAACTTAATATCAAAGTTCAACTATGATATTCATTGAATACTAAAATTCATTACATCTTTCATAAAGTTAAATACTTCATTACATCATACTTCATTACATCATTTAACAGAATATTTCATTACATCAAAGATACAAACTAAACTTCAAAGACTAAGTACATTAGAATGTAAATCAAACATCAAAAGCTAAAAGCATCAAAATCTAAGGAGTCTTTTGAGCTCTTCTAAAATCTTTCCCATTCCTTCACTTTGAATCTTGATAAATTCATTCAATCTTCTGTCAATAAATGCAGATGTCACTATAATTTTCTCTTGTAATTCAGCATTGCACTTAAAGTATACATCAGAATCCCCTCCTATGTCTTTGATCTTCTCAAATATATGCATAAGATCAGTCTTCAAGGCTTCTGAAGAAGATCCAAAGGATAATTCAATCTTGCTTACTCTCTCTTCCAAGGAATAGAACATCTCCCTTAAGCTTATAAGACTACCATCTAGCTCACTCTTCATTTTAGCTTTATGATCCAAAAATAAAGATCTCAACGGTTCCATTTGAATCTCAGAAAAATCAGCAGAGGACTGAGTGAATGAAGTAGAAGCTGGTGCAGGACTGCTGGGGCCAGGTGAAGTATGTCTCACTGAAGGCTCTGCATTGTCCATCTCAACTGCCCTATCATCCATGCTTCCTTTCCTCTCCTAGTTTTCATTGATTTTAATGAATCCCATCCGGTGCAATGTAGCTTTATTGTAGTAATCAGTGTATCTTAAGCTTTTCATGGGCTCATTATCTAATATGTTAACTCCTTGACTTTAGAAAACCATGGTCAAAATCATGCCATATGGAAGGGTAGATCTCTTCTTTCCTCCAGCCTCGGCCATATACCAAATAATCATACCTAGAAGGTTAATAGGCTGGCCGGTCACAACAGAGTCCATCATTAGTATGTCCCTCTCAGAAACATACTCGAAACGGCCGGTCTTAGGAAACAAGATCCTACCACAAATATTGTGCAGCAGCCTAAGCTCCAAGGGCAACTGGTTAGCCCTGACTTCTTCAAATTCTGCTACATCCCTTCCAAACATTCTAGACAATGCCACTCCTCTATCACTATGGGCATTGGCAATCATCCCATAGATAGGAATATCTAATAATCTTCCCAAAATTTCTAAGGTGAGATGAGCCCTAGTTCCTCTAACAAAACTAATAAGGCCGTCATCTCCTCTAGAAAGATTCAAATAGAAATCCTTAACCAAAGCAGGATAGGTGGGTACATCCAAAGAGCATACCTTTTTTCAACCCATATCCTTAATTTGCTTGCCAATAGAAAATCCCTCATCATCAAAAAATCCGAAATCAACCTTCCTTCCCATTGTAATCACTGTTCTCGCTAAAATATCAACATGCGGAGAAGAGGGACCTGGTACAGCACTAGACGTGGAGGATAAAGACGAAGAATCTGAGCTAGGCGAGGGTTGAGGAGCCGGACGCCTCTCACTCCTCTTCCTTGTCGCCACGGGAGCTCCAAAAATTGATCCTCTATGCTTTGGTGCCATAGAATCCTAGGGAATGGTTGATTTGAGAGATTCTAGGTTTTGGGAGGCTTGGAGAGGCTTTGGAGAGAGTTTGGAAATGATTGCGGATGAAAAGGTATCGACTCGATCCTAAAATAGCCAAATTGGGACCACAAGGTGTCGGCTCCCGCAAAGTCGGGTGTCGACTCTAAGTCGCTAACTCTGTTAGCGCCCGAACTGGAGTCGGTTCCGCTAAGGTGGGTGTCGGCTCCAAGGTCTCAGACCGAGAGCGACACAGAAGAGGTATCGACTCCACTGACTAGGGTATCGACTCCAAGACAGTTTCAAAAAAAAATAAGAGTTTCAAGGATCTGAAACTTGTCAAAAGAAAATCAATAATTTTGAATAAAATTCTTTGAAATGTGGTGAATCAAATGGTTCAAATATCTAGATAAATTGTCCCTAGAATCATGAAATAATTTTCAAGAAATTGATTGAATTCTAAATAGTCATTCTTAAGGGTTTCAAAATCATTTCAATGGGTCACAAATCCCTAACTCTCCTCTAAGATAACAAAATCTCTCTTCACTAAGGGGTTTTGTAAATATGTCTCCTAATTGTTCCTTAGTACAAACATAATCAAGATAAATGTCATTATTAGCTACATGTTCTCTAATAAAATGATATCTAATTTCAATATGCTTAGTTCTTGAATGTTGGATTGAATTTTTAGTTAAGTTTATTGCACTAGTCTTATCACATCTAATAGGAGTTTTATCAAGTATTATGCCATAATCTTCAAGTTGTCGCTTAATCCAAAGGATTTGAGCACAGCAACTTTCAGCTGCAACATATTCAGCCTCAGCAGTAAATAATGCAACTGAATTTTGCTTTTTGTTAAACCAAGAGATTATGTTATTTCCTAAAAATTGACATGCACCACTTGTACTCTTTCTATCTAATTTACAACCAGCATAATCAGAATTAGAATAAGCAATTAAATTTAGTGTTGAGTCTCTAGAATACCATAATCCTACATTTTTAGTTCCACTTAATATCTAAGTATTCTTTTTACAGCAATTAAGTGAGATTCTTTAGGTTCATACTGATATCTAGCACATAGAAAAATAACAAACATAATATCTGGTCTAATTGCTGTTAAGTAAAGTAGAGATCCGATCATACCTCTATAATGCTTTTGATCAACAGGTTTACCGTCTTCATCTTTATCTAATTTGCTGAAGGACTCATTGGTGTTCCAAGGGGTTTGATTGATTCCATTCCAAACTTTTTGAGAATTTCCTTTGTGTACTTTATTTGGTTGATAAAAATCCCCTCTTTATTTTGTTTGATTTGTAGTCTTAGGAAAAAATTAAGTTTTCCCATCATGCTCATCTCGAATTCACCCTGCATTAACTTAGCAAATTCTTGACACAAAAGATTGTTAGTAGCAAAGAATACAATATCATCTACATATATTTGTACTACTAATAAATCTTTATCTTTTCTTTTCAAAAATAAGGTTTTATCAACATTTCCTCTAGAAAAATTATTTTCAATTAGAAATTTGCTTAACCTATCATACCAAGCTCTAGGTGCTTGTTTTAAACCATAAAGTGCTTTGTGTAATTTAAAAACATGATTTAAAAATTCATGATCTTCAAAACCTGGTGGTTGTTCAACAAAAACTTCTTTATTTATAAATCTATTTAAAAATGCACTTTTTAACATCCATTTGAAATAAATTAATGTTCATATGACATGCAAATGCAAGATGATTATTGATATTTCTCATTGATGATCTAGTTCTTACTCCTTGAGATGGATCACCTATAATCAATTCCTTTGGATGACCATAGGCATATCTCCAATCTCTAGAAAGATCTACCTCATTATGATTAGTATCAATAACATCAACCCTAGGAGAATCATCATCTTTAGCTTCTTGTTCATGATTTGAAGATGCATCTATATTTAATTTCTCAATATCTCTTTCTAGCAAATTTGTATCTTCCTCATCATCAATCTTTTCTGAACTTGATGCTAAAGACTCATCAAAAACTACATGAATAGATTCTTCTACAATTAAGTTCCTCTTGTTAAATACTCTATAGGCTTTACTAGATGTTGAATATCCTAAGAATATGCCTTTATCAGATTTTGCATCAAACTTCCCAAGGTTGTCTTTACCATTATTATGAATGAAACATTTACAACCAAATGCATGAAAATGACTAATGTTTGGTTTCCTATTATGCCATAATTCATAGGAAGTCTTTTTAAGGATTGGTCTAATTAGGGCTCTATTTAGGATGTAACATGCCGTGTTTATAGCTTCCGCCCAGAAGTACTTTGGGAGTTGGCTTTCACATAGCATGGTACGGGCCATGTCTTCTAAAGTTCTATTCTTTCTTTCTACGACTTCATTTTGTTGGGGTGTCCTAGGCACAGAGAAATTATGATGAATGCCATTTTCAAGACAAAAATTTTTAAACAGATGATTTTCAATTTCTGTGCTATGATCACTTCTAAGAGATACTATGGTAATGTTTTTCTCATTTGTGACTTTCTTAAAGAATTTCAGGAATATCGAGAAAGTCTTATCCTTGTGAGCCAAAAACAATACCCAAGTATATCTAGAGTAATCATCTACTATCACAAGACCATATTTCTTTCCTCCTAGACTAGTGGTTCTAGTAAGTCCAAAAAGGTCCATATGAAGTAGCTCTAGTGGCCTAGAAGTGAAAACAATATTTTTAGATTTGAAAGAATTTTTAGTCTATTTTCCAAATTGACATGCATCGCAAATTCTATTATTTTCAAAATCTAACTTTAGAAGTCCTTTAACTAAATCTATTCTGATTAATTTTGAAATTAAGTGTGTGCTTGCATAACCTAATCTATGATGCCATAGCCATCCAATCTCATTTACATTAGCATTATCAGCAACTAAGCAATGATTATTAGTAGACAAATTGTCTAAATCAATTAAGTATACATTGCCATTTCTATTTCCAACAAATACAATGCTATTGTTAATGGGATTAGAAACAGTGCAGATAGAAGCTTCAAATGAAACTTTGAAACCTTTATCACACAATTGGCTAATGCTAATTAAATTATGCTTTAAACCATCAACATATAAAACATTCTCAATAAAGGTGGATGGAGTTATTTGAATTTTACCAAGGCCCATAATTTGACCTTTGCCATTGTCTCCAAAAGTAACAACTCCTCTTTTATCTTCAAGGGTGATGAATTGATCCTTGTCACCCGTTATGTGCCTTGAGCAGCCACTATCAAGATGCCACTTTCATTTTAATTCTTTGGCCATAAGACACCCCTGCAAGATAATCAAATCTTATATTTAGGTACCCAAGTTTTCTTGGATCCTTCATGGTTAGTCGCAATAAAAATTGTTCCTTTTGGAACCCATATTTTCTTGCCTTTAATATTTAAATTCTTATTAATTTTTTTAAAATTGCATTCATAAGATTTATGTCTTTTCTTGTTGTAATGATAATATGAAACATCATTTTTGGTTATTTTCTTAATAAAGAAATTGTTTATAAATTTTTATTTCATGTGAGGTCTATAACCTAATCCGGCTTTATCAAAAACTACTCTTTGATTACTTAAAAGTAAATTTAATTTTTCTGAGCTATATGTAAATTTATCAATAATGTTTTTATACTTATCAACTTCTTTCTTTAAATTAATGTTTTCATTGAAAATTGATTCTTTTTCTTTTTGAAAACCTTCCTTTTCAGTTTTTAAATCTTTAATTTCAAGAGTTAATTTATTTTTCTCTTTAAGAAGATTTAAATTTTCAGTTTTCAAAGATTTATTTTTTTTTTTCAAAATTTTGAAGTCACTAACTAGCTCATTAAATGCCTCGTATAATTCATTAAATGTAAAATCATGAGTTTCAGAACTTACCTCATCGTCGTTTGCCATAAAGCAAATGTTTACAACTTCCTTTTGTTCTTCCTCGAAAGAGGATTCTTCGCTATCACTCCATGTTGCAACATATGCCTTTTTTTTCTTCTTGTAACCCTTCTTTAATTGAGGACACTCATATCTGAAATGCTCTGGCTTCTTGCATTCATAACATGTCAAGGGTTCTTTTTCTTTTTCTTTGTCCTTCTCTTTCTCCCTTTCTTCTTTCATTTTAGTTCCAAACTTTCTCTTATGGAAGGGTCTCCTTCTTTGCATAAATTTCTTAAATTTTCTTGCAAAGAGAGCTGTTTCATCATCATCATCATCATCACTACTGCTTTCTTCAATTTCTGCAACCTTAAGAGCTATGGTTCTCTTCTTCTTGATATCTTTCTCTTGATGTTGCTTCATTGTCAGCTCATGAGTCATCAAGGATCCAAGTAGCTCCTTCAAAGATAGAGTATTTAAGTCTTTAGCTTCTTGGATTGCAGTCACCTTGGCTTCCCATGATCTTGGAAGAGACCTAAGAATTTTGTGCACCAATTCAGAATTAGTATAAGTTTTTTTTAGACTTTTTAAACCATTCACAATATCAGTGAATCTAGTGTACTTGCAAGTTATCGATTCAGTTTGTTCCATGCTAAATAATTCATATTTATGTACTAAAATATTAATTTTAGATTCTTTAACTTGATTAGTACCCTCATGGGTAACTTCTAATCTATCCCAATTTTTTTTACGGAAATACAAGTAGAAATGCGGTTAAACTCATTAGCATCTAAAGAACAGTACAAAACATTCATGGCTTTAGCATTGAGCTGAGCCAACTTCTTATCATGTTCATCCCATTCCGTTTCCGGCTTAGGAATCACCATGTTATCTACTCTTATTATGGGTGTGTGAGGACCATTTACTATGATGCCCCATAGTTCATAGTCAAATGCTTGAATAAAAATTTTCATTCTAGCTTTCTAATAACTATAATTTATACCATTAAATAAAGGAGGTCGATTAGTGGATTGACCTTCTGAAAAAAATGATCCAACTTGAGCTGCCATTTGGATCTTTGACTCTTAATCATTAGATCAAATTTAAATGAGCACAAGCTCTAATACCAATTGTTGGCCCATATGGCAACCCAAGAGGGGGGGTGAATTGGGTCCTTTAAAAAAATTAACTTTTTAAAAATAATTAGATTGATATGAGAGTGCTCAAGTAAACTGAATTAATTAAAGCTAAGCACAAATAAAGAAGATAGAGAGAGAGAGATAAATGCACGGTAAACACAAAGATTTTATAGTGGTTTGGTGTATCCAACACATACGTCCACTCCCAAGCAACACTTGGGTCCACACTATAATCCCACCGATTACAGTCAAGTTGTTTTACAAGCTCACAACTCCAACTTATTATTTTATCCGGGATCACAACGAACCCAGCTGATTTTTTCGGGCTCACCAGCACACAACCCAAACCCAAGCTAACCTTAGCTTATCCCGAGGTATACTACCTCCTCTAATTCAATCCCCCTGATTGAATTAGCAAACAATAATTTGAAAATAAGGTTTACAATACAAAGCAGCTCCTCAAATGAGAAAATATTCAATTTAAATAGACAAGGATTAGAAAAGCCTGTTTGAAGTAATTTGAATGTGAGCTTTTCTTCTTTTCCTCTTCTTTTTAAATGGTTGAATCAAGCTTCAGCTCTGATTCTTCACAGAAAGTTATTGTAGAGAAGTTGAAGAGAAAGGGGCTTTTGAGCTTCTTCTTTTCTCCTTCGAAAATCCTCCGAAATTGATCTTTGAGAGCTTTGGATTTCTTTTGAATCTCTCTTCAGATAGTAGGCGTGGACACAAAGATTTCTTTTTGAAAATTTCCCTCTCGTTTTCACTTGATTTTTCAATTTTTTTTCAGTCTACTTTTTTCAAACGGACGGATGCCCCTTTTTATAGATCTCTTAATCCAAGATTAGGTAAAAAATAGCCATTACAAGGTACTTGGATTGCTTCTACACTCAAAGAAATATATCCGTTAGAGATTAGGTAGAAACGTATTACCGTTGGAGTCCATTCTGATAATTTGAAAATCCATTCCTGATAGGTTAGAGTCGGATCCAACTTTGTAGGTGTCGGCTCCAACTCGAGTTTCCAAAAATAGAAATAAAAAGTTCGTTAAGGAGTCGGCTCCGAAAAAGTGATGTGTCGGCTCGACGCATTCAGGTCGGCTCCAGTATCTAAGGGTGTCGACTCTAACGATGTCTTAGAAATACGCTCTCTATTCTCAGGTTAGAGTCAGCTCCAGAAATTTCAGGTGTCGGCTCCCGAACTTCAGGTGTCAGCTCCCGAACTCCAGGTGTCGGCTCTAAAAACTAACACAGAAAGTACTTCTCTGTATCTCAGGTTAGAGTCGGTTCTAGAGTTTCAGAGGTCGACTCCAAACCGTGCCAAAAACTTAGAAATGTTTTGATACACCCTGGTGTCGGCTCCAGACACTGTAGGTGTCAACTCCAATGTCTGAACTTAAATATTTTCTATTTAAAACCTAATTCAAAACCGATTTTGTGTATCATTTGAATAATTAAACATTCTTAATACCTGAAACACTTTTCAAATTTGTTAGAAACATAATGAATATACTCATGGCTTTTGTTAATCATAAAAATCAACAATTGGGTCAACAGGAACAATTCAAAAAAGAGGCATAAGAGGCGGGTTGCTCTGAACCCGGCTCCTCGCACCTCCGAGATCTCGTTCTTCTTCCTTGAACTTGAGCCTCATCCGAGTCTTCCTCCTTCGGACCTTGCCGTTCTTCTTCCTTTGTTCATGTCAATCCCCCCAACTTCTCTTTGCTTCCTTTCCATGGCTTCGTCACCCTCGTGGTCCTCCTCCCCTCCTTTCGATGACCACGTTTCCTCATTACAACTGCGGGTTTCTTCGTCCCTAACCTCCGTGGTCCTCCTCTCCTTCTTCTGAGGACCATGTCCCTTTATTACAGCGGCGAGTTGTCGATGGAATCCCCGTCAGGGATCGTCTGACCGCCGCAACCCCTCCATCTAGGGTTAAGAGGGCGTCCTCGGAGGGGACCGCCTCTACCATCACTCCCGCAGACCTAGCATCTCTTAGGGTAGCCTATAGGATACCCGAGGACATCCGGTTATCCACCCCCAGATCGGACGATATAGTGACTTCTTTTTAATCTAGGAGAGTCACCTTGTACGAGGTGTTCCTTAAGGCGGGTCTCCGGCTTTCTCTCTACCCTTTCATAGTCAGCCTCCTCCATAGGTATGCCTTAGTGCCTGCACAGCTGTTTCAAACTCCATTCGGACCATGTGTGCATTCCTAGTGCTGTGTCGCTTCCAGGGCGTAGAGGGTAGGGTCTCCTTGTTCCGCATTCTCTACATCCTCCACCCACAGGCTGGCTGGTGGTTGTTTGCACCCAGGCCCGGCCGAGCCATCAAACTTGGTCTCCCTACATCCGTCAAAGGGTGGAAGACCCGATTTTTCTTTGCGCACCTCGAGGGGGTGAGGCCAAATTGGGGGTGCCCGAACTTAGAGCCCAACAAGAACCTATCGGTGGTCCCAAGGGACTGGGAGGTGTTCGAGCAGCAAGGGACCATTGAGGTCAGCAGCTAAGAGCTCCTCTCGGAGGACAACCTCCGATTCGCGGGCATTGCCTCGAGCGACGATGAGTAGTCGTGAAGACCTTTCCCCTTTTTTCTTCTTTCACTCTCTTTTTTTTTTGCTGACTGATTTTGGCATGTGCAGATATGAGGACACTGACCGACACCATGAAGAAGGCGGTGGCCAAGAGGAAGAGGGCCGCTGGTGACGCGGAGGGGTCGAGGGCGAGGACTCACTCTCAGTCGCCAATTCCTCCTTCCAGCGAGCCCCAAGCGAGCCAGGGGGGACCCTCACCGATCGACCTCACCGCCGAGACGCCCCCAAGGAGCCAAGGGTCGATGTGGTTCCACTGCCCGTGGAGCTGGTCACCTCGGGCGTGGGGCCATTCGCTCGGCAGCCGAGCCAGCCCTAGATAGGGGCCCGTTAGGTGGAGGCCTGCCCGTGGGTGAGGAGTGTCCGGTGACAGTGGAGCCGTCGCAGAGGGGATGCCGTCGGCCTCCATTGTGACACCCGCGACCTCAGAGTCGGCTAGGGCAGCAGAGGGAGGGGGACTCAGGGCGATCCCCTCTCGGCTATCGCTGATGAACCACGGCAGCATGGTAGAGCAGCTAATGGCTCGAGTTTGCCTATCGGAGTTCCAGGAGGAGCTTCATCGCCAAGGAGCTTTCGCCTTCTTTTGGGATGCCTCCTTGGCCTTGCTATGGGTAAGCACCCTCCCTTCTTCTTGAAATTTTCTTACTGTATTACATGCTGATAAAGGCTTCTTGATGCAGGCGGCGAATTCCATGGCCGCTATAAAGGACGTCACCATTCACGGCGATGCAGTCCTCCATCGCTCGACAAGAGGTCGTCGATGCTCGGGCTTCGGCCGAGAGGGCCAAGAGGGCACTGGAGACGGCCCAGACTGAGCAGACAGAGGAGCTTGAGGAGGCCAAGCGCTAGGCAGTGGCCGAGCTCGAGCACGCCTGCACCGCTGAGGCAAGGCTGAGGGAGGCAGAGACGAGGCTGAGGGAGACAGAGGCGAAGCTGAATTCATATCAGAATCGGCTTCACATCGTCACTCTGACGGTGAGGGGGGCCGAGGAGCGGGCCAAGAACGCTGAGAAGATTGCCCGCATGGTCACGCCAGGGCAGCCGATGCTAGGGCAGCCGATGCTTCGACAGACAGTGCAAGGCCCTCCAGAGGGCGGTCGAGATGGAGGCGACGGTATGAGCTGCTGAGGAGAGGGCCGCCGTGGCTGAAAGGGCGACGGCCGAGGCAGTGGAGCGCTACCGAAACTCCGATGCCTTCACGTATGATGTGGCAGAGGCCTCGATTGAAGTCTACCTCCAAGGCTTCCGGGAATGTAAGGAGAAGGCGGTGAGGGTCTTCGGCATTGCGGGCCTCAATACCTCGAGCCCGACGATGATAAGAAGCAGAGGTGCTGCCCACAGTGCCGAGATCAGCCGATGGTGGGCTAGCACCGGCCGAAGCCTGAGGGCCTTCTCTCCTTGTATTCTTGTTTTTGTCCAATTCTTACACTTGTATCGAAGTCCGACTCGAGTCGGCATTTTTGTAAAATCTTTTGATAAGTAATGAAAATGAACCTTTTCTGAGTCCTTCAGTACTTAACTTTTGTAGCACATTCCTTATCTTGCGTTGTCAGAATCCGTGATCGTTCGTCTAGCTCCCAGTGAGGCCGATATCGAAGTGGATTCCAAGGCAGGTATTGGGGCCGACTCTGGAGTCGATCTTTGGAGTCGACCTTGGGATCGGCCTTAGATATGGATTTTGCAGCAGGTCCGTCCTCATGCTGACTCTGGTATCGATCTTTGAGACAACGCTGATAGTTGGTCTTGGGTGCGGCCTATCGTCGGCCTTTGGTGCCAACCTGGAGTCGGGCTTTGGTGCCGACCTATCGTTGGGCTTTGGGGCCGACTTGGAGTCAGGCTTTGGTGCCGATCTGTCATCGAGCTTTGGTGCCGGCATTGCATCGGTCTTTGGTGCCGACCTGGAGTCGGGCTTTGATGCTGGCTTTGCACCGATCTTTGGTGCTGACCTGAAGTCGGGCTTTGCTGCTGGCGTTGCACCGGTTTTTGGTGTCGACCTGGAGTCAGGCTTTGCTGCCAGCATTGCACCGGTCTTTGGTGCCGACCTAGAGTCGGGCTTTGATGCCGGCGTTGCACCGGTCTTTGGTGCCGACCTATCGTCGGTCTTTGGTGCCGAGAGAATAAGATACTCAAACACATTTTGTTAGCCGAAAGAATGAGGCACTCAAATTTATAATCAGTTGGTCGTATATTACTGGTAATACCGACAAGGTTGTCTGCAATCCAAATGCAAGGAAGTGGTTTTCCATCGAGTCCTTCGATCCGGTATGCTCCGCGATGGAGGGCTTCGGTAACCCGATAGGGCTCTTTCCAGTTTGGTGACAGCTTGCCCTCCTCTATGGGTTTTGAGATATCGACCTGTCGGAGACCAATCTCCGGGTAGGAACGCCCAGAGGCGAACATAGGCATTGTAATACCTTGCTTTCGTTGGTGGTAGGCGGCCATTTTGAGTCGCGCATGATCTCATGCTTTCTCGATGAGGTCGAGGTTGGCCCGTAGTTGATTCGGATTGTCCTTCTTGTTGTAGGACTCTACCCAAGGGTTGGAGACGTCGATCTTCATAGGAATGACGACTTTCAATCTGAATACGAGGTTGAAGAAGTCTCCCTGGTGGGAGTCCGTGACATCGTGTGCTATGCCAATGATTTATCTTGTCATAACCATAACTTGTGATCTAAACATACCCAGTTAATTAACCCAAAATGATTTGTCTTGGCACAACTGTTAACATCATTCTTGAAGGTCTTTTTGTTGATAGGATTCTTTAAGGTTTTAATCATAGAAAGATACGGTCAAATTTACCTAAAAAAAGGAAAATAAAATTATAACTAGTGGTAGCGTACTATCGTGTTGTAATTAATCTTGTACGCATTTTATAATCACCACAGAACCTAATGAGTACATTAAGCTCTCTCACTGAAACGAAATAGCACCTAATCCCTAACTGAAGAACTCTAGCACGCAGAAAATCAGAGCATCCAGGTCCAATGAAGCGGACGTACTCCAATCATGGCTCTTGTGGCACTTAAGTACCGAGGTAGGTGGGTAATTTGGCATTGGCAAGGGCACGTGGCTCTTGGAAGATCGCATTTGACCACATCCGATCATGTTTGATCCCAATCTGATCAGATTTCATGTACAGATTTAATTGGATCAGGACTGGATCTTGCAGCCTTAACTCTGATCCTCAGAACGAGAGAAGAGGAGGAAGAAACAAAGTTTGCTTCTCATATTATCCTTAAAAAAAGATAAATCCTCAAAAGATAACTCTCCCTGAAGTAAAGAGGAGGGGAAGGAGAATTAGGAGGAGAGGAGAAGAGAAGAATTGTTCCAAGATTTTCCTTCCATAGTTTAATATCCAGAAGGATCAATTTTTAGATCAGATTTGTGCTCAATCAAATAAATATCAAACTGATGATGCAATGCAAACAAAATAAGCCAATATAAAAGAAGGCTGAACTGCTTCATTATTTACAGAGAGCAACAACCCTCTGGAGAACTACTCAGGTTAACAGTTTACAGGCAGCATGTCAATGATGTCATGATCCCAGCAAATATGCTACTGCCTCTGCACCTCTACACTGGTGCTATGGTCCAATTAATGTACAGCATAATTGGAGACAGGACTCTATCAACGATCATACCCAAAATTGCAATGTTACACCAAAAAGGAGGTTAGAGGGGATATGGTGGAAAGGACATGGATAATAGATGAAAACAGAAACCTCCTGCCAGGAAAATTTTCATCAAAATCTACTTATTTCAGTCTCAAGCTTACCAACTTTTTGCAAAATTGAGAACCATCACATGCTACTCCATTGCTGGAGTATGTTTCCTTTAAGGAAGTGTTTCCAGGCTTTAAGATCAACTTCTTGAACGCTTTCACATCTTTCATCCAAGGTCCTCCCGTTCATGAACAAGCCTCTAGCAGCAAACCCCATGAGCTCAGTTGGATTCATAAACCCACGAATTCTGGAGACAATACCACCTTCATAAGAGAATCCCATCCTAACAGCTCGAGGAGCAAGATTAAGCTCTTGCGGTTGATCAACACTCTGCACTGTTTGGCTGGGACTTGCTCGCTTGAGAAACTTGGGGTCTTCCTCTGATAAAATGAAGCTTCCCATGCCAAACGCTTCCCAATCAACCTGATGCCAAATTCCATATCCACGTTCACTATTACGTACATAATATTCTTGAACCTCTAATGGCTGTTCCAGAGCTAATCTGTCAACCTGGGCTTTTAGCCCTTGGAGTCGATGACCAATCCTTGATGTCACAGCATCATAGAGAATTCCTCTAGAATCATGCTGAGCATCATCCTTATCAACGATCAAATCATCAAAAGCAATTGGATCACCAATCAGCACTGTCACCTGCAGGTAATTAAATTGCAGACAAGGTTACAGGTCCCAGTTATATGCAGGAGAGACAACTATATTTGAAAACAAAAGGATATCAGTTTATTGCTGCAAGTAACTTCGCACCAGCAACAAACTGGGCAAGCACAACAATACAAGTGTTGTTAGCGATTGGTGAAGAAGGTTGCAAACATGAACATACCTGCTTGCCAATCTTTGGAAAGTGGGTTCCTATAGGCATGATTTCTTGCATCCCTGTATGGACAAAGGGAATAACCACAGGAGTACTATCTGCATCCATCACCAACCTGCAAAGTGGGGAAAATATGGGGGCAACAAACACATCAAGATTAGATCAGAAGATATTAAAAAAAAAAAAAAGAACAGGTAAATAACATCGATATAATGGAAAGAAGAAAAAAATTTGAGGCATGCAGTTGAGGTTACACAAACAAACCACATGGTGACCATATAAGCGTCCAGTGGCATGCATTATCAAAGAAATCGATCTGATGTCTCAAGATCAAAGCATTATGAGCATAATAAGACAAGGACAAGGCTGGATGTTTACACAGTTAATTTTTAAACATGATCTGTGTATATGCTTCTGATTCAAGCAAGTATTGTAATCGACGTTTCAACAAAGGTATATCAGAATTTGAATGCACGGCAAAATTCTTGTAAATAAGGGTGCATCCTGAGCTTGAATTGATGCAAGATTGACTTTGATAACTCAATGATTAACCTATAACAAAAAGCTGGTAGACAAAATAACTGCTTTGCACCACCAAATGTCCTGAGACAGGAGATAGAAAAGATACATAAAAGTTGTAAACAAGTGTTACATTGTGAGAATTAACATGACTGATGCAAAATTAATCATTATTTGGCTAATGAACTTAAAACAACAATTTAGTCATTATTTAGTTGATCATCCCTTGCAATATCGGTAGGTTGCAGAAACTCAGTGGTCCATGATCTATCTGCACCAAAATTCAATCTCACCAATGCTTGGAACATAAAAAATATGCATACATCACTTATGATCATACGATGTATTACTAGCGCTGCTAGCAGACCGATGAAGTTCAGACACCTCATTATCAAGGACCTGCATCCCATCATGGGTCAGCCTTAAAAGAAAAGGAGAAGATAAAGGAAGAAAAGAAGATCATAAATAATGGATTAGTAAGTCTCCAAATTTAACAATCTATTATGTTGCAACATTTTAATACTCATCAGGAACCACTATAATAAGAAAGGATTTTATTGGTCTGTATCCTTTAAATGCACTAATTCTAGCAATTCATAAATGCCGAAATCAAGAAAATATCATATGCACAATATACATAGATCAGCATTCTCAAATACCAGAATCTGATTCTTCATTAAACAAAAGATGAAGTGATCAAACAATTGATCTCACCTTCCAACCCCTCTCTTGGCAGAACCAATGGTTCTTCCACTATCCCTGGAGCGACTGCCTTCAGGAAATATATGAACCCACCCACCATTATTTAGCTTGGTCAGAGCCATATCCATTCCCTAAGACAAAAATTGACAGATGTAAAAAGCATAGAACTTCACTGGGAACAAACAATTGCATGATGAAGCTTGCTGTAGCTGTGTTTGGCAAATATATTCCTTCTAGTTTTCACATATCTAAAAGCAAAAAAGCCTCTTAATTCCTTATCTGTATACAGATGAGACTTTGTCAAGAATCCACTAATGCTATAGAAATAATATTTATTAAGTCAAAAAAAAAAAAAACACAGGTTCACTTATTTGTAAGTGGAAGCCAATAGGCATGCAGGACCAGATTCAGGTGCTGGGCTAAAGAATCAAAACCTTCATAAGATCAGGATGCCTAACAGTCTGGAAAGTGTAAAATATTAAAGTGATGTAAGAAAATAGTAAAAACTACTCATTTGCAAGAGTGGTAAAATTTTTTGAAAAAAAGAACCAATCTCAACCAAACCAGATTAATTATGATAATCCACAATAGAAAAGAAAGAAACTTCAATATAAACAAGGTTCGAAGAGCTACGAGTGGGAATAGGAATAGGAATAGGGGTAAGAGCAAGATCACATAGCAAGTTTAACAATTCAGATCACATAGCAAGTTTAACAATCTATGTAGAAGATCCTAGCTACTGCAACAATTTATATGTTTCATGGAAAAAACACCACACCATAAATGTGCATGTAGCAAACTGATTAACAAAAATCAGCATGATGGACCACAGATGCATCATGAAAAATCCAAGAAGATTTGGTGGTCTAGCCATCTTAATGCAAACTTTTACAAGTGCTCTTCACAAGCATGATAAGCATTATTTACCTAGAACACAATCAATTCATTCTTCCCTTATTTGATGGTGGCACTGGTGCAAATGATCAACACACCATAAGAAGGATTAATGCTAAGATGTCCAGATATAGGACCAAAATGATAGGCTGCCCAACCAATGTATATAAGCTAAAAGTACATAACTTTCCTAAATAAAAACAGGATCCAAAAATTGGTTGCCAACAATTTCAATAACAAGCCAGCAAAAGAAAACTTCTTGAATAACATGGGACTTATGTCCAGTTATAGTTAATAAGCACCAGATGTATAACCTTTAAGAAGAATTAGAAATAAATATCCTATCATAAGTAACTTTAGAAGAATTACAAGTGACATGGCATTTATATGGTATGATAAAATACCTTTTGGTAAATGCCTTCACCACGTGACACAGGTAAAACTTTCACACACCGGAAGAATGCAGACAACATTGGATTTGTAAAACAACGGTCGGTTGCACATAACGTCCATCTTACGTTGCGGGCATCTAACATAACACTTGGTGGAAGCAGAGATGCAATCACAAGTGGGTCATCAACAGAGGCCACATGATTGCTGACCTGAAAAATATCACATGGTATTAATAGCAACAAAGTGTAATAATGCACTTCAAAGAAGGCAAGTAGGTATTAGAAGAAAATCAAATCAAGAAAAAGACAGGTTAGCAAGGTTTTTATCTTGACCAAGACACTGGTTTGTATTGGTATCGGGCAGTCACCAGTATAATAAAATCTACATTTCAGCTGCCAATACAAACCAATATATCCCGATATATCAGCCGATATGGCATGAAAATATTGGCCAAGATTTCCTAACATGCTTTGGGATACTCAATCAATGTTTTAGTTATTACAATCCTAATTCATTTGCTTAGTTTGGAGGCTAAACCTGGATTTCTATTTTTAACCAGGATCCTGGATATCATGATTTCCACAATATTAGCCAAGATCCCCTAGATCTTGGTGCTTTCCTACTTTTGTCAATCTTCCCATCTTGTCTACTAAAAACCGAGCTCTCAGTTCATATTGGTATTGGGCACTAACTGAGTTGACAAAGGTCTCAGAGATTAAAAAACCTTGTGGGTTAGAGAGTAGAAGCTACAAGAAGCTCTCTGTATGCTTCTAGTTTGGTTAATGAATGAACATGAAAAACTACTGTTGGTGGTTATTAAAAGCAAGCCTTTATTCTCTAAAAAGGTTTCTTAATTTATTCTTTCTTCTCAAACAGTAAAGGGCTTATGATCAACAACGAAATACTAAAATCAGGCTTTTCTCGCCCCATATCTGCCGATGTATAATTCAGGAAGTTTCCAAAACAGAAATGCCAAAACATAACATAAATATGTTGTAAGAATGTCGTACAACCAAATAGTTTGACAAAATTCATCTATGCAGTTAAAAATTATGTTCCTTGCATGATGCATTAATAGCTTGCCTATACTTCAAAAACATCATTTGATCAAATATACCTGGCAGAATAAAAAGATATAAATAAATGCAAGAGCGCATAAACATACCAACATGGATGCATTTACATTAGAATATGCATGAGTTAGGAGAGACCTCAAAATCTTTTTTTTAATTACTTTTTCAACAAAATCAAATACAGCTGGACATGTCAAAGATTAAGCCAGCTACAACATACCGTTAGAAGGGGTTTGCCTTCAGGTCTTTCTAATAATGCCTCATATAATTTTTCTGCGCCATATATCTGCACCATTTGAACAAAACAACAATGTTGGACCAGGTAATGCTAGAATGAAAAAAATTTAGACTAGCGAACTCAAATACCTGAACACGGTTCAGCCCATGCATAAAGACATGACAAGCATTTCCAATAACAGGAACTGCAAAAGCTTGAAGTAAGCGAACTACTATTGAATCATCAACTGCATCAACATCCTTGTCCACTGCAATGGCAAGTCATATTAGCCAAAAAGCATTATTACAGAACAGTTTTGCTTACAGTACTGCTTACAGTACTTCACAAGATATGACAATGCAAGTTTTTTAGTGGCCCAGAAGTTGTCCTTGAGTTATTCATGAAAGTTATGCAATCCCAAACTATCCAATAATTGAAAATTTATTCATATTTTTTCAATAAAACATTCATCAAGTATTCAATATTTGTGCTACTCACTCTAAATGTTGCCATTTACTCTCTGTAAATGCAATCTTGACAAGCCCTTGCCTATGGTGTTTTATATTTTAGTTACTTGACTTTATTGATATTCTCAACTCCTATCGAGACTTTTGGCAAATATTTCCTCCTACCATGTTTTTGTGATCATGCTGTGCTAAACTGGTAATTTCCATGGTTCATTGTTCTACCACACACCCACTTATGCATTCTAAGTTGCTAACACTTTCAAGATTGCAAAGCTTGTGAGTCTAGGCCCTAAATACTGTCCATCAATTGATACAACATCATCGACTTTATTTCCATTTTAATGTTTCTACCAAAGTCTTAGGATGCATTTGGTACAGGGTCAAAAGGGGTGAAAAGTTATTCTTCTAATTTTTCGCCCTCTTTTGAGGGTGTCTTGGCATGAGGTTAACTTTTATCAGAGGTATAATTCCCTCCACTCCCCTCCCCCTTCCCATCCTCTAAATTGTTAAAATAGGATTAAAGGCAAAAACTTTTCAGAATGGACACACATATATAATATAACATTATAATATATTATAGATATATATTATATATATAATAATTATATACATTATAGAGGTAGACTTGGCTACATTCAAATGTAGCCGAGCCTAAATCAGTTACTTTCCCTATCCTTGAATCCACACAATTCATAAATTATAGAGGAATTAAGCTAATGAGTCATATAATAAAATTATGGGAGATAGTAATAGAAAATCGAATAAGAGCTGAAACTTTGATGTCAAATAATCAATTTGGATTTATGCCTGAAAGATCAATCATAGAAACTATTTATTTATTAAGAAAATTGATGAAGAGGTATAGAAAAAAGAAAAAATTTCTTTATATAATCTTTATTGATTTAGAGAAAGCATATGATAGAGTACCTAGAGAAATAATATGGTGGGTTTTAAAGAAAAAAAGAGTTACCAAAAGGTACATAGAATTGATAAAAGATATATGATAAAGTAATAACTATTGTTAAAAAAATAATAGAAATTAGTGAGTTTCCAATTACTGTAGATTTACATCAAGGATCTGCTTAAGTCCGTATCCTTTTGTATTAGTTATGGATGAATTAACCAAATATATTCAAAATGATATCGCATGGTGTATGTTATTTGCAGATGATATAGCGTTGATTTATGAAACTAAATCTGGAGTAAATGTTAAGCCAAAGATTTGAATAGAGGCTTTAAAATCTAAAGGTTTTAAGATTAGTAAAACTAAAACTGAATACATGAAATAATTTTAGTATAAGTATAAATACAAATAAAAAAACAGTGAAGATTGCAAGCCAAGAGATATCAATGAATAAAAATTTTAGGTATTTGGGATCAATTATCCAACAAGAAGGTGAAATAGGTGAAAATATTAATCGTTAAAGCAGGATGGATTAAGTGGAGGAGTGTTTCGGGAGTATTATATAATCGGCACATCTCATTAAAATCGAAAGTTCTATAAAACGGCTATTAGGCCAGCTATGCTATATGAAACAAAGTATTGGGTAATATTGAAATAACATGTGAATAAATTAAATGTAACAAAAATGCGTATGTTAAGATGGATTGTGATAAAACTTTAAAAGATATAATTAGAAATAAACATATAAAAGAAATGATAGGAGTAGCCCTAATTGAAGATAAAATGAGAAAAAATCGATTACGGTGGTTTGGATATATACAACGTAGACCTTTAGATGCTCCGGTTAGAAAGAGTGATCTTTTAACAATTCATGATAAGAATAAAGGTAGAGGTAGACCTAAACTAACATGGACAGAAATAATTAAAAAAGATATAACTATTTGTAATTTGAATATTAACTTGATCCTGAACAAAGCTGAGTGGAGGAAGCAGATTCATGTAGCCAACCCCATGTAGTTGGGAAAAGGCTTAGATGAGTTGAGTTGAGTTGGTATATTTCTTCCTCAAACCTGACCAATTAACCTTCATGGCATCATCCAAGTTAATAAACTCGGTGCACAAATTCATTCTCCCCTTTTGTAGGGGCATTGCCATTTGTCACAATTTTTAGTAAACAAATGAAATTTGCATACAAGTTACTCTAGCATGATTGTTGTGGTGTGGATTTCTATATTTTCTTTACAAATGAAATTAGTATGGCAATGCACCAATTAGCTCTTAGTCTAAATATATACCCATTCAACACAGATCCTTTATCCAGAATTTCTTATTGTCTCTATGGCCTTCATATTTTGGATAATGCATTTATGTTCATTTTATGCTTTAAATTTTAGGAGCCATGAGCAACATTCCTGAATCATGAGTAGCCATGACCTTCCATAAAAACATTATTCAAAGTTCCCAATGACTAAGAATGAGCCATTATTATTAAAAATGAAATTCGGCAAACAGGTGTGCAAATTTACGCAAGTCAAAAATTTGAACATTTTTTTCAACCTTTTGAGTTTAGTGCCTTCCCAAAGTGCAATATGATGTATGCTTCATATTTGACATGTGTTGCCACAAAGCAGGTCTAACTACAATCTTTGCATAACCTTAGAAATTCAAGGAGGTTGGAGAACTACTTGCATATCAATATCTTCACTTCTTTGAAACTAGCAAGAGGAATCAAACCCAGATGACTAAAGTGAAACTTTTACGATAACGCAAAGGAGATCTCCACTTTTAGCTCCAAGCTTCCTTATGTACTTCACATTAATCCATCCTTAAATTAAGTTAACATACTACATTATCAGAGGATTATTATTCTTCCTTACGTTATCAAAGACAGAATATACTCCTCATGCAGTTGCAGTGGAATGCCTTTGTGCAAAAGAAATGAACAATAGTCTTCAGAAACTAAAAGAACCTATTTATCATCTGAAAAGAATACCCAAAACCAAACATTAACTATCAAGAGGGCCAAGTGCCCACCTGTTTCTTTTGTTGTCCCACTTCGTTAATCTAGACACAACGTCTATATTGTGGAATTGCTTCAAGTTTCGACAAACATTCTTTAAAGGAAAAAGGTCTAGCAAAATACCTCTACCAGTTCAAAGGCAAAGCCTTCCCCTCCCCCAAGCAAACAGATATCTTTTTAATTTTTTGATTTTTAAATAGTATCAGTATAAAGAAGCTTAGAAACGAAGAAAATTGATACTGATGTAATAGAAACACCAATTTGAGTAACCAGCTTAAGGCATATGCCGTTCCAATAACAATCATTAGAATTTAGTTTTAAATCAGCTCCAAATGCAGAATAATCACGCTATTACGAATGGAAAAGGCAGATACTTGTTCGCCAAGCTAAAAACATTCTGCATCAAGGCCAGCTACCAGATGATTCCTATTGACCTCATGGACAAACAAGATAACTTAAATGCTATGGAGGAGAGAAACCGACCTTTTTTGCGATAGAATCTCAAAGAAGAAGAAGAACGAGCGGGAGTGGTGTGATCCCTCCAGACGCTCTGGACGCGTTGGATCCAGCGCCGGAGCGTCGGGGAGTAGTCGGTCTCCATTCGCCAGCTGCGGTGCCGATCCACCGCCACCCGGAACCGGTCCCGGATCCGGAGCTGCAGCGCCCGCGCCCGGTCCTTCCAGGGGCTTCCCCCGCTCTCGATCCACTCTCCTGCCATCCACGGCGATGGGGACGGATGGAGTCCAGGATATCGCGAAGCGAGAAGACGAAAGATATATGAGGGTTTTTCGCAGCCAAGGTCTCGGAGGAGAACGGAGAGGGGAGAGGGGAGGGAGGGGAGTCCGGGGGCGAGGGCCGGCTCTCGGTGGTGGTGGTTTCCAGCGGGCGCCGAATCCCTCGGTTTCTCTGGTCAACGGCGAATAAAAGAGACCGAAAAACGGTGATGACCGAGAGAAAAGACGGTCGCAATGGAGAGACCGACGGTGGGACTCTGGACTTACGGGCCTGGGGTTTATTTTGGGGTGCGCGTGTTATGGATCCCATCAGCTGGACAATATTAGTAGTTATTACAGTGCTTATCCAATCTGGCCTAAAAATAACATTATTTTATCTGATGATCAGGATAATTGAATCCTGACTACAATTTTTTATACCCAGAACTTGAAACTGATAAGAGTTTGGTATCGAGCATACATCATATACTATATTATAAAATTAATTTTTACGACCGTAATAGGTATTAGTTTGAAGGTCTCTTTATTTACCATGAGAATATCTATTTTAATAAACTTATGTAATCCAAAACCTCAGAAGCACTACCGTCATATGTGATTAACGTGGCTTTGTTTCTCCTGCTACCTCTTCATACTTTTTTTTTTTCTTGCTTTTCTTCTTGATTTTTTTGTTGTTCAATTCTTGTGATGTTGTGGAGGCCGCCAACTCTTCCCCACGACCCACAAATGATGTATCCAAGCCTCCCATTCTCTTCCCCCTTGGATTTTGCTGTTTCTATTTTTTCAAGCTTTTGTTTTCTAAGGTTCCTTTAATTTCTTGCTCTTATCTCCCGATAGAATTCATAGGATTTGGATGCTGATGAAGGATTGGAGGGAGGGTTGTAAAATAGCAGTTGGAGCTTGGGGAACCCAAATTTTTTAAGATTTCTATTTTTTTGTTGTTGAAAATTAGGGATCCTTCGCTTGGGATTAGGGCTTTTACTGCGTTTCATCATCAGCTTTCTATAATTGTATTATTGTTTGCCACGTGGCTCCATTTTGTTGGCCCAATGGCAACCCAAAAGGAAGGATGAATTTGATTCTTTAAAAATTTTATAATTAAAATTAATTTTATAAGATGAATGTGCACAAGTAAAGTGATGCTATGAATGCTGAGCATAATATAAAAGGAGAGAGAGATAAGCACAACAAACACAAAAAGTTTATAATGGTTCGATGTTAGCTACACCTACATCCACTCCCAAGCAACTCTTGGGTCCACACTATAATCACATGATTACAGCTGAGTTGTTTTGCAAGATCACAACCCAAACTTGTTGTTTTACAACGGTCACAATCGGTTTTCACATGTTCATCGCACAAAACCTAACATAAGCTAATATTAGCTTGCCCGAGGTTAACTACCTCAACTGATTCAATCCCCTGATTGAATCAGAAAACAAATAACTCAAATAGATGATTATAGCAAGTTAAAAGCTCCTCAAATGAGCAAATAAACAATATGAGTAAAATGAGAATAGAAAAGCCTGATTTGAAGCTATTTGAAGTTGAGCTTTTCTTCTTTTCCTCTTCTCTTCTGAATGAACTTTCAAAGCTTGAACTCAGGCACTTGAAAGAAGCTCGGTGAAGAGAATGTTGAAAAACTAGGGCTCTTATTTTTCTTCTTCAAATCGATGGAAATCCTTCGGATTTGATCTTGGAAGGCTTTTAGATTTCACTTCTATCTCTTTTCAACAGTTAGGCTTTGACACAGAGATTTTCCTCTTTGAAATTTCTTAATTTCTCTCTTTTGCTTCTTGTCTCTGTTTTTGAACGGTCGGAACCCCTTTTTATAATCTCTCTTAATCCATGTTTTTGATGCAAACTAGCCGTTGAGAGTACTTGGATTAGTTCCACACGCAAAGGAATAGAACCGTTGAAGAGTAGGTGAAGAAATATGACCATTGGAGCTGATTCTAACAAATTTAAAATCGACTCTGATAGGTTGGAGTCGGCTCTGGAATTCTGTGGTGTCGACACATCGCGAGCTGGAGTCGGCTCTAATTTCCTGGGTGTCGGCTCTAACAGTATTCCGAAAAATGTAGTCTCTATTCTCATGTTAGAGTCGGCTTAATTCTGCAGGTGTCGACTCTAAATTCTGAAGCAGAAAAACAGTTCACTGTATCTCAGGTTAGAGTCGGCTCTAACTTTTCAGGTGTCGACTCTAAACCGTGCCGAAAGTATCAAACTGTTCCGATACGCTCTGGAGTCGGCTCTATGACTGCGGGTGTCGGCTCTAAACTCTGAACTTTGATATATACCATTAAAAACTGATTCAAGCTATTTTTATATAAAATTTGAATATTTAATCTTTTTTAATTCCTGAAATACTTGTCAATTTATTAGCAACATAAGGAATATACTCATGGCTTTGTTAATCATCAAAATCAATAAGTGGGACAACACATTTCCTCCTACTTTTCGTTGCACGAAGAGAGAGGGCAAGAGCCGGGGTATATTTTACACTGTTATTGGTGTTGATGGCAGATAGTGGCTACCTAATTGATAAGACTGAGTTTAGAGTTATATTCTATATCCTTAAGACAATTTCGTCCTGCAACGGTGCTTACGATCAGTATAACGATTGTCTCCTAGGATATAACAGTCTTCTTTTAATGAAAGCAGCACTATAATTCACCAAAATATCGAACCAAGAATGCTTCTCTCTTTTTAATGCACTATTGCTATACTACCCTTAGAGAGTATGCAAATGCCTAAGAGAGAAAAAGACTAGGATTGATTCGGATTGACTCTGGATTGAATGAAATGCAATGGTATAGCCTTTTAGGTGTCCTTTGAAAGCAACCATTGGGGTTTAATCAGATTTAATTTGGTTAATTGGATTTGATTAAAGAATGCCTTTGATACACCGATTCATCCCGTGATTTGATGATCAGCCGATCAGATAAGCCAATCCCCGTCCCGATATGCCTTTTCACCATCGTAATCTAATGATTGTTATCAGATAGGTGGTTGCTCGGCTTTGATACGCTTTTTCACAATCGAAACGTTGACTTATCACAACGGCTTGATCGAAGCGATGCCTTATCTCAGATGGACGCTTATCGCCAACGGTCAACAGTTGACCGGTTAGCCGACAGGTGTGAGCCATTAGATCGCAATCGATCGTGATTTGATCAGCGCATCTTAACCCTTCATCTGATCGATCAACGATCAGTCCAATCATGATCCGATGATCAACGGTCAATTGATCTCAGCCCCTTATCTTAATCCGATCAGTCTCCACCGTCGGATCCTCATGATCAAAGAAAAAATTTAAAAGCCCCTCAAGCTCCTCGCAACGATGCGCAAGTGCGAAGTACCCATTGCGTCCTTCGCACACGCGCATGCATGGGGATGATGCTATGCATCCCCTCAAGCTCTTCACTCATGGTGAGCCTAAGGAACTTAAGTTTCAAGAAGAAGTTTCCATATAAGTGAACCTTCCTTTCTTGATTTATTCGATGTGGGACTAAATATCTTCACAATTTCTTATTCACACACAAAGGGAGGTGATGGGCTTTCAAGGCCCATTAGGGTATTTCAGGCCTATTGGCCAATTTACCCAACAATTGAATGAAAAGAAAAGTAGGAAGGAAAAAAAAATTAGAGAAAAAAATAGAAGGGAAAATAAAATTTATCTTGTTTGGAAGGAAGGGCAAAACTGAAGAGAAGAGAAAATGGGAAAAAAAAGCATCATCTAAAAGTTTTCTCTTCGAAATTGAAGAGATTTCGGAGAGAAAACTCAAGATGCTCTTTCATTTTTTTTTTCATTTCGATATTGACCCTCCTAAAAAAAATATTAAGCCATTGATAAAAAATATATAAGTATTTGTAACAAGGGCATTATTATCATTGTAAATTATCAATTTTCTTTCCTCTTTATTTTCCTTCCACTCATCCAAACATAAGGAAAGAAATATTTTCTCTTCACTTTTCTCTGCTTTTCATTTTCTCTCTTTATTTTTTTTTTTCTACTTTTCTCTCAATCCAAATAAACATTAGAAATTTAAATAACTTTCATTCATGGCAGTTTGGGCGTGCCGATAAAATACTAAAATTTTGATTGCCACGCCACTTTCCATCGTATTTTAGGCTATGTCGATTTTTTTTCCCCCTTTCAATAGTTCACCCTTTTAATGCAAATGAAGCGTCCAGTCATTTTGAAAATTTGCCCCTATGAAATTTGTATTCTTTTCTTTCCCAAATGACTGGGAAATTAATTAGTATTTATTTCTAATTATTATTTTATATTAAGATAATCAATGATTAACTTAAATAATAAGATAATTTAAATTATTGGATAAAAAAGAGTGTTTAAAGCGTAGGCTTTGTAATGCTTGAAATTCACCTATTGATTTAATTAACTTAGTAATAGGTTAAAATCTCAAAACTAATCGCAAGACTTAAAATTATTTTTTTATTATGAAAGAAAATCAATTGAGTGCATTTTAATAGTATCTTTTACCGTCTATTTTATGTCATTTTAAAGTTAGGCATAAATCTACATTTATCGACGAAAAAAATAGACCGTCTTGATATCTAACAGGTATGTTTGCTAGGAGTCACAACGTATTACTATTTGGATGAATGCGCTTGGATGCGAAGAAAACTAATGCAGTTAGAATTATGATCGTTTCATTGATTGCTCTCGCTCTAAGCAAAATAAAATGTAGAGTGGTATAACGAGTATACCGGTGAAAAATATGTTTGGACGAAAAGAAAATGAAGAATTAAAAAAAAAATTAAAGAACTTTTGATATCCTGATTCATATTATATAATTTAAAATGTATTTTTATACAATAAATATTAGTTTTTTTGGGCCAGCATAATGCACGGTTTAGATTGTGTGAGAGCATTTAAAAAAGTGTTAGGAAAAAAAAAAGATCATTCCAAAAATATGTGAATTTAATAAAGAACAAAAAACTATTTTGACGCTTGGAGTCTAATAAGATGACAAACTCAAAAAATATGTATTAAAAAAATCGTTTTAATGTTTGGGATTTATAAGGAACGGAACCTAGAAGTTGAAGACCACTTGATGAATGAGTATAAAAATAAAAGGACTGCATTAAAAAATCTATTCTAACACCTGGGATTTCATAATGTATACAAACTCAAAAATTGGAAAGCATGATTGATGACTTCAGAATATGTGCATGGTTTAAACCGTGCTGCATGTTATCTACCATCATACCTATCATATATTATATTATACAAATTGTTTGTGACCATAGAAGTTGATGGGCCAGTTGACCCATGAGAATAAAAAATTTTGGACGGCCCCAAAGGCCGACGGCTCCAAAGACCGACGGCCCCAAAGGCCGAATGCTCCAAGACCGATGGCCCTAAAAGCCGACGCCCGACGATCCCAAAGGCCGACACCTCCAAGACCGACGGCTCCAAAGGCCGACACCTCCAAGACCGATGGCCCCAAAGGCCGACGGCTCCAAGACCGACGCCCGACGATCGACGGCCCAAAGGCCGACATCTCCAACCGAACGCCCCAAAGGCCGACACCTCCAAGACCGACGGCCCCAAAGGCCGACGGCTCCAAAACCAACGGCCCCAAAGGCCGACACCTCCAAGACCGACGCTCCAAGACCGACGGCCCCAAAGGCCGACACCTCCAAGACCGACGGCCCAAAGGCCCAAAGGCCGACGGCTCCAAGACCGACGGCCCCAAAGGTCACACCTCCAAGGCCGGCACCTCCAAGCGAGCCGGCCCCGGCACCTCCCAGCCGGCCCCGGCGTGTCCAAGCTAGGCGGCCCCGGCACCTTCCCAACGGCCCGGCAACTTCCTAGCGGCCCCCTGCGTCTCCAAGCTAGGCGGCCCCGGCACTTCCAGCCGGCCCCGGCGTGTCCAAGCTAGACGGCCCCGGCACTTCCCAGCCGACCCGGCACTTCCAAGCTAGGCGGCCCGGCACCTCCCAGGCGGCACGGCATCTTCTCAGGCGGCCCGGCATCTTCCAGCCGGCCCCTACTTCTCCAAGCAAGTCGGCCCCGGCATCTTTCCAGGCGGCCCCGGTTCCCAGCCGGCCCCGGCACTTCCTAGCTGGCCCCGGCACCTTCCCAAGCGGCCCGAAACTTCCTAGCCGGCCCCCTACATCTCCAAGCGAGTCGGCCCCGGCATCTTCCCAGGCGACCCCGGTTCCCAGCCGGCCCCGGCACCTTCCCAAGCGGCCCGACAACTTCCTAGCAGGCCCCTACATCTCCAAGCGAGTCGGCCCCGGTATCTTCCCAGGCGGCCCCGGTTCCAGCCGGCCCCGGCACTTCTTAGCCGGCCCCGGCACTTCCCAAACGGCCCGGCAACTTCCTAGCCGGCCCCCTACATCTCCAAGCAGGTCGGCCCCGACACTTCCTCCACGTCTCCAGTCCCGCCGAGTCGCCAAGGCCATCCCAGGCCGGCCCGACTCGGCCCCAGCGTCTCCAGTCCCGCCGAGTCGGCCAAGGCCGTCCCCGACCGGCCTGACTCGGCCCCGGCGTCTCCAAGTCCGCCGATTCGGCCCCGCCTCGACACTATCTTGCCAGCAGGATTGGCCCCAGCCATCTCGGGTCGACCCGGCTCGGCCTGATAAGACGGGATTCCCAGTTCCCGCCAGATCAGCCCCAGCGGTTCAAGAAACCGCCTCTCTGACGCGCATCGCCCGACAACGCCAGACGCACGCCGCCCAACAGCCCCGCTGCTGATGGGATGTAACCCACCAACCAGCCCAGATTCACGCAAGGGCTCACCAGACGTTCTGACTTCACGCCATCCCACGTGATCATGCCAGGGTCAACCCCTATAAAAAGGTGAATCCACCCAGTAAACAGGTATGCGCGATAACCCCCAAAATCGCCATCTCAACTCTCAGAAAGGGATTCCTCCTCTCGAGATCCCCCTTTTCCACACAAAACAGGGCTCATTCGAGCCCTTCTTCAGCTGTGACCTCAGTCACTAACTTGGCCGTCGGAGGGTCCGCCGGAGGCCCCCTCCGGTCCCGGGACTTCTTTGCAGGCACCCGGCGAAGCGAGGATTCGAGAAGCACCTCCGTTCCCGACGTCCAGGAGAGGTGATTGAGCATCATCAGATTGGCGCGCCAGGTATGGGGATAGGAAAAAGTAGCGAACGTTCTCCCTGAGCTACATCTTTCGTCCCCTCTCTTCTTCCAGAAGCATGGTGGTGACCCGAGCTCAGGACGCCTCTATCAGCTGCCCAACGGGTTTCCCCCGCCAACTAGACAGCAGGAGGCCAATCCCCCTGCTGCCGACCCTCCGGTCGCCTGCCCGCCATCGGACGCCGCTGTCCAAACAGCGGAGCGGCTGGTGACTCTTTCCCAGCAAGTCCAGAATCTTACCGCCATAATCCACGGGCTCCAGCAACAACAGTCCGTGGCCACCCAGCATCAAACTGCTCCCCTCGCCAGTCAACAGTCGGCGAGGGGAGGTTCTCCTCGGCGGGAGGCCGGTCGGCAAGAGACCGACCGACGTCAGGTTTCCCCTAGGAAGCCTCGACGCGAGCCCTCCAAGCGGCCACGGTCCCCTGACCGCGGCGCCAAATCTTCTCCCAAGCCACATCATCGCGAGGAACCCAGGCGGAAGTCCCGATGTCCGTCTCCATCTCCTTCTGCCTCTTCTTCTTCGTCTTCCTCCAAGCCATCTCGAAGGGCCCCGACGATCAACCGCCAGGCGGAGGAACGCCTGGAGGAGTACAACAGGCGACTAGATGAGCTCGCCAGGAAGATCAACCATCAGCCGGAGGAAGAGTTCGACACTCGTCCTCCTTACACCCGCCGGATATTGGAGGAACCAGTCCCCTCCAGGTTCCGCTTTCCTCAGATCGACCCGTACGATGGTACGACGGATCCTCTTGACCACCTCGAGAGTTACAAAGCTATGATGCAAATCCAGGGCCCCAGACGCCCTCCTCTGCAAGGCCTTCCCCGCAACTCTGCGGAAGGCCGCCCGTGCATGGCACTCACGCCTGCCCCCCACAGCATAGACTCCTTTCGAGAGCTGGAGAGGGCATTTTTGGCCCACTTTGATGCCTGCCGCCGGATCCCAAGGGTGGCAGACAGCCTTTTCTCCGTCCGCCAGAAGGAAGGAGAGTCACTGCGGGACTTCGTGTCCCGATTCAAAACCGCCGCCCTCGAGGTCTACCATCTCGACGATGCGGTGGCCACCCTGGCGCTGAAGCGGGGACTCCTTCCGTCCCGCTTCACCTTCTCCCTGGATAAGAAGCCCCCAAGCTCTTATTCCGACCTCCTCCTCCGGGCCCAGAAGTACATCCACGCCAACGAGGCTGACTCGTCCAGAAGGGAAGCCGACAGGAGTTCCAATAAGAAGCCAACACCCACGGAACCAGAGAAACGATCCAGGCAGCCCGAACCACCCCGTCGCTTTGACCACCAGCCCCAGGCGCTGGTTTCTAAGGGGCGGTTTACTCCTCTCACGGCTCCGATCTCCCACATCCTGCTAGAGGTTGAGGAGGAGCCTTATTTTCAACGCCCACGTCCCCTAAAGTCAGTAAACCCCCACAACAAAGAGCTTTACTGCCGGTATCACCAAGACTATGGACATAACACTGAAGATTGCCGCCATTTAAAGAAGGCCATTGAAAAGTTTGTCCAGCAGGGCCACTTGGGCAAGTTCGTTCGAGGAAACCTCACGGCCCCAGGTGCGTCGGCACCTCCAGCGCCTCATATTTGCATCAACAATGCCCCAACGGAAGGAAGCAAGCTGGCATCAAAATGGGAAGCTTCTTCCCCGCATTCGGAACACGGACGTATTATCAGTAGCTTGTGATTCTTTAATAAAGTATTATTCAAATATCCTTGTTTTATCATGCTCTTGGGATGAGTATATTTCTTAGACAGAGACCGGCTCGCGTCGCACCGAAGACCGGCTCCGCGTCGGCACCGAAGACCGACTCCACATCGGCATCGAAGACCGACTCCGCGTCGGCAACAAAGACCGACTCCGCGTCGGCACCTCAAGACCGACTCCGCGTCGGCAACAAAACCGACTCCGCGTCGGCACCAAAGACCGACTTTGCATCGGCAACAAAGACCGGCTCGCGTCGGCACCAAAGACCCGCAAGGCAAACAGCTGCAAAAAAGCTAAATATACTACACTGAGAAAAAAGTTTCTTTTCATTAGTATTGAATGCGTTACAGGAAAACTAACAAAGACCGACTCGCGTCGGCACCAAAGACCGGCCTCCGCATCGGCACCCAAGACCGGCCCCGCGTCGGCACCCAAGACCGGCTCCGTGTCGCACCCTCAAGCTTAAGGCATGCGGATTCCAATCAACAGAGTTTTCTGGGGGGCAGATCAACCCTGCAGAAGGAAACCAATTTCTTTAAAGAAAAAGGCACCTGAGCCTGGCCCAAGCACCCTTTGGTCACCCTCCGGGTTCAAAAGGTTCTCGACGACCTCAACTTTGCCTCATCGGCTTCATCTTTGCCTCAACGGCTAACTGACGAGCGTCCCCCCAAAAAGTTAGCGTACGCTGCTCTCAGTGGCGAGCGTGAGGTAATCAATTTGCCTCCAAAAATTTTTTTAAAGTTCTACACTCCTTTCGCTTAGCTGATGCAGGGCACGCAAGCTCAAGGAGTGTGGGGGGCATTTGATGAAGCCAGTTGACCCCATGGAGAATAAAAAAATTTTTTGGACGGCTCCAAAGACCGACGGCCCCAAAGGCCGAATGCTCCAAGACCGACGGCCCCAAAGGCCGACGCCCGACCCGACGGCCCCAAAGGCCGACACCTCCAAGACCGACGGCCCCAAAGGCCGACACCTCCAAGACTGACGGCCCCAAAGGCCGACGGCTCCAAGACGACGCCCGACGACCGACGGCCCCAAAGGCCGACATCTCCAAGACCGAACGCCCCAAAGGCCGATACTTCCAAGACCGACGGCCCCAAAGGCCGACGGCTCGAAGACCGATGGCCCCAAAGGCCGACACCTCCAAGACCGACGGCCCCCGAAAGGTCGACACCTCCAAGACCGACGGCCCCAAAGGCCGACGGCTCCAAGACCGACGGCCCCAAAGGCCGACACCTCCAAGGCCGACACTCCAAGCGAGCCGGCCCCGGCACCTCCCAGCCGGCCCCGGCGTGTCCAAGCTAGGCGGCCTCGGCACCTTCCCAAGCGGCCCGGCAACTTCCTAGCCGGCCCCCTGCGTCTCAAGCTAGGCCCCGGCACTTCCCAGCCGGCCCCGGTGTGTCCAAGCTAGGCGGCCCCAGCACTTCCCAGCCGGCCCCGACACTTCCAAGCTAGGCGGCCCGGCACCTCCCAGGCGGCATCGACATCTTCCCAGGCGGCCCCGGCATCTTCCAGCCGGCCCCTACTTCTCCAAGCAAGTCGGCCCCGGCATCTTCCCAGGCGGCCCCGGTTCCCAGCCGGCCCCGGCACTTCCTAGCCGGCCCCGGCACCTTCCCAAGCGGCCCAGCAACTTCCTAGCCGGCCCCCTACATCTCCAAGCGAGTCGGCCCCGGCATCTTCCTAGGCGGCCCCGGTTCCCAGCCGGCCCTGGCACTTCCTAGCCGGCCCCGGCACCTTCCCAAGCGGCCCGGCAACTTCCTAGCCGGCCCCCTACATCTCCAAGCAGGTCGGCCCCGACACTTCCTCCACGTCTCTAGTCCCGCCGAGTCGGCCAAGGCCATCCCAGGCCGGCCCGACTCGGCCCGGCGTCTCCAATCCCGCCGAGTCGGCCAAGGCCATCCCCCGGCCCAACTCGGCCCCGGTGTCTCCAGTCTCGCCGAGTCGGCCAAGGCCATCCCCGGCCGGCCCGACTCGGCCCCGGCGTCTCCAAGTCCGCCGATTCGGCCCTGCCTCGACACTGTCTTGCCAGCAGGATTGGCCCTAGCCATCTCGGGTCGACCCGTCTCGGCCCTATAAAACAGGATTCCCCAGTTCCCGCCAGATCAGCCCTAGCGGTTCAAGAAACCGCCTCTCTGACGCGCGCCGCCCAACAACGCCAGACTTGCGCCGCCCAACAGCCCGCTGCTGATGGGACGTAACCCACCAACCAGCCCAGATTCACGCAAGGGCTCACCAGACGTTCTGACTTCACGCCATCCCACGTGATCATGCCAGGGTCAACCCCTATAAAAAGGTGAATCCATCCAGTAAACAGGTATGCGCGATAACCCCCAAAATCGCCATCTCAACTCTCAGAAAGGGATTCCTCCTCTCGGAGATCCCCTTTTCCATACAAACAGGGTTCATTCGAGCCTTTCTTCAGCTGTGACCTCAGTCACTAACTTGACCGTCGGAGGATCCCGCCGGAGGCCCCTCGGTCCCGAGACTTCTTTGCAGGCACCCCGGCGAAGCGAGGATTCGAGAAGCACCTCCGTTCCCGATGTCCAAAAGTGGTGATTAGCGTCATCAGAAGTTATTGCCACATGTCCAGAATTATGACCTTAGTTGTTCTCATGTGTCATGTTCTTGCAACCCCTTTAACTCTTTTTCAAAACCACAGCAAAGGATGGATCAAAAACCCTAAAAATTTTTCTTTCTTTTCAGACTTCTAGCTTTTTCCTCTCTTGATCTGTCTTCTTCCCTTCCTCTCATCTCTCTCATTTGTGAGCCCAATTATTATTATTATTATTATTTTCAGATGAATTGGCAGTAGTGGATCAATCCAATTTCACCTTCACAAATTCAAATAAAAAATACACTTTTTCCCTTAATATCTTTTTGTTTTTTTTTTTTTTCTCTTTAGATAGAATACCAAAGATCTCCATGCATTGGAGGGATACATAAGCTAGTTTGTGCACACACACACACACACACACACACACACACACATATATATATATATATAGTAGAAATAGAAGGAGTCTCTCTCTACTTCCACATTGCTCAAGAAAAGAAACAAAAAAATTGAGTTATTTATTTGATAGTTTTGAATGCTAAATAAAATAAAAACTAAAAAACTGAGCTCTTTTGATTCTCCTGCAGTAAGTTTCCTCTCATCTTCTATAAATGCCATCTCTTTCTCCTTCAATCCATCGATTGATGAATCGGATCATGTTTATCCCTAAACCTAATTAATCAAAACATGCCTCGATTCACCGAATTTATGATAGAAGAGAGAGAGAAAGAGAAATCAATTGTGCCTCAAATCCATCGGATCTGTGGTAAGAGAGAGAGATTGACCATCGTCCATCAATCTTAAAGCCATAAACAATCTGAAATTGATCAAGATTTTGGTCCTCAAAAAGAGAGTCAAAGAAGAGTCTGAAACAAGAACCCAAAGGAGAGATATAAAGCCGCCTGCCCCTAAGTCCGACCAATCAAAACGTGTCTTACATCAATCAGTTCTGTAGATGGACAAAGATAGACTACACCTAAGAATCGTCGAATCTATGGTCGAAGAAATAGAGAGAAATCAATCATCCCTCAGATCCACCATATTTACCATTGAAGAAAGAGATTGATTACCAACCACCAATCTCAAAACCGTAGAATGAGTCAAAACTGACCAAGACTCTAGTTTTGAAAGATAAAAACAAAGAAGAAAGAATATGGGGGCTCAAAAAGGAGAGACAAAGAAGAGAGAAGATCAGGAGCCAATTTGAAGAAATACCAATGATCTTTTCTCTTCCTTCTAAATTTATTTTCTTCCTACTAATTTGCCCTTCTCTTTGGTGATGTTTTTTTTTTTTTGTCTATTTTCTTGTGAGAATTTGCATGAAAAACATATCACATCAATGAATTTATGATGTGCTAAAAGTTAATGACACTACTACTTTAAAATATAGTACACTAAGCCATCCAAATAATACTATCAAAAGGATTTATAATTATCTAATTTATTTAATATTTTTTACAAGAATTCTCCTTCCAAGGCTAATAAGGAAAAAAAAAATTTGCCATGTTTGTGCCATATCCATGGGATTCTTGATATCCTATGAGCCTACATCAACCGAGTGATTTGATCATATTTCAGCTTTTTTTTAATTTAATTTCTTCAAACAGGTAAGATTGTATAACTTTTTCTAAATTCATTAAAAAAATTTCATTACAATGTATCTTAGTTTTGTGCATGAATTTGGGCATAAATTTTAAATACATGGTGCATTGTGAGGGTGTGACTAGCATAATACCATAAAAGTGTAATTTTGAAACAGTAATATCAAAAAAAAAAGAGAGTTTTCCACCTCATCCATTTAGCCCTTAGGGGCATTTGTTAAGCCTAGATAGGTCTATCACAATGATCTTTGATTACTAGTGCTTTTTACACTAAAGTGATTTGATCCTCAAGAATCAAAAATTATCGAGTTTGATATAATATATGCCGATGATCAAAGATCAGATCTAAATTTATCGTGTTTGATATATCATGAAAACTTTATATCATCGGTCCTAAAATACCAAAAGTAATCCTAAATAATTAAGCTCTCTTTATCTTAAAAAATTAAGTATCCTTAATATATTTTGTAAGTACCACAATAATTTATTATTATTTTATATTATTTATTATTATAATGTTTAGATTAAATTATAATATTATTTTTATATTCTATTAATGATATTTATGTTATATTTTTGTAATACTATAATATTATATTACAGCATTATATATAAAGTAATATTATGATTAATATAATATCATTATTATGACACTATAATTATATTATGTTATATTATAATTCTATAATATTAAATTATATTATTTTAATCTAAAAATCATATCAAGTATTTTTTTAATATGAATGAGGGTTACTTTGCTCCTTAAACTCAACCATGTAGAGATGATTTTGGATATCCAACCTTGTAGACGAGTAAAGGGTTGAAGTTACCATCTTGGCAATTGCAACCATTTGTTGTTTACAAGAGCTCACTAAAATACGACAAAAAGATCCCAACGGGGAACTTAATGCATAAAGTTTACTGGTTAAATAAATAAACCGGGATGAAAACAAAAGTATGATATTTCCAACATAGAAATTCTTAGGAAAATGGCAGCTCCAGAACGCTAGCAAATGAAAATCCTGTCCTCAGGAACTACATTACCCACATTTAAGTAATTGACATCAGCCACAGCCACTCCGAAATCATCTGGTCAACACCAATAAACTCAGGTTAGCCACTTCAAATCTTTCCTGAGCTAGCAGCCCTAAATTCTTTATTCACAATGAAGCACCGTACCAACCTTCATAAATTGTCCTCACAAGATCCACATATTCTGGCACTAATTTCTTATATATAATTCCTTCAGGATGAGCATCTAGGACTACAAGGACCCCTGAATCCACATCATATTTGTTTAGGGATGAATAGAATAAATGCAAATTAAAAAAATAAATGAATACTGTATTCTGTCATTGATACTACAAGACTTGCAATGATCGACCTCCCCTAGTATTAGGAACTATATATAAAATTAAGTACATGAACTAGTAAGAAGAATGGTCAAGAATTAGATTGAACAGCACATGTGAAGAGTATTATATCTTGCATTTCTACAGGAGATTACTTGGTGCCACATGGTCATCCTTCCATTTAGTAACCTCATGTTTGTTGATTTTAGTTGTTTATATGGTGACTTAGAAGTGGAGAATTAACAGTGAAAAAAAAGCTAGCATTCCTATGGACGAATGGCATAGAAAAATTCAGTAAGCTGTTCACAAATAGGTGAACAAAAACGTTGGTTGTAACTTAGTATAGACTAGTATCATTGTGGCACCCCTTGTGATGCTATTAGTGATCATAAAAGACTGATTTCATGCATTTCATATCCTGGCGGCAAAACAACACCTTCTAGAAATCATTGTAAGCCTTATCCACCTCAGTTGCAAGCACTGATGTAATACAACTTTAAGAATATGAAAATCTAGCATCTATTGATGTGTATTGGCCTGTACCAAGGAAACCATAGCATACTGGTACCAGACTGAGACCCAGTACCGGTATGCATCAAATCTCAGTATGCTGAACCAATTTGCATACTAAATGCAGTAACACTGTACCAGCATAGTACCAATACGAAGTCTGGTACCAAAATGGCGAACCTTGCCATGCCAGGTAGTTTCTGAACAGCTATATATTTAACTTAGGTAGCACTGCCTATATCCAATGGAAGCAACTTATATCTTCCCAGTATCTCTAAGTTCTGTCACTTCTTTTAATACGGACCATATACAATCATAACTTCCCAATTATCTACTTGATTCTGATGAACTAATGTTGGTCAATCAATTTTTCCAGCATCTTCTTAGTGGAAATCAAAGCACATATGTTCGAGAAAATTGCAATTTACCCAGAAGTATGATCAATAAAGAGATGTTCTGAAAAAAGTTTAGAGATTTTGCAAATCCATTTCAGAACTACAACTTTTATTATATAGTTTTAGTGAAGTAGCTAAATCTTCAGAAGAATACATCTAAGACTAATGGCTATAGAGGCAACGAAAACAAGCATGAAGGTTTCATGCATAAATGCACAATTTTGCTTATATACCTCATAAACTTGTTTAATATTAACTATTGCACAACAAACATAGGCAGCAATTTAATAGTGGATGTTTTGAGAATATTTGGTCTGTGTCTGAAAGTGGTTGAAAGTTTCACCTGGTGCCACCCAAGCCTTTGTGGTGTTACTTGGCAACGGTGCCAGCCAAAGGATATTCCTTAGATTCATAGAATCATCATATACTACATCAGATCCTGAACAGATAAATGTTAATTAGACAAGAGAATTATCAGTTTCAGGTGATATGAAATGTCAAGATAACAAGGTTGGAAGTTTGAACATAGATAGCATCTAAATGTAAACAAAGAGACAAAAGATGATGCGGCAACATTTGCATTCAAAAACATGCCAGACAAAGTTTACCTGTCTGGCAATTGCCCAGATTATAAGGAAATGAACTCTTTTCATATGCTGGATACTCTTTGGCATGGAACCTGCATGTTGAAATAAATGAATAAAACAATATCAATTTTGACCGTTTAATTATCTAATCATTCTTTACAAATTTTGAAAGTAAAATCTTAGTAACAGTAATCTTTCATTTAGGGTTGTGCACCCTCTTCCAGATCTCCTCGGAAACTCATTCCAACACTTTCTGCCTGCATGTTTTCTTCTTATTTTTAAAGAGACCTACTTCCCCACGTTCATACACTACTCACTTCTGGTAACTAAAAGCAAAAGCTTCACAAGTACTTATTTATTTATTTTATTTTGGGGGGCGGGGTGTGATACAATGGGTGTCAATGTAACTTTTTTAGTCCACAGATGTTTGAAAGATACAGAACAAAGCACATCTGACATGAAGAATTGAATTTGAAAAAAAATGGAGAGAAAGAGAGGAAGGTAACCAATTTAACTGTTTTAGCAAGAAGCCAAAACTAGAAAAGAGGGTTTATCTTGATTCAAGTCCAATTCACCTTTTAATTACGCTTTGAACGAAAAGCATGTTGTGCAGAAAAAAGCTGCTAGGCCAGTCCACGCTAACGCAAAAACTCAAGCATTGTAGGTCCTATCTACACAATTTAATACCTATCCTTTCGTTTCAATACCAAAACAGTCTAAAAGATTAATTGATTACTGAAAAAAGCATTAAGAAATCTCCCCCAACCGTTGATTGACTGATCATAAACCAAGCTGTTCTTTAAACTTCATCAACTTTGAGAATAGATAAGCTTTCAAGCACATTTGAAATGCAATTACCTTTTGTCATAATTTGTATTTAATATCATGAAATGCTGCCTTTTCAAGTACATAAGATAATGTCCTTCCAAGTGTACATCCCTCCAAGCATATACTTATCTATTATGTGATACTCCTAACCATAACCATCCAGCCTTTTCCCAAGCTATTTGGGGTCACAGCTTATATAGCGCACCTCTCCTCCTATTTCGAAAGCTATGATTGTCCATGAATTAAATGATAAAATATGTTCTTGAGTTAGAGGATGGACATATAGTGCAAAGTACAGGAAGTCTGGGCTATCACTTGGCTCTGTTAATACATATAGCTCACCATTTAAAAACGACTTGTACACCAGCCCCACAGCACCGACAAGATGAATAGAAACATGATATATAAACAAATCTCAGATAGAATCAAGCATACTGTTATCATATTCATATCCTACAAATGTTGCTCTGGTCTTGGATAAATAACTTCAATGTAAGCAATAAACATTCCAAAGTCTCTTGGCCAAATAGCATTGATGTGCTTCCACCATCAGAAGATGCCCCCATCCTCTAGAAACACTTAACAACAAACAAAAAACGTTTACTCTAGCAAGTGCTACAAAGACATTTACCATGAAAGATGCTATCCAAAGCCTCAACCATATCATTCAATATTTTAGTTTTTCGATCATTAGCGTAACATTATGTAAATATCAAAACTCAAGCAGAAATACCCATTCTATATAAAACTATCTTTTCATATAAACTTCTGTGCTAGAAACAAGTTGATTAACTCACAGAATGCCAAGCCTCCCAGATTCAGTTGCGAGGAAAAGATGACCGTGAAACAAGTCATATCGACTAAGTGAGACATTCAAGCCCACTAAAGGTGCCCGTGCAACGATCAGTTCAAATATGAAAGCAAAGTACGAGTTCAACTCCTGTTCATGAAACGCAGGCATTTTATCACATCACCCAACCTCTTCAATAGGGCCATAGCAATAAGTTTGCAAACCAAACCTCATTCGCAAAGCGCCTCCCATATGGAGTTCTAGTGAGCTGACACTTATCCTTCTCCAGTCCCTCAACATCCGGCACCTTCGCTCCATGAAAAAGAATTCCACTTTGAAACAAATAGTCAATGGTTTCTATAAAATGTTGACTTGAGATGTTAAGCACGATACCGGTGACAAATTTGTCCCAAAGCCTAGAGCAAAATCGGAAATTGACAACGAAACTGGAGTGAATGACTTACAGGCAAAACCGTGGGATCCAAGGTCCGGTGGATCGCGCCCGGATCACCGCCGGAGTCCACGGCGAGGCGGGCGAGCTCCATCACCGGAGCCGGCGGCCACCAAACCATCTCATCAGCCTCCGACGAGCCACCGACGCATCCGGCGACGAGGTCCCTCCGTGCCGGAATCTTCCGGAGCGTCCGTGAAGAGGGCTCCGACGGAGGGGAGAAGGGGACGAGGAATCGGAGGCAGGACCGGAACTCTCGGGCCTCGGCGGCGGGGACCCTCGCGGCGTCTCGCCTGCCCCGAGGAGGGCGAGGAGATCGGCGGCGAGCTCTTGGGAAAGAGAGGGAGAAGAAGGGGAGGCGGAGGAGGAGGTGGAAGATTTGAGGGAGAGAGGGAAGTAAGGTGAGGAGAGTTTGGGGAGAGATGGGAAAGAGGGAGAGAATGAAGAAGAAAGGGTTAAGGAGAAGGAGAAGGCGAAGGAGAAAGAGAAGGCGAGCTTGAGGGAGAGGAGGGGTTTCTCATCCCCGCACCAGCGCCCTCTTCTTCTCCTCTTCCCACTCCATCGAATTGGGGAGTGCTTGGAATTTATAGGGTCCCTTCCCGGTTTTCTGATGGAAAAATGAAGGCGACGACCGAATGTAGCAGCAAAAATGTGGTGGAAATATATTTTTGGTCATGAAATGGTCACTCAAAATATATTTTGATCCTCACTTTCAATAAGTATTACAGTTTAGTCCTTGGGGCTTCCACGACCGGTTTTTGACGCGTCTTGATCATTCGTTAAATTAGGGTTGTTGCTGCGAAATCACGAGAGCGTTGGATAGAAAAAGAGCTCCATGGGCCTTCAAGAAGATGACATGATCACTTTCTTTAGCTAAAAAATTGTAATAAAAGTTTTGAATCGATGGTTTCGATAGAAACCCTTCGATGCTCTAGTTAGTGATCTGAAGAACAGCACTAAAAATGAGAGTAGTTCAGAATCCTTCCTTTCCTCATTGCGAGTCAGGGTTTTTATACTTGTTCGAAAGTCCCTCTTTCCCTTTGTGGATAATCGTTGAATCACATCGTCCATCAGAAGCGGCGCTGTAAGCGGTAGGCGGGCGCATATCTGTTAGACGTGCGTCGTGGATAACGGTAATTGTCCATGATCTTAGAGATCATGGGTTAGTGGGCCACGTGGCCACTCGAAGCACTTGTTTGGCTGCTGGGAGCCAAGTCCAAGGTCGGTTCTGAGGTTGAAACCAAAAGCCGAAATGGAGCTGAAGCCGAACTCTAAACCGAGGTCGAGGCTAAAACCAGATTCGAGGCCAAGGCCGAGGCCGAAGCTAGGTTCAAGGCCGAGGCTGAGCTCGAGGTCGAGGCCGAGGCCAAGGTTGAGCTCGAGGTCGAGGCCGAAGCTAGGTTCGAGGCCGAGGCCGAGGTTGAGTTTGGGGCCAGAAACGAGGCTGAAGTTGACTCCAAGACGGGGGCCAGCTGCCACATTATTGTTTGGTTTCGAAAACTGTGAAGTCTATTAATCCGAAACCCGTAAAGCGTCATCAGCCACATCAGATGCCCCCCCGCTCCTGAGATGGGTGGACGTACAATCACCAGTGAAAGGGGCGTAATATCACATATAGTGGCTGATCTTGGTACGCTAACGATTGCCAAAAGGGCACGTGTCCCCGAAAGCCATGCTTCTTTAGTGCTGAAGCATCGGGTGCTGCAACTCCACTGCTGCCTACTTTCGCCGTTGGGAGAGAAGAGTATTCTCCTCGGGTACGGGACTACGAAAAGGCGGGCACATCATTACAGTGAGGTCACCGTCGTCTTTTCCTTGGTTGCGCTAAAGGCGGGAATCATCATTATGGTGAGGTCACCGTTGTCTTGTCATTGGTTACGTTCCGTGTGCTTTATGCCTCGAGTGATTGCCAAAATGTCGAAGCTTTTTCTCCCATAGCGGGCTGGCAAGTGGCCACTCTAAACTAGGCGGAATGATTTGAAACGGTCGGCTTTAAAAGGGGAGTCATCCCTGACCTTCATCTTTTACTTCCACCGCGTCTGCTTCTGCCTAGCTTGAATTTTCCTGAGCTCCCATTTGCCTATGCTTCCCGAGCCTTTCATCCTTGATTCTCAATTCCCAGATCCTTCCTCCAGGTCAGTTCATCTTCGTTCTCATGGCTTCTTCATCCCTTTCCTGCTCCATTTCCGATTCTGGGGGTTATTCCCCCAATCCTTCACAACTTTCCTCCTCCCCAGCACCTAGTTGGTCGTCTTCCTCCCTCAATAGAGTTCCATTGGAACAGTGACGAGCTGCCAGATGATCCCCGACCGGGAGTCGTCCGGCCACCGATCGGGCCCTAATCCAGCACCGTCCGGCCATCGCTGGCCCATCTTCCACCATGAGGGAGTCCCCTGAGTGGACTGCCTCCACCATGACCACCCAAGACATTGTTAACCTTAGGGCCAAATATAGCCTTCCCGCCGGTATCCACCTATTCCGCCCTGCTCCCAAAGATAGGGTGACTTCCTTCCGTCCCAGAAAAGTCGCCTTATACGGAGCCTTCTTCAAGGTTGGACTTCGGCTACCCCTTTATCCTTAACCTTTTGGATAGATACTTCTTAGCGCCAGCGCAATTAGTTCTGAATTTCATTCGGACTATCGTTGGCTTCTTGGTTCTATCACTTCCATGGGATAGAAGATAGGATCTCCCTCTTCCGTAACTTCTACACCCTCCGCAAGCAAGCAGGGTGGTGGTCCTTTGCCTGCAGACCCACTAGGGCCCTTAAACTATACCTTCCTACATCCATTATGGGGTGGAAAGATAGGTTTTTCTTTGCTGATGTTGAGGGGGTAAGAGGGGTCTGGGAAACGCCAAACACCGACCCAAACAAAGATTCCTCCATACTTCCGAGGGACCAAGTGGCATTTGGGCAGCTGCTGACTGCCGACATCCCTCAATGCAACCAGCTTTTGGCCGAGAAGAATCTTCGGCTCGTAGGCCTCATTCCATATGGTGGTGAGCAGCCATGACCTCTCAAACTTTTCACCCACCCCCTTTTTCTTCTCCTTTTCTCTCTTTCTTTTTTTTTTTTCCAAGTCCTTTTGACGTGTGCAGATATGCTACCACCGATTGAAGCAGTGAGAAGGGCTGCAGCCGAGGAAAGAAGGGCCAAGATGGGTGGAGCCTCCGCTGAGAAAAGGGCCATAGCCAAGGCAGCCAGAAAGAAGGCCAAAGCCGAAGGAGCCAAGGGGAAAGCTAGAGAGGCCGAAGAGTCAAGGAAGAGGCCTCGGTCACCATCGCCAACTAGGTCCCGGTCCCCAACTCCGCTCATCCGCAAGCCCCGAGCGGACCAGGAGGCTCACATCGATCTCACATCGATCTCACCTCTGACACCCCATAGGAGCCGAGGGCTGAGACTTTGCCGTCGCCGTCGCCTATCCCAGAAGTGGAGCCGATTGCACCGACCTCAGAACCGGCTCCAGAGGCTGTCCTGCCAACAGAAGAGGCAATGGCCGAAGAGCCTTTCGGGGTAGCAGTGCCGATGAAAGGGGTGCCATCGGCCCCTGATGCTATGCCGTCAACTTTGGCACCTACCGAAACTGCCGAGGATGAAGCCGTTGCCACCTCCTTCAGGTCCGTCCTTGAGCACAATGGGCGCTGGGCAGAGCGGATGATGGCGCAAGTGTGCACGCCTGAGCTCCAAAGGTCTCTCCCAGACTAGGGACCTCCTCCTTCTTCCATGATGCTTTTGTAGCTCATCTTTGGGTAAGTATTTCCCCTTCAAAACCTCCTCATTTAAGAACTTCCTTTTGGCCTCTCCCTGACAGTGACTTTCATTCAGGCGGTGAATTCCCTGGCCGCCGTGAAGAGTGCCCTTTCCCAGGTCAAGGCCACTCTTGGCTACTCACAGAAAGAAGCCCTCCAAGCCCGGGTCCGAGCAGAGGAGGCCGAGAAGGCCCTGGAAGCTGCCATAGGCGGGAGGGCCGAAGAACAGGCCTGGGCGGAGAGGGCCGAGAAGGCCTCGGAAGTGGCCCGAGCCGAGAGCCAGGCCCAGGCAGAAAGGGCCGAGAAGGCCTTGGAGGCAGCATGAGCCACTGAAGAAAATAATAAACAGGTGAAGTTGGACCTGTTGGTGTGCCAGAGTAGCCTGCAATCTGTCAACATTCAAAGAGGCATAGCTGAGGAGCGGGCGGAGAACGCCAAGGAGATCGTCCGCCGCTCCGATGCACAAGTGATTGAAATGAGGGTGGCTGTGGCAGCGGCAGAGAATAAGGTCGCTGAGGCGATAGAGAGCTTTCGGCAATCTACCAGCTTTGGTGAAGAGTTGGCCAAGGCCACTGCCTTTGCCTACAACATAGGCTTCCAAGATTGTAAGGATAAAGTGGGAAGAGTCTACAACTTAGAGGGTCTCGACGACTTGGAGCCGGATGAGGCTATGGAGGAAACACCAGCGGAGCACTGTTCCCCCGACAATAGCCCAGCATCAGCCGAGCCATGAACGCTCTGTTGAATCTCTTTGCTCTATCTTTGTAAGGAAGTCCGAATGAAGTCGACACTTTTGTAAACTTCTTTACCATCAATGAAGACTCTTTCTAGAATCCTCATGCTGTGTTCTGTGTTGTTCTTTGCTTCCATGGTGGTCAAAACGAGTTCACTCTCGAGTATAGGCCGAGGTCGAGAACATAGGCATATGTAGCCAAAGTCCATGAATTGAAGTTGAGATCGAGGCTGATGCTAGAATGACTTGAGTGTCGACGTGTGGTCAGGCTTGAGTGCCGATGCGGAGTCGGGCTTGGGTGCTGACGCAGAGTCGGGCTTGTGCTGAAAAAGTTTGATTACTCAAAGATGCTTTCGTTAGTAAAAAGAAAGCGCACTTCTAATGGATAGGCATGATCAATCGATGTCAGTGTATATTACTGGTAATACCGACGGAGATTGTCCGCATTCCAGGTACAAGGGAGTGGCTTTCCGTCCAGTCCTTCGATTTGGTATGCGCCACGGTTAAGCGCGTCGGTAACTTGATAAGGCCCTTCCAAATTGGGTGACAATTTGCCACCTTCAGTGGGCTTGGAGACTTCGGCTCGTCTGAGGACCAGATCTCCAGAGAGGAATGTTCTGGGGCAAACTCGGGTGTTGTAATACTTTGTGATTCTTTGGCGGTAGGTTGCCATCTTGAGTCGCGCTTGATCACGGGCCTCTTCAATAAGGTCAAGGTTGGCTCACAACTGGCTTGGATTATTCTCCTCATCGTATGATTGTACCTGGGGACTATGAGTGCCAATTTCTACCTAAATGATAGCCTTCGAGCCGAACACAAGGCTAAAGGGAGTTTCTCCCATAGGGACTCGTGGTGGCGTGTGATACGCCCATAGTACATTCGGAAGCTCCTTCACCCATCTTCATTTAAAATCATCCAAGCGTGTCCTGAGCCCTTGAAGGATAGTCTAATTTGTCACTTCAGCCGCTCCATTGGATTGAGGATGACTGACAGAAGTGAACTTCTGATGCACACCCAATTCGGCACAAAACTCTCAGAAGGGAGCATTGTCGAATTATCGATCATTGTCGGTAACAAGGGTATGGGGCAGCTCAAATCGACAAATAATAGACTTCCAAAAGAAAGTCCTTACTTTGGCTTCGGTGATTTTGGCGAGTGCTTCGAACTCCACCCACTTTGTGAAATGATCTATGGCAATGAGCAGAAACTTCCTCTGACCAGAGGCTAGAGGGAATGGCCCCAAGATGTCCATTCTCCACTGGGTGAAGGGCCATGAAACCGACAGAGGGCTCAGCTGAGAGGTTGGCAGCCATTGGATGTTAGCGTGCCGCTGGCAGCTATCAAACTTCTGAACTAACTCGGCCACATCTCCTCGCATGGTAGGCCAATAATATCCTTGGCGCAGGGCCTTATGCGATAATGCTTTGTCCCCCAAGTGATTTCTGCAAATACCCTCGTAGATCTCTCGGAGAATGTAGTCAGTGTCCTTGGAACCAACACACTTGATGAGAGGGTGTGAGGACCTTCGATATAGTTGTCCATCAAGTATAGGAAATTTGGATGCTTGCCATTTGAATAGTTTAGCTTCTGCAGGATCGACTAGGAGGGTGCCATTAGTGAGGTACTGGACATAAGCATCCATCTATGAAGGATCTTGATTGATTGGCAAGGACTCTTCTATCACGTCGATACTCGGGTTTCCAGATGTTCCACATAGGTTCTCCCCAAGGTCCCGTCGGCCGAAGTGGCTAGCCGGGATAAAGCATCAACTCTGGCATTCTCCCCCCGGGGAATGTTGCTGACGCTGAAATGAATAAAGGGAGATGCTTGTGATTGCACCATACTCAAGTAGCGAGACATTATAGGATCTTGAGCCTCATACTCTCCCTTGATTTGATTAGAGACAAGCTAGGAGTCGGTGAAGACTCCAAGGCATTTCACTCCAAGCTCCCGTGCTAGCCTTATTCCTGACAGCAAAGCTTCATACTCGGCTTGGTTGTTGGTGGTTGAGAAGAGGAAACGGAGGGCATACTCGGTTACTACTTCATCCGGACTTGCTAGGATGAGGCCTGCCCCGCTGCCTTGAGAATTTAATGCTCCATCTACGTAAAGGATCTAGTCCTCCCCCCTCCCCCGGTTGTAGTGTCCGAGGGACTTGCATGAGGCTCCTCCGGCTGCTCCTTTGTCCAAGTGCATTCGACCAGGATATCTACCAAGATCTAGGACTTCATGGCCGACCTGAGTCAAAACGACAGGTCAAATTCTCCTAGCTTGACTGCCCACTTCGCTAGTTGGCCAAAGGTGTCGGGGCAAAATAGAATTGCCCTGAGTGGTTGATCCGTGACCACCACGATCGGGTGTGCTTGGAAGTATGGTCTGAGACGCTGAGTAGAGATGATTAGCGCAAAGATAATCTTTTCGGTATTGAAATACATGATCTCTGCATCGTGAAGCACTTTGCTTGTGTAGTAGACTGGCTTGTGCATTTTGTCGGCGTCGACACAGACGAGCACAGAACTCACCGCTTCGGGGGATGCAGTGATGTAAAGGAAGAGTTCTTCTTCTCCCTTGGGCTTGGATAGCAAGGGTGGGGTGGACAAGAACTTCTTCAATCCCTCGAACGCTTCTTGACATTCCGTCGTCCAGTCGAAGCTGTCAACTTTGCGCAAGGCTTTGAAGAAGGGTAGACACCTTTCTGCTAATTTTGCTAGAAAGCGGCTCAAGGCAGCTATCCTTCCTATGAGCCGTTGTACTTCCTTCTTATTGCTTAGTGGTCTCATGTCGATGATGGCTTTGATTTTTTCGAGGTTAGCTTTGATTACCCTCTGTGTCACCATAAATCCCAGGAATTCGTCTGCTGCGACTCCAAAGGTGCACTTCTGTGGGTTCAATTTCATCCGGTATCGGCGAAGGTTGTTGAAGGTTTCTGAAAGGTCAGCAACATGGTCATCGGCATGAATACTTTTCGTTAACATGTTGTCCACGTACACCTCCATGTTGCACCCGATTTGGTCTTCGAAGACCTTATTCATCAACCTTTGGTATGTGGCTTCCGCATTCTTCAATCCGAAGGGCATGACCTTGTAGCAATAGATGCCCTTCTCGGTCACGAAAGAAGTGGCCTCCTCATCAGCCGGGTCCATCCTTATCTGGTTGTATCCTGAGAAGGCATTCATGAAGCTAAGGGTTTCATGGTCCGACGTGGCATCCACCAGCTAATCGATTCTGGGTAGTGGGAAGCTGTCCTTGGGGCATGCCTTGTTGAGGTCAATGAAATCAATGCACATCCTCCAGCTTCCATTGGTCATGTGAACCATGACCACATTGGCTAGCCAGACTGGGTAATGCGCCTCGCGTATATGGCCCACTGCAATCAATTTACCGACCTCCTCATCCACGGCTCTTTGCCTCTCGGGAGCAAAACTCCTCTTCTTTTGCCAAACTGGTCGACTTCTTGGGTCGATGCTGAGTCTATGGGTGATGACCTTAGGCGGCACTCTCGGCATATCCGAGGCTAACCAAGCGAAAACATCCGCGTTGGCCCGCAGAAAGGCAAGTAGTCGATCCCTCGCTTCAGGAGGAAGAAGCATTCCGATTTGTATTGTCTTCGCTGGATCCTCCCCTAGTGGGAAAGCCAACAAACTTTCACCCGGTTCTCCTCTCTTCTCGGAGTCTCTAGGATCAAGTGGCTCGGACGTCGGTGGGGCAGCCATTTTGTGAGGGCTAGGAGTGGTGTGGAAATAGAGGGGGTATCAGGTTCTGCTCCCCATGCATCTTCCCGACTCCCTTGTTGGTAGGAAACCGTACCAGTATCCTCTTTGTAGAGATAATGGCATCAAGGAGGTTGATACTGGGCCTTCCAAGAATAGCATTGTAAGCCAAAGGAACTTGGACAATCAAAAATTTTATGAAGACCATGCTCTGGCACGGTTCCATCTCGGCCATAACTGGGAGGGTGACTTCTCCTTCTACCTTTACAGTATCCCCAGTGAAACCCATCAAGGAAGTGGTCACATGGCAAAGAAGACTTGGAGACAGACTCATCCGGATAAATGCCTCGTACGAAAGAACATCCACTGAACTTCCACTATCAAAAAGGATTCGCTTTACAAGGTGTTTAGCTATCGTCATTGACACGACGATGCTATCATCATTAGGGTTGTCCACCCCTTCTAAATCCCTGTTAAGAAGGGAATTACATAGTCTATCTCCTCCTCACACTGCCTCTTGGAGTTGCTACCTGTTCCCCAAGAGATCATGGCCACCGTCTTTTCTGTCAAAGCGTTGTCTACACCAATCTGGAATGCAGAAGGTGCCGACGGACCCGGAGCAGTGGGATTCCCTTTTCGAACAAATTTCCCAGATGGCCCTGCTGAACGAGATCTTTAATGGCTTTCTTCAGCAGGCGACAGTCCTTCGTGTCGTGGCCGTAGTCTCGATGGTAGCGGCAGTAGAGGTCTTTATTGCGGGGGACTCCTGGCCTCATGGAAGGAGGATGCCAGAGATAGGGCTCACCCTCGATTTTTAGCAATATATGAGATATTAGGGTGATAAGCGGAGTGAAGTGCTCATTGGGGGCCAGGGCCCGAGGTCGATTGTTTGGAAGACGAGGAGACTCAAGTTTCCTGGGCCGCGCTCCAGCTGGCTCTGGACGCGCTGGCTTCTTACTGGGCCCCTTGTCCACCTCCCTTCTAGAAAGATCTGCTTCATCAGCGCGGATATACTTCTGTGCTCGACTCAGCAATTCAGCATAAGAGCCGGAAGGCTTCTTATCCAGAGAATAGGCGAAGCAGGAGGGACGGAGTCCCCGCTTCAAGGCCAGGGTGGCCACGGAGTCCTCAAGATTATAGACTTCGAGCGCAGCCTCCTTGAACTAGGCCATGAAATCCTTCAGAGTTTCGCCGCTCCTTTGCTGGATGGCGAATAGGCTGTTAGCTACCCTGGGGATCTTCTGGCAGGCATTGAAGTGGGCCAGAAAAGACTGCTCTAATTGCCGGAAGGAGTTGATACTGCATGGTGGCAGGCAAGAATACCATGCACGCGCAGCTTTCCAGAGCGTTGCCAGGAAAGCAACGCAAAGGAGGTAATCTATGGTCCCCTGGACTTGCATGAGAACCTTGTAACTCTCCAGTTGATCCAGGAGGTCTGTGGTGCCGTCATATGGGTCCAACTGGGGAAGATGGAATTGGGATGGAACCGGTTCCTCCATAATACGGCGAGATAGTGGGGGACGGTGGTCGTAGTCTGCCCCGTGGGGGTTGGTAATCCTACAGTTGAGCTCCTCCAGCCGCTGATGATACTATCCAATCGTCGCTCGGCCCAGCGAGCAATTCATTTGTTGACGAAATCTCCCCTTGAAGATTTAGAAGACGAGCAGGGAGAGCGAAGCCGGTGGAGAGGGTGCACCTGCGCGGGTTCCTTCCAGCTATGCCACTTGGGGAGGCGGTCGGAGCGGTGGGAAGGAGATCGTGGCCGTTTGAAGGTCTCCCGGCGATGGGGTCTCGAAGATATGCGACGGAAGGGCTCCGGGGGAGTCCTGTCATTATGAGACCGGTCAGCCCCCTGATCCTCCACGTGGAGCGTAGGGAGCGAAGGTGGCAATGGCGTGGTGGCGGAGCACTGTTCTTGCAGCCCCTGAACCACCGCCATGAGATCTTGAACGTGTTGGGTCAGGGCGGCGAGCTAGTCAGTTTGGCTGACCTGCGGCTGCATAGGGGGCGGAATAGGGAGGTCAGCCTCCGGCTGCTTAGCTCGAGGGAGGTGCCCCCCAACCTGACTGATAGAGGCCTCCTGCGTGTGTGTAACCGCCATCTTCCTTGCAGGGGTAGCAGGTACGTCGAGTGAACATTTGCCTATGCTGTCTCCCTACCTAGCGCGCCAATCTGTTGCTGTCAAATCACTTTCGGAGAGCGTCGGGCAGGAAAAAAGCTCCATGGGCCTTCAAGGAGATGACAGGACCGCTTCCTTTAGCCGGAAACCTGCAACAAAAGTTTCGGACCGGTGGTTTCGGCGGGGACCCTTCAACGCTCTAGTTAGTGGTCTGGAGAACAGCACTAGAGATGAGAGTAGTTCAAAATCCTCCATTTTCTCGTTGCGAGTCAGGATTTTTATACATGTTCGGAAGTCCCTCTTTTCCTTCGTGGATTATTGTTGAATCACATCGTCCATCAGAAGCAGCGTCATAAGCGGTAGGCGTATATCTGTTAGATGTGCGTCGTGGATAACGGTAACTGTCCGTGATCTTAGATATCGTGGGTTAGTGGGGCCACGTGGCCACTCTAAGCACTTGTTTGGCTGCTGGGAGACAAGTCCAAGGTCGGTTCTGAGGTTGAAACCGAAAGCCGAGATGGAGCTGAAGCCGAACTCTAAACCGAGGTCGAGGCCAAAACCAGATTCGAGGCCGAGGCTGAGCTCGAGGCCAGGTTCGAGGCCGAGGCCGAAGCTAGGTTCGAGGCCGAGGCCAAGGTTGAGCTCAAGGCCGAGATTGAGTTTGGAGCCAGAAACGAGGCTGAAGTTGACTCCAAGACTGGGACCAGAAATGAGGCTGAAGTTGACTCCAAGATTGAGGCCAGCTGCCATATTATTGCTCGGCTTCGAAAACTGTGAAGTCTATTAATCCGAAGCCCATGGAGCGTGATCAGCCACCTCAGGGGTTATTGATGATATTTTATGGCTGTCCCATTAAGTGATATCGTCGTGCTTCTTAAAATCTAAGCCCCTAATCTTTATCCCTTACTTCTGTGATCTAAAAAAGCTTCTTTACTTCTTTGATGGCAAGTATTAGTCCGATACTCTCTCTCTTAACCACACCAATTCAAATAACTCGCTTTTTTCTAAGAGCAAAACTATTTCATCCATGAGCTTATATAATTTGATATATTGAATCGATTCATAAGCAGACGCAATATATTTTTCTTTCTTTTTCTTCTATTTTTTTTATAACAACATTTTATTTTTTTTTTTCATAACAAATTTTTTTATTTTATTTTAAATATATGCATTAGTCATGCATACTATTGATCGTTATTCATTCGCTTTTTTTTACACAATAAAAATTCAATCAAATATTTAAAAATATATATATAAGCAAATTTTTTAAAAAAAAGCAACGAGCACCATAGCAAAAGTTAAAATATCATATTCTTTACATTTCATTACTAAAATACTTAAAAAAACTCAAGCATCACCTTTTTAATAAATATATTTATTTATATTTTTAATTATTATTTTATTAATTTTAACTAACCCATTCAAATGGTAAATGCCAAATGCCAAACGGTGGAAGCTTTCATTTGTGGTTGCCCCGCTTGATCAATGATGTCAAGCAAAGTCCCTCAGATTTTAACTCCTTGTTTGGTTCAAGATTCAAAAAATTATTTTTATAAACATAAATTATATTAAAAAATCTAAATTATATTTTATTAATTTTTAATATTTAAAAATATATTTAATTAATTTTTTAAAAATTATTTTTGAACTTTAAATCGCATAAAGAAAGATCGCAAAGAGAAGAAAGAAGGCATCCGTGAGTTTCAAGCATTTTAAAGAAAGAAAAATAAAATCTTTGAATCCGAAGAAAATATCGTTTCAATGTTTTTAAATTCATTTAGATTGTTAGCATCGTTTTAAAAAAATATTTTTAAAAATAGTTTGATCAAATATGTTTTTCATTTGAATTTTTTATTTTTAAAAATAAAAATTTAATTCAAATTCGCTGCCAAACAAACCCTAAGTAACTCAAAGCCTATCCATCAGATATATGCATTGCATTAGCTGATCTAGGAAGGCCAATATAAATTGAAAAAGTTTTATTGTATCAAAAAACGATAATGCATTCAGTTTGTCTTTCGGATGGATACACCAATAATGGAATACAAATGGAAAGCAAACAAATAATGCATTCAGTTTGTCTTTCGGATGGATATTGTCCATAAAAGATCTGAATCAGACTGAACTGTCACCTTTGCCTCACGAACAAGGTTCGAGGTGCTTATTAAACCACCAAAAACCCATTCCCGTGTCAGCTGAAAATAAAATAGAACAAAAAAAAAAAACTTTAGATATCAAACAATATCAGACAGTCATAAGACTAATTATTTTGATTGATAAAAAAAATATAGCATGTCTAATAGATGGTGGAGCAAACTACTCACTCAAATCCCATTGCAGACCAGTGGTAGTGGTGCTAGTGGAAGGTGCACCAGCCGGGATCAGACCACAGTGTGGACCTTCGACTGAGGACTGGATGTGGATCTCATGCCGATGTGTTTTCGGGAGAAGATAAATCAAGCAGTCATCGGATAGAAGAATAATCCGGATATTTGAGAACCGATATAGGACATTGATGTTTCCAACTTCATGATCGAACCTACCTCCAAGTGCCCCCGCAACAAGAATGCATAGCTGCATTTTTAGCTTGTGACAATCAATACTATAACAAAGGAAACACAAAATGCAGAGATAAGGATTTAGATATTGCATGCCGGCCTGGCAGGGGTCAATACACACTGCACTGATCTGTGCCAATGCTTGGCATGAATCGGAACAGGCGAAAGCCAAGTTGCAGTCAATAACCCTGCAAGCGCCACAAACTAATGGCATGCTGGCATGGCGTGCACATGCATGACCAGCCGTGCCAACCAGCGCTTGATCCTTGCATGGAGACAATTTCACATTCAAGACCTTTTATTAAGGCAAACTAATAAATTTTCCACTTCAAACTTCTAAAGCCAGTTCCAAGCCTATTATTGCCCATCTTCCTAACATGAGACCCTCTTATGTCATCATTCTGGACTGGTCATGAGGTTCCTCCGTTAATACAAGATACAAGCAGACATGGTTGCATTCAAAATGCTTTACACCTTTCCTGTCTGCATGGATAACCATATCTATCCTAGCCTTCATCTTATGGCATATTCAAAAGCCCGATTAAACTAATATCAGTTTTGGTAATTTTTAGCTACCACGGTTATACAGAAAAGGACTAAATTTCGGTGTGAGAACCTGATATATTTTTGGATTGGATCTGTAAACTGGAAAGCTTCTCCAGTATATATTTCGGAGGAATTTGTTTCCTCAATTGTGATGTTGGCTGACTTATGTTTTCTTTATTTGATATGATTGTAGCTCACCCATAATTGATATGATTGTACATGGTTTCCTCTTACTATTGGATATCTGTCTTCAAAGAAGATGATTGTGTTTGTCTACCACCAAGACTTCTAATTTGCTCTTAAGGCTTCAGGATCATGCTTTTTACATTTTGAAGGCATTATTTGACTGTCATGGGGGGGATTGCGGATAATAAAGAAATCTATAACCTTGAGCTCTAGTAAGATAAGCAATTGATACAACAAATCCATGTCAAACATCCTACTGCCAAAGTCACAGACCATGGGAAGCTGATGGGCCCCATCAAGTCAAGGATCGATTAGACTTTTTGTCAAGGTTTAAAGTATTGGAGCTGGTAACTTACCATTACAAGATTATATAGTATCAATCATTGCAGTATATCATTTTATCATGTGGTTATATAGTACATGTACAGGGTGCGTGCTAGTACTAGTTGGTACAGACCAATACATGCCACTGCTTAACCCCCTTGCTCTTTGTTATTTGTCATGCATTTCTTTATTGTAACTTTAGTAGAATTTGAGGGACCAGTAATAGTGCTTAAACAGATTTTTGGTTTGATGTCCTAAAAGAAGTTTTCGAAAAGCAAAAGAGGAAATTATGCAAAAAATTCATCTCTTTGTGGACCAAAGTATACCTGACTAACAGTTAACCATGGTTTTTTTTCTTTTTTTATCCTTTGTGGAGCAAGGTGGTGGTTTACCCCATTAAGAATATTAAACATTGTCTTAGGCTTGTGTGGGCTAAAACAAATGTTGAGTAAAAGTTTGAGGGCCAACAAGTTTATTTTAGCTTATTTATAATAAAGAAGCGCATGGGCACAGCTTACTCCTTAAAAGGGAATCTGCGACTCTGTGTTGTCTTGGTTTCGTCCAATTCTATCAATGGATTGGAGTATTATAAATGATGCATGCAGAAGCAATAGCAATGAATATTCTTGTAAAAAAAACCAAATTTATTTCTTTAAAAAAGGTTTTCATGAATTTTGCATGGCATATAGGGTGTCAAACTAGAATGATAGAAAAGTTATTTTAAAAATTATTAAATAAAAATAATTTAGTAAATTTAAGGATAGAAGGATGTGATAACCTGGAATAACAAATGAAAATAAATTTTTTCATAGATTTAGCAAGCTTGAGGTTAAAAAGGCTTTGAGTAAAATGAAAAATGTAAAGGCATTAGGACCAAATTGAGGTTTGGAAAGGCTTAGGAGAAATTGAAGTCATATGGTTAACCAATTTATTTAACAGGATTATAGCAACTAAAAGAATACTGAATGATTGAAAAAAAAGTATATTAATACCCATATACAAAAATAAAGAAGATATTCAAAACTGTGCAAATTATAGAGGAATTAAGCTGATGAATTATACAATAAAATTATAGAAGAGACTAACAGAAAATCGAATACGAGCTGAAACTTTGGTATCAAATAATCAATTTGGATTTATGCCTGAAAGATCAACCATGAAAGCTATTTATTTATTAAGAAGATTGATGAAAAGTATAGAAAAAAAAAGACCTTCATATGGTCTTTATTGATTTAGAGAAAGCATATGATAGAGTATCTAGAAAATAATATGATGAAATTTAGAGAAAAAAGTTACCAAAAGGTACATAGAATTGATAAAAGATATATGATAGAGTAATAACTACTGTTAAAATAACAATAGAGAAACTAGTGAGTTTTTAATTAATGTAGGTTTACATCAAGGATCTCTCTTAAGTCCGTATCATTTTATATTAGTTATGAATGAATTAATCAAACATATTTAATATGATATCCCATGGTGTATATTATTTGCAGACGATATAGTGTTGATTGATGAAACCAAATCTGAAGTAAATGCTAAGCTAGAGATTTGGAGAGAGCTTTAAAATCTAAAGGTTTTAAGATTAGTAGAACTAAAACTAAATACATGAAATATAATTTTAGTGGAAGTAGAAATACAAATGAAGAAATAGTGAAGATTGCAAGCCAAGAGAGACCAAAAGTAAAAATTTTAGGTATTTGGGATCAATTATCCAGCAAGAAGGTAAAATAGGTAAAGATATGAATCATAGAGTTAAAGCAGGATGAATTAAGTGAAGGAGTGCTTTGGGGGTATTGTATGATCGATGCATCCCTTTAAATTTAATATATATATATATATATATATATGCTATTAAGCCAGCTATGCTATATGGAATAGACTATTGGGCAATACTGAAACAACATGTGAATAAATTAAGTATAACAGAAATGCACATGTTAAGATGGATGTGGTAAAACTTTAAAAGATAGAATTAGAAATAAATATATAGAGAAATGATAGGAGTAGCCCCAATTGAAGATAAAATAAGAGAAAATCATTTACCGTGATTTGGTCATATACAACGAAGACCTTTAGATGCTCCAGTTAGAAAGTGTGATCTTTTAACAATCCATAATAAGGATAGAGGTAGACCTAAACTAACATGGACAAAAATAATTAAAAAAGATATAACTATTTGTAATTTGAGTATCGACTTAGTCCTAAATAGAGCAAAGTAGAGGAAGCAAATTCATGTAGCCGACCACATATAGTTGGGAAAAGGCTTAGTTGAGTTGAATATATAGGGTGTCAAACTAAAAGGTTTGTCACCTCTTGTAACTTCTACTGAGATTTTGATTTTGATAAGATAACAACCTCCAAGTAAGAAACATAACGGCTAATCTTAGCTGAGAAAGTTTTGAACTTAATAAATCCATAACATCAATTATTTAAGAATTAATGAAGATTGTCAGGCTTTTGAAAATTGTTTGAAGAGTATGGTGGTAAGAATGTTAGAGTGACTAAGATATTGTTAATAATGATGAGAAGAAAGCAACTGTAACACTCATCACACTTTAAAACAAGAGGCCAATACATTCCACTATGGGAACACAGGAAAAAGAATCTCCATCCGGTTTCTCAAATCAAGGAAACAAAGGGAGGATAATTTTGAAGTAAATATGAATATTCTGTTGTATCATCAATTAACAAAATCTTAGTATCTTGTTCTGACCCCACGCTAGTGATCAAGGACAATGAAGAGGACTTTTCATCCCTTTTGTGAAGCTCACAGTGGTCTTTAGCTCCACTATATTCCTCACTAAAGTATGTTAATCAGAAAAAAAATCAAGTAGGATTGCAGGGTGGAAGCCATCCAGTAATAAGTTCTTTTCTTAAAATAGGCATTGGAAACATAGAGAAGGGATGGAACCAGAGGGTGGTGGCGGGAGAGTGATGAAATGTTGGACACGCTAGGCTGACCTTAGGCGGCAGCTCCCTTACCTGTCTTCTCCTTTTTCTTCGCTCTTTCATTCCTTTAGCTAAAGCAAATATGAGGCATCAGTGCCAGCCCTAGCTACTACAACCAAACTCAAATTAGCATGGCCCTGATAGTTGTCCGACCACATGTATGGACTTAAAGTGACTGCTACAAGCTTGCTGCAGGTTATTTAGCCAGCACCAGAGAAAAACTTTGGCTATCTTGCAATCAGCCTATATTTTTCTTTCACTAACTCTATCTCTTCTATAACATGTGAGTGTGCACCCTTCCCCAACTTCCTACAACATGGATTCTGGAATCTTGAGGCAAGAGAATGATTTATTACCCATCCTCATCTAGGCAATAAATCAGCATTGTAAGAATATAAGATGGATTGGCTTCCAAGATTAATCAAAAAGCAACATTGATTGATTAATAAGACCCTAAAACTTATTTCAGATGTATTTGATAAGAGACATTTGCTTAACTCCTTTGAAGCCAGACATTCATTCATATGGTCTCACCTATATTTAGAGGATAACCGTGCAATAACCATGTATGCCATTTAGACTAAGGCTCACAATACACTTATCACAAGATTGACAGGGACTGTGATAAACATAGAGCACAGCATGGACCATAATAAAGCTTGACAGATGGTTATAGTAAGATAAGACATTTACTACAAAAGGAGCCATGACGAAAAAAATAGCATGTGAGTTAAGAATAATGTTCATGAGACTTGGCTTACATTAGATTTCTCTGGGTCAGGTATGCTGTTGCAGATAAAAGCTACACACTTGTGCAGATCCGTAGTGTCCTGATCATGGGACTCATCAACTATTTTGACTTCCTGACATCCACAAGCAAGTAGATGTTTATAATATTAACAACTATGCAAATAAGTCATACAATTCCATAAAGAAAGTCGTGGCAAATAATGCATTTAGAACCAGATGCCTTTTTAAGATAAATGACTTGAAGCCAATGACAGCAAACCTCTCGTTGTGCTCGCATCATATGCATTTCATGCAAAACTCTTTAGAAAAGAGTGAACTTAACATAAAACCAGCAAAGCATGAGGATCATACTAAGAATGCTGACCAAACACTTAACAAAATCATGAAAGCATAATGGTATGATTTGAAATCAAAATGGATTGTCAGAACTTTGGACTGGCATAAATTTTGAAATATACAATGAAACAACAGCCTGCAGTCCCAACCTAAATCTACCCTATAGTTTATTATTCACACAAAAAATGTGCCAGACAAATTCATTCTGAATGAAAGAATTTACCAAATTGGAATAAAACTCCTTCACATCAGCTCTTATAGAATCCATGTCTCCTTTAATTGCATCAGGTTTGTACCTGTAATTATCGAAAATGAGTAGAGACATAAGTAACATTCAAGTAGTTTGTTGTTTATATATATTAGATGATAGTCAGCACCAGATATAGGTTTAACTGAGATGACAAAATCAAATGAAGGGGTGAGAAACATATTTTGCCCATAATCTCATATAATGGGTGCAATTTGTCACAAACCTGTGATTACAAAAGTATGCAAAATTTGACACATGCATTAAACTAGATATTAGAACGTTGAATGGTGCAAGTTGCTGATATATAAGAGAACTGGTTGTTGTCTAGTGCTAGAGTTCTAAGAAAATAAGCAGGAGGTGTTCCGGTGTTCCCCTTTGACTTGCTTCCATTTTCTCCTGACTTTTTTATATCTTCTCTCCTTTTTTCTCATCCTCCTCCTTTCTTCCAATTATATCATATTTATCATAAAAAGTGACAGCATGATTCTGGAAAGCAAAACAGGCACAGCCTTCCTTCCCCCATATTAATTCCCATATTAATTCACATGAACAGTAATTCCTACGAGCCCTAAAAATTGTAATGCTATTCTAGCCCTCCATCTGTTTTCCCTAGTACTCTTAGGGATCTGTTATAGATGCAGAATGTTGGCCATGAACTGCCAGTTCCTTCTCTCTTTTACCCACTAGCAACTCAAGATCTCATATCCCTCATCTTAGGGTTCACATCAAATTCCCTCATGCCATGTCACACCACATGATCTTAATACTTATGCTTCTATATCACAAAATATGGAACCATATGCCAAAATGTTGGGAAACTATGTGCACTATACATTATATCATGTCAGTCCCTCACTGACACTGACACAAGCACAATTCATCATGCTTTCATCCTTTCTGCAATCATGCCATGCCATGTGTTGTTGCCAAATCACTTTCGAGGAGCGTCGAGCAAGAAAGGAGCTTTGTGGGTCTTTAGAAGAATGATACGACCGCCTCCTATAGCCAGAAACCTGCAAGAAAAGTCCCGGACCGGTGGTTCCGGCGGGGACCCTCCGACGCTCAAGTTAGCGATTTGGAAAACAGGAATTAAGATGAGATAATAGAGGTCGAGTCCCCCTCCTCGTTGTGAGTCAGGGTCTTTATATACCTGTTCGGGGGTTCCTCTTACCCTTTGTAGATAACCGTCGAATCCTATCTTCCATTAAGATCGGCTCCGTAAGCGGTAGGTGGGCCCACAGCCGCTAAGCGCGCACCATAAATATCTGCAATTGCCCATAGTATATCAGTAATTGCCCGTGATCTTGGCAAAAAGCGGGTTAGTAGGCTACGTGGCAGTCTTTGGTATTTTAAATCACTGGGTTCAATACCCGAAGTTGGTTCCATGACTGAAACTGAGCCGAGAGCATGCGAGGCGAGACTCGAGGCCGAGGCCGAAGACATGCCGAGGCCGAGGCGGGGCTCAAGGCCGAGGCGGGGCTCGAGGCGGAGCTTGGGACCGATATTGAAGCTGAAATGAAGTCCGCGACTGAGGCCGAGGCAAAGTCCGAGGCCGGGGCCGAAGCTGAGGTCGAGGCCGAAGCCGAGGTCGAGGCCGATGCTAGGACTAGCTGCCAAATTATTACTAGGCTCCGAGAACTGTGCAGACTGTTACTTTACCGTCCGGGGGCATGATTAGCCACATCAGATGCCCTCCCGCCCCTGAGATGGGTGAGCGTACAGTCACCAGTGAAAGGGGCGTTATATCACCTGGCGACTGATTTTTGTGCACAAGCAGCTACTAAGAGGACACGTGTCCCCTAGGGCCGTGCTTCTTTGATTAGGCATCGGATGTAACAATATTATCGCCTCGTCCGTTCTGACCGTTGAGATCAAGGGGATTTGCCTTGGGTACGGAACTGCGAAAAGGGGGGCACCATCATTGCGGTGAAGTCACCGTTGTCCCGTCATTGATGGTGCCTCTCGCGTTCTGCGCATCGGGCGGTTGCCGATACAATTCCCAGTGGCTAACGGATGCGTGGCCAAATTGTAGGTTGGCGGGATGATTTGAAACGAGGCTATAAAAGGGGTCGTCCCTGACTTGAGCCGTTTCCACTACCTTTGCTTCCTTCTTCCTCCTCCTGATTCTGTTCGAGTGCCTGTTCATCTTCCATCCCTGTTCCTTCTTCCCGAGCTCTTCGTCTTCAATCCTTCAGGTTCCTAGATCCTTCAGGTTAGTCCATTTTAGCTCCTATGGCTTCTTCTCTTTCCTGTTCAATCTCCGATTCCGAGGGTTATTCACCCAACCCTTCACAGCCCTCTTCTTCTCCCGTGCCCAGTTGGTCCACCTCCGCAGGTAGTGCCCTAGTAGAGCAGCGGAGAGCCGCCGAGCGGTCTCCCGCCGGGAGTCGCCTGGCCGCCGGACGGGCCCCCATTCGGCGCCGTCCGGCCGTCACCGGCTCATCATCCATCCTGGGTAGTCTTCCGAAGGGACTGCCTCGAGCATGACTGCCCAAGAGATCATAAATCTTAAGGCCAAGTATAGCCTCCCCCCTGATCTCCGCCTATATCGGCCTCTTCCAGAAGATAGGATTACTTCTTCTTATCCCGGCCGAGTTGCTCTTTACGAAACTTATTTCAAAGCCGGCCTTCGCCTTCATATCCATCCTTTCATACTTAACCTTTTAGACAGATATTCCTTAGCTCCAGCACAGCTGGTTCCGAATTCCATTTGGATCATTATTGGTTTCCTAGTACTATGTCATATCCATGGGGTAGAGGCTAGGATTTCTTTTTTTCGCTGCTTCTATACCCTTAGAAAACAATCGGGATGGTGGTCCTTTGCCCCTAGAACCACAAGAGCCCTTCGACTCTATCTTCCTACATTCATTAAGGGGTGGAAAGATAGATTCTTTTTTGCTCAAGTTGAGGGAGCGAGGACTGTGTGGGAGACTCCAAACACCGAGCCGAACAAGGATCCCTCCATACTCCCAAGGGATCAAGAGGCATTCGGACAGTTGATAACTGCCGACGTCCCTCGATGCAACCAACTGCTGGCCGAGGAGAACCTTCGGCTGGCAAGTCTTATTCCGAGTAGTGGTGAGCATCAATGACTTCCCCTATTCACACATCCTCTGCTCTCTTCCTTTTCCTTTTTTTAAACCAAGTCCTGACTTATGCAGATATGCCACCGTCAATCCAAGCAGTTAGGAAGGCTGCAGCCAGGGAAAGAAGAACCCAGGCTGATGGGGCCCCCGCCGAGAAGAGGGTCAAGGCAAAAATCAGCAGGAAAGTCGAGGCCGGAGGGGCCTCAGGAAGACATGAAGAGGCCGAAGAAAGGAGGCGGCCTCAATCACCTTCAGTGCCGTCCCGTTCCCCCATCGATCTCACCAGCATGCCCCTGGAGGAACCGAGGGCCGGGATTCCGCCATCTTCAACTACCGCCCCCGAGGTGGAGCCAACCACTCCGGCCGCAGGGCCGACTCAAGAGGCTGCTCCACCAGCCGAAGAGCCAGTGGTAGAGCCAACGGAAGGGGTAGCGCCGGCCTCCGACTCGGTACCAGCATCTCCATCACCCACCAGGACTGATGAGGATGAAGCCGACGCGCCTTCCTTCCGATCGATCTTGGACCATCACGGTCGTTGGGCCGAGCATACTATGGCTCAGGTTTGCGTGCCTGAGCTACAGAGGGTCCTCCAGAATCAAGGGACCTCTGTCTTCTTCCGGGAAGCCTCCGTGGCTCACCTATGGGTAAGTGTCTCCCCCTTCTATCAATAGTTTTCATTAAGAATTCCCTCACTTAACCCGAATGTTGCCTGTGCAGGCGATTAATTCTTTGGCCGCCGTCAAAGGCGTCATATCCCAGGCCGAGGCCACCCTTGGCAATTTGCAGGAAGAGGTCAACCGAGCCCAGGCCAGAGCAGAAAAGGCCGAGGAGGCTCTAGAAGCGGCCCAAGCCGAGGGGTTGGCTTGGGCAAAAAGGGTGGAAGAGGCGTTTGAGGAGGCTCAGCGCCAGGCAGCCCGTGAGCCGGATAAGGTCGGGCCGCAGAGGAGAAGCAAAAGATGGCGGAGTCAGAGGTGTTCATGTTGAAGAACAGACTACACTTCACCATTATTGAAACAAAAGCGGCCGAGGAGCGAGCAGAAAACGCCGAGGAGATCGCTCGCCAATCCGTCGCCGATATAATCAACTTGAAGGCAGCTGTGACAGCTGCTGAAGAAAAAGTTGCTGCGGCTAAGAAGAAGGCCGCCGAGGCTAGAGAACTTCAGGAAGTCCAATATTTACGATGAGGAGTTGGCTAAGGCCACTGCCTTCGCATACAATGGGGGCTTCCAAGACTGCAAGGCCAAAGTAAGAAGAGTCTACGGCCTCGAGGGAATTGAGGAGCTGGAGCCAGACGAAGCCCCTGATGATGATGGTCCAGCGTCGGCTGAGCACTGAGCGTCTTCTTTTTCTTTTTCTTTGAAATGAGGCCCGACAAGAGTCGGCAATTTTGTAAGACTTTTACAATCAATGAAAACAACTTTTGAAATCTTCGAAATTCTGTTAGTTTGCTCATTCTAGAACCGGGGTCAAGGCTGATCGTAGATCCTATTTAGGAACCGAAGCCATAGCTAGGGTTAGGTGAAGCAGAAGCCAAGATAAAAACCCGAGCTGTAGCTAGGTCATGGCCATAGTTGAGAGTCGATACTCGGCATCGAGGCCGAAGTCAAGATGCGAAAGAAGTCGAGACCGGAGCCTTAGGCTGAAAGACCAAAACGAGTCAAACACCGATCCAGCCTTATGCTTGTGTACCGACACGAAACTGGGCTGGAGCGCCGATGTTTAATCGAGCTTGAGCGCCGACGCTGAGTTGGGCTAGAGTACCGACGCCGAGTCGGGCGTAAATGCCGACGTTGAGTCAGGGTTGAGCGCCGACGCCGAGTCGAACGCGAATGCCGACGTTGAGTCGGGGTTGAGTGCCGACGCGGAGTCAGGCTTGGGTGCCGACGCAGAGTCGGGGTTGAGTGCCGACGCTGAGTCAGGCTTGGGTGCCGGTGCAGAGTCGGGGTTGAGTGCCGGCGCGGAGTCGGGCTTGGATGCCGACGCGGAGTCAGGCTTGAGCTGAAGAAGCAAGATTGCTTAAAGAGACTTTCGTTAATGAAAAACAAATATTATTTTAGTAAACATGCTTAAGCTTACGATATCAATATACTTTACTGATAATATCAACGGAGGTTGTCTGTGTTCCAAGTGCGAGGAAAAGACTTTCCATCTAGTTCTTCGATATGGTATGCTCCGCGATGAAGTGCATTGGTGACTCGATAAGGTCCTTTTCAATTGGGAGATAGCTTTTCCCCCTCCGTGGGTTTGGAGACTTTGGCTCGTCTGAGGACCAAGTCTCCAGGAAGGAATGTTATAGAGCGAACTCGAGCATTGTAATACCTTGCGATCCTTTGTCGGTAGGAAGCCATTTTGAGTCATGCTCAATCGTGGAGTTCCTCAACGAGGTCAAGGCTGGCTCTCAATTGGCTGGAATTGTCCCCCTCATTATACGATTGTGTCCGGGGACTAGGGATGCCAATTTTCACCGGAATGATTACCTCCGACCCAAACACAAGGCTGAAAGGAGTTTCTTTCGTGGGGGTTCGGGACGTCGTATGATACGCCCACAGCATGTTCGGAAGTTCCTCCACCCATCTTCCTTTGAAATCATCCAGACGTGTCCTAAGCCCTTGAAGAATGGTCCAATTTGTCACTTCTGCCACTCCGTTTGTTTGCGGATGACCGACAGAAGTGAACCTCTGACATATGCCCAGTTCGGCACAAAACTCTCTGAAAGGAGCGTTGTCGAACTGTCGACCATTATCGGTAACTAGGGTATGGGGTAGTCCAAACCGACAGATAACAGACCTCCAAAAGAAGTTTCTCACCTTGGCTTCGGTGATTTTGGCAAGTGCTTCAGCCTTTACCCACTTAGTGAAATGGTCGATGGCAACGAGTAGAAACTTTCGCTGACCAGAGGCTGCAGGGAATAGTCCCAAAATGTCCATCCCCTACTGGATGAAGGGCCATGGAGCCGACAGGGGGCTTAGCTGAGAGGTTCGCAGCTGCTGAACGTTGGCGTGTCGCTGGCAACTATCGCACTTTCGGACCAGCTCGGCTGCGTCTTCTCGCATGGTAGGCCAATAGTAGCCTTCGCGTAGGGCCTTATGTGACAACGCTCTGCCTCCCAAATGGTTTCCGCAAATACCTTCATGGATCTCACGGAGGATGTAATTGGCGTCTGCGGGACCAACGCATTTGAGGAGAAAATGAGAGAAGGATCTTCGGTACAATTGTCCGTCGAACATCAGGAACTTGGGTACTCGCCACTTGAATAGCATAGCTTCAGCGGGGTCGACTGGGAGGGTGCCAGTGGTGAAGTATCGGATATAAACATCCATCCAAGAAGGATCTTGGTGGACTGGCATGGATTCCTCTACCGCATCAATGCTTAGGGCTTCCAGATCTCCACGTAGGTTCTTCCCAAGGTCCCGTTAGCCGAGGTGGCTAGCCGAGACAAAGCATCAGCTCTAGCATTCTCCCTCCGGGGGATATAACTGACGCTGAAGTGGGCCAAGGGAGAAGCTTGTGACTGCACCATACTCAAGTAACGAGACATAGTAGGATCTCGAACCTCGTACTCCCCTTTGATTTGACTGGAGATGAGCTGAGAATTAGTGAAAACTCTATGGCATTTAACCCCGAGCTCACATGCCAGTCTCATCCCTGACAGTAAGGCTTCATACTCAGCCTGGTTGTTTGTGGCTGGAAAGAGGAAACGGAGGGCGTACTCGATCACAACTCCGTCCGGACTTGCTAGGATGAGGCTTGCCCCGCTTCCTTGAGAATTTGACGCCCCGTCCACGTGAAGGATCCAGTCCTCCCCTCTTCCCTTGATTGCAGCATCCGAAGGGTTTGCATGGGGCTCCTTCGGCTGCTCTTCTGTCCAAGTATACTCGACCAGAAAATCTGCTAAGATCTAAGACTTCATAGCCGACCGGGGTTGAAACGATAGGTTGAACTCCCCCAGCTTGAGTGCCCACTTTGCCAGTCGGCCAGAGGTATCAGGACGAGAAAAAATTGTCTTGAGTGGTTGATCCATGACCACCACGATTGGGTGAGCTTGAAAATAGGGCCTGAAGCGCTGGGCGGAGACGATCAAGGCAAAGATAATCTTCTTGACTCTGAAATATCTAGTCTCCGCGTCATGAAGCACCTTACTGGTGTAGTACACTGGCTTTTATGTTCCGTCGGCGTCCATGCGAACAAACACAGAGCTGACAGCCTCGAAGAGGCTGCAAGGTACAGGAGGAGCTCCTCCCCGCCCCTTGGCTTGGATAACAATGGCGGGGTGGATAAGAACTCTTTTAACCCCTCGAAGGCCTTCTGGCACTCCCCCGTCCATCGAAGCCGTTGACTTTGCGCAGCGCCTTAAAGAAAGGCAGACACCTTTCCGTAGACTTGGACAAAAAATAGCTCAAGGCCGCCACCCTTCCAGTCAAGCGTTGCACCTCCTTCTTATTAACCGAGAACCTCATGTCCAAGATGGCTCGAATCTTATCAGGGTTCACCTCGATCCCACGCTGCGTCACCATGAAGTCCAGGAATTTGCTCGCTGTCACCCCGAAGGTGCACTTGCGGGGGTTCAATCTCATCTGGTACCGGCGGAGGTTGCCGAAGGTCTCCGCCAGATCGACAACATGGTCAGTGGTATGAATACTTTTTGTTAGCATGTCGTCCACGTACACCTTCATGTTGCGTCCGATCTGGTCTTCAAAGACCTTATTCATCAGCCTCTGGTAAGTGGTCCCCGCGTTCTTCACTCCGAATGTCATCACCTTGTAACAGTATATCCCCTTCTCGGTCACAAATGAGGTGGCTTTCTCGTCCGCCGGATTCATCTTGATCTGGTTGTATCCGAGAAGGCGTCCATGAAGCTGAGGGTCTCATGACGGACGTGGCGTCCACCAGCTGGTCAATTCGAGGCAATGGAAAGTTGTCCTTGGGGCAGGCCTTGTTGAGATCAGTGAAGTCCACGCACATCTTTCAGCTCTCACTAGCCTTGCGGACCATCACGACGTTGGCCAGCCAATCGTAATAACTGTAGCCACCAGCTTGCAGATTTTCTCGTCAATGGCCTTTTGCCGGTCTGGGATGAAGCTTTTTCTTCTGTCGGACAGGTTGATACCCCGGTTTGATGTTGAGTTGATGGATAATTACCTCCTCAGGGATATCCGGCATGTCGGACGATGATCATGCAAAGATGTCGAAGTTGGCTCGTAGGAAAGCAAGAAGCTGATCACGCGCCTCCTCGGAAGTAGGGCTCCAACCTGGATGGTCCTCATCGGGTCCTCCCCCAATGGGAAAGTCAGCAGGTGCTCGGCAGGCTCCCCTCTCTCTCCAAGTCTTAAGGGTCAAGCGGCTCAGGTGCTGTTGCCGACACCGCCCCCTATGGGCTGGGGGCCAAGTGGTAGCAGAGCGATAGTGGGCTCTGCTCCCCCCTCATCTCCCCAACTCCCTCGTCGGTAGAAAACTTTACGAGTAGTCTTTTGGTGGAGATAACGGCATCAAGAAGGTTCAAACCGGATCTCCCAAGGACGGCATTGTAGGCCAGTAGGACCCGAACTACTAGAAAGTTCATGAGAACCATGCTCTGACATGGTGAAGTCCCAGCTGTGACAGGGAGAGTGATCTCTCCCTCGACCCTTATAGAATCTTCAGTAAAACCCATCAAGGGTGTAGTGACGGGTCGAAGGGAACTATAAGACAAATTCATCCGAACAAAGGCATCATAACTCAAAACATCAACAGAGCTCCCACTGTCAACTAAAATTCGTTTTACAGGATGCTTCACAATCGTTATAGATACGACGATGCTATCATCATGTTTGTTAACTACCCCTTCTAGATCTCTTTTAAGAAAGGAATTACAGAATCTATCCTCTCCTCACGCTGCTTTTTAAAAGTGTTACCCCCAGGAGATCATGGCCACCGTCTTCTCCGTCGGGGCATTGTCCATGCCGATCTGAGGTAAGGTGCCGACGGGCCCGGGGCAGTAGGGTTCCCTCTCCGGACGAACTTGCCTAAATGGCCCAACTGAACGAGTTCCTTGATAGCCTTCTTCAGCAAGCGGCAGTCTTTTGTGTCATGGCCATAGTCCCTGTGGTATCGGCAGTACAATTCTTTGCTACGGGGACCCCGGGCCTCATAGGAGGTGAACGCCGGAGGTAGGGCTCATCCTCAATCTCTAACAGAATGTGGGATATTAGAGCGAGAAGTGGGGTGAAGTGCTCTTTAGGAACTAGAGTCGGGTCGGTTATCTGGACAACGAGATGGCTCAGATTTCCTTGACCACGCCCCAGCAAGTTCTGGAGGTGTTGGCTTCTGTCGGACCCCTTATCGACATCCTTCCTAGAGAAGTCCGCTTCGTCGGCGCGGATATACTTCTGCGCCCGGCTCAACAATTCGGCGTAAGAGCTGGAAGGCTTTTTGTCTAAGAAATAGGCGAACCTGGAAGGACGGAGCCCCCGCTTCAGGGCTAGAGTGGCCACGGAGTCTTCAAGATTATAGACCTCGAGTGCAGCCTCCTTTGAATCGAGCCACGAAGTCCTTCAAGGTTTCGCCACTCCTCTGCTGAACAGCAAATAGGCTATCGACCATCCGGGGAATCTTCCGACACGCATCAAAGTGGGCCAAGAAAGATCGCTCGAGCTGCCCAAGGAGTTGATACTACGTGGTGGCAAACGGGAATACCACGCACGTGTGGCCTTCCGAAGTGTAGCTGGAAAGGCGATGCCAAGGAAAGAATCTGTTGCCCCCTGGACTTGCATGAAGACCTTGTAGCTTTCCAGGTGATCCAAGGGGTCTGCAGTGCCGTCATACGGGTCCAGCTGGGGTAGATGGAACCGGGGTGGACCGGCTCCTCCATAATACGGCGAGATAGCGGGGGGCGATGGTCGTAGTCCGCCCCGTGAGGGTTGGTAATTCTGCGGCTGAGCTCCTTCAGCCGCTGATGGTACTTGTCCAACCGTCGCTCGGCCCGGCGAGCGATCTTTCTGTTGAAATCTTCCTTTGAAGATTCAGAAGACGAATAGGGAGAAGTTCGCCGATGCAAGGAATGCACCTGCTTAGGTTCCTTCCCACTACGCCGCTTGGAAAAGTGGTCAGAGTGATGGGAAGGAGACCGTTGCTGCTTGGAAGTCTCTTGACGACGAGATCTCGGGGACGTACGGTGGAAGGCCTCCGGAGGGGTCCTGCCTCGGTGAGACTGGCTGGTTCCACGACCCTCCGCATAGTGCAGAGAGAGTGAGGCGGCAATGGCGTGGTGGCAGAGCACTATTCCTGTAGCCCCCAAACCACCACCGTCAGGTCTTGAACTTGCTGGATCAGAACATGAGCCGATCAACCTAGATAGACTGTGGCTGTACGAGGGGCGAAACAGGGGGTTGGCCTCCGACTGCTCAGTCTGCGGGAAGCGTCCCCCAGCTTGACTGGTGGAGCCTCCTGTGCATGTGTAACCACCATCTTCTTTCTTGCAGAGGTTGTGGGGTCGCATATGCGTTGAAATGAACGTCCGTGCTGCTGCGCCCCTACCTAGCGCGCCAATCTGTTGCTGCCAAATCACTTTCGAGGAGCGTCGAGCAAGAGAGGAACTTTATGGGTCTTCAGAAGAATGATACGACTGCCTTCTGTAGCCGAAAACCTGCAAGAAAAGTCTCGGACCGGTGGTTTCGACGGGAACCCTTCGACGCTCAAGTTAGCAATTTAGAGAACAGAATTAAAATGAGATAGTAAAGATCGAGTCCCCCTCCTTGTTGTGAGTCAAGGTCTTTATATACCTGTTCGGGGGTCCCTCTTACCCTTCGTAGATAACCGTCGAATCCTATCTTCCGTTAAGATTGGCTCCGTAAGCGGTAGGTGGGCGCACGACCGTTAAGCGCGCACCGTAAATATCAGTAACTGCCCATAGTATATCAGTAACCGCCCGTAATCTTGGCAAAAAGCGGATTAGCAGGCTACATGACAGTCTTTGATGTTTTAAATCACTGGGTTCAATACTTGAAGTTGGTTCCACGACTGAAACTGAGCCAAGAGTATGCGAGGCGAGACTCGAGGCCGAGGCCGAAGACATGCCGAGGCCGAGGCAAAGCTCGGAGCCGATGTTGAAGCTGAAACGAAGTCCGCGACTGAGACCGAGGTCGAGGCCGAAGCCAAGGCCGGGGCCGAAGCCGAGGCCGGTGCTGGGACTAGTTGCCAAATTATTACTGGCTTCGAGAACTGTGCAGACTGTTACTCTACCGCCCGGGGGGCGTGATAAGCCACATCACCATGCTCCTCTTTCCGCAACCTTTTCTTTATACCATTTACTTAATATATCATTTTCTATACTTTAATGGATTTACGTTCATAAGTTGTAACTATAGTTATATGTTTGCTGCCAACCCAGCACAACCCTCCTCCTATACTTAGACCCGGATCGTACAAAACCTACCACAACCCTACACTACATGCAGACCTTCACCTTTTCTAGTCTACAGGCAGAGTATACGTCTAGATTATTTATTGATCAACATTTGGCAGATCAAACTCTCTCCACATTATCAGGAAGAGGAAGTGAAGCAAATTCAGCAGCAGTGTACGTTTGGGATTTAAAGATTCTAAGCAGAGTAACATTCCTCAAAAAATAAAGTTTATGCTTAAGTCAACTTCAAGATGCCATCTTTTTTAGGCACCAGACATTCTAGCGCCATATCCATAGAACACCAGCAGATATAATTCTCCCCATCTTGACAGAAAACAAATCCCAATCTATATATTAGAAAAATAAAAGAAACAATCTGCACCTTGACCCTCTCTTGCAACCAATAAGACAAAGCAATCTAATCAGAGCTATTCCAAGTCCCAATCCACCAATATTCTGTGACCATAAACACTTCCAAAATCAAACATACCAACACCAAACCAAAGCAATACCCAGATACTCCCCAGACCAATAACATCTAGGCAAAATCAAACAAACAGTAGCACAAATCTGGACTCCACTTCAAGATTCGAGCATCAGAGGAACCCCGATAATGAAATTTTGAGAAATTAAGAACGAACACAAAGAAGAGGACAAAAAAAAAAAAAGCGAGAAAGAGAACCTGAGTCGAACGTCCAAGGGATCTTGGTCGGGGAACAGCTCCGGCAACCCGTCATAGAGCCGATTCGCTCCTCCGTCCGCGCAGACCCGCAGCTGTGCTGCTCTACACCACGGACCGCACCCCGAACTTAGGCCAAGAGAACTCCAAAAGAAACCCTAGAAAAAGCCCTAAAGAGATAGACACAGAGCGAGCGAGAGAGAGAGAGAGAGCAAAGGGGAAGGGCGTACCGCGACTCCAGAGGAGAGGAGCGAAGCGGGGGAGGCGCTGGTTGAGAACCACCAGGGCGTATGTTAGCGCCGGGCCGTCGCCCCCGGCGGGCATAGACGGAGAAGGGAGAAGAAAAGTAGAGGCGTGCCTCATCACCTCCATCCTTAGCTATCTTGCGCCGGGAGACGAGAGAGGAAGCACGCAACGCCGACGTCTTACGATTGCCTACTCTCTTCCTCTTGGGGAGAGATTAAGAAAGAGAGAACGTGATGCCGAAGAGGCGTATATTACGGGATGTCTGTTAGACCCACATCCAATTATAAGCGAACACGTATTCTTCTCCGGCAGCAGCAGAGGTTAACGTGGGGTCGAGGAGAGAGAGAGAGCGAGAGAGGATGGCTTTCACTTCCGCTCTTGATTCATGCGGCCAGAGGCCGTTGGGGTGCCGAAAGGATAATTAAACACACCAAGTTTTCACCCACTGATCCCACCCATTCAGTGACAATCCGACAATCTCAGTGCCTCCGCACGTGTGGTCCCCACCAGGTCAGCGGGAGCGACAGGGCGCGGATCCGAGTGTCGTGCGTCTGCGTCGAAATTACATGGTGTACGAGCGCGGAGACCGCAGTGCTTTCCAAACGATTTGGTCACGGAGGGCGGACGAGAAAAGTCTGATGATGGGGCCCATGGAGTGAGATGGTGGTGGTTTTAAGGCTCGCCGGATTGGTCTCAGGACCATCGGAGGCCCATGGCCATGCGAGATGGGCCTCCCTGCCGGAGAAAAGCGACGCATATTAAAAATAAAAAAATATTTTTATTCTTAATATTTGCATGTATATATCAATCATCATGCATAATAGGATTGCACGCAACATAATAACACTTTTCTCAATCAGTATATAATAAAAAGCAAAAAAATACTTCTTAATTCCTATCACCATACTTTGCTCAAAATTCATTTTTAACCCTCAACCTCTTGTTTATTATAATTTATTTTTATTGTATTAATTAAAATCAATAAAGTAATGGATGTATTATTCTATTAATTTTAATTATTTTTATCTAATAAAAAGTTAGAAATATAATAATATTACATTGTAATAATAAAAATTTTAAGGACTAAAACATATTTTCAATAAAAATTTGAGGATCAAAAGAATATTTTAATATTAAAAATGGCAATGCACTACCGCTGGTGGGATGAAGGCAGATTCTTGAGAGAAAAAATTTTACATTTTTTATTTACAGTTGGGTCTAATGGATGATTCGAATGCTGGTGAGACAAAAAGTAATGAACTTTATATATATATATATATATATATATATATATATATATATATATATGTATCTATACATATGTATGTGTATCGCACCATACATCCATATACATATATATATATGACGCACCAATCCTTACATGTGAGAATAAAGTTTTTGCAATATTTGCAAAGAAACGTTGACTAACATTAGTTATTAGTTCACTGGTACCTTTTGGGTATGGATGAAAAAATATATAATATTGATAAATCTGCATTCAATATTTCATTTCATTTTTCATCATTTTTAATATGTATATATGGTCACCAATGTTCATGCATAGGGATTTAGAGGAACATTAACATAGAATGATGTGCATGCTAATATGAAGTATTGACTTTAGTACATGCATTAGTGAAATATACAAAAGATGTGAATTCCTAAGTTTGTTTCACCTTAGCTAATGGGTAGTAAAGAGGCAGGAGACCAACTACCACTAAGGATTCTAGATTTAGGTCATGAATGAAAATGAGTCGCTGGTCTTAGGAAAAGTCTTTGTGCATCAAAGGGATTCTAGATTTAGGTCATAAATCGAAATAAATCATTGTCTTAAAAAAGTTTTTGTACACTAGCCTTCGATGCATAAAGCATGCATCCGAGCCAATGGGTCGTGGCATGCATGCTCGTACGAATGCATGGCCAATGGCTGCATTCGATGCATGTTTTGTGCATCGATGTACAAAGACTTTTTCATGATCTTAATATCAATCTCAATGATCATAAAGGATATTTCATTTGCAAACTAAAAATAAAGTTTTTAAATTAGCACTAATAATAAAAAAATGTAATACAAATTTGAGATGAAGAAGAAGAGAGGAGCGGTGGAGTTAAACCTATGTGAAAGATTCAATTAAAGAAAGAGATGGAATCCAAATTATTTGAGAGTTTTGTACATGGGACATCAAATGAGAAAGCTATTTTTCTATGATGAACATAAAATATTCTTGATATAAAATTGACAAACAAAATTAAGATGAAATAATTTTTAATTTCAAAACTATCATTTTTATATATAGTATACTTAATTTAGAAAATAGTAATGAAATAAAAAAATAAAAAGGAATAAATTTTGGTTAAGGTATACTAATTAAAGTGATTTTTAAATAGTATTTTTCATCATAAATATAGATATATCTCATGGATATTTTATTTTTAGAATAAAATATGTAATACTTTTAAAATATAAAAACTATGCTTAGGTATGTCAAAAATAAGGTTTGGGTCATATTTGATCATATCGGCTTTCGAAACTAAAATATATTTATTAGATGCAAATCCAAACCCAAATTAAAACTTTATATCTATGCTCAGTTTTTAAATAAAAAAGTTTGATTATTAGGTAGAAATCAAGTATTAGATAAATTATTTAACTAAACATTTAGTCTTTTTTTTAAAAAAATTATTTAACACATCAATACGAAAAAAAATAATGATATAAAATACGCAAAAGAAAGTATCTAAAAGAGAGAATCTATTTAATTATTATTTTAGTTAGCTAAGTGTCCATATAGTCAATAGACATGAAAAATAAAAATTTTCATTATAATCAAGCTTAATATAAGTGTTGAATGACACCGCTACAGAGTCTTTCTTGTTGCTTGGGTAAGGAGGTGGGGGCTTGACTTTAGGCATCTGCCCTTATTTCAACACCCAATTGATAAAACCTTAGTTTATAGCCTAAGTGACGTGGGTATAGAGTGATAGATGGGGATAAATTACTCCTAATCTCTAAAAGATATAATAAAATTATAACAAGTCTATTATAAAAAATCAACCATAAATGACATGGATAAAGTTTAATAGATTAGGATGAGTTACAGTTTCCTTACTCTCTATTTGATATATTTTTGAAAAAATTAAAAAATAAATATATTCACTGACAATATATGTATTTTTTGTATTTATTATATTTATATTTTTTAATATGTACTATATATACATATATACATTTTTATATATTAATGTTTGAATATATATGTGCATGTATGTATATAATTGGGTTTAGTTTCTAGTTGAATATATAAACCCAGACTTTAATCAAATAAGTCTTTAGGTTTAATTTGGGAATTCAAACTCAACCCAATAGTTTACTGGATTTATTTTTTTTAAAGCCATTCCTTCCCATGTCACTAAAAAGTATCTTGGTGTCGAAGCAAATTAAAATGGATTCAATTTTTATAATCATTCTTGCAGTTTAAAATGACTGGCATCATCATCATCATCATCATCATCCCATGTCACCACACAGCTCCACATATAACACAAGGTTTGGAGTTTTTTATTTTTAAAAAATTTATTTATCAATTCAGATCCATCCTACTAACTTTTTTTAAATATCTAATCCCAAAAAAAAGGAGATTTTTTTAAAAGCCAATCAAATAATTCTTTCAAACGCACAATAAGGAACTGATTCATGTCCTTATCTATTTCATGAGTGCGTTTATAATAGGATGTTTGTGTTGCAGTGTTACATACATAACCTGCCATGTATTTGACTCTTAAGACCACAATAGAACAGTTTATAAGGCCTAATTATGCAAGCAGTGCTCTCAAATCTTCCTCCCTTGTATCAGTGATCGGAAAACAGTGACAGGTTGAAAAGGCTTACCACCTTACCAAACTTTTGCCTTTGAATTGTCCTAACAAGGCCCCAAATAATGCAAAATAAACTGCAAATCTTCATCGAGCTATTGCCAGTGGCCAAATGGCTAAAGGCAATGTCATCCTTCTTATTGCCGCAGAAATTCGTTCTCCGACTCGGGTGCACTTTCGACTTCGGATCCGAACTCCGATCTCAACGTCCGGGGTGAAACCTGCAAAACAGTCCGTGCTCGCAGAGGATTTCCTTGGGGTTACCCTCTGCGGAGGACCCTCCGACGCCCAAATAGTGGAGATTCACAGCAAGTAGATGTGAGAAGAAGACTTTTCACAGAAGAATCTTTTCCCGAGCTCTCGATTGGAACTCTAATGGAGTAATCGATTATGTTAAGCCAAGGGAAAGTATGGAAGTTTTTATAGATTGATTTGTGCGTACTTGAGAGGTTGAAATGTCATGGTATTTATAGAGGATCACCTGACTCCCTGGGCGTGTCGTGGGGGTCGAAAGTTATTATGATTTGAAACAGATTTGAATCGAGTTTGTTACGAGATCCGTAGGATCTGTATCTTGTCAGTTAGAAGATCGACGGCTGGAAGAGCTGGCTGATGCCTTGGGATCACACAATTGCATAGGCTCTAGGCCACTCCTGGGTATGATTCTCTGTTTGGAATCTTGTTCAGTTTCAGCGAATAGAGACTCTCCAGCGCTGGATTTCGTAGAGGTATTTTGAATGCCGTGGTTGGCCTGGACAAGGAATAGCTTAGTTTTCCGAAGTATAAAATGGATCGGCTCAAATGTCCGAGGAATAAGGATGGCTCGGCTCGACCGAAGAATAAGGAGGGCGCGGCTCAAATGGCCGAAGCATAAGGGTAGCTCGGGTTACTGAGGAATAAGGATAGCTCGGCTCAGATGGCTGAAGTATAAGGACAGCTCAGCTCAGATGGCCGAAGTATAAGGACAGTCGGGTTCTCAGGGTGGCCCGATCCCATCAAAGCTGATTTGACCTTGTCGCTAGAATGTCACGCCAGCTGGCAGGCGGGGTGTTTGGATTGGGTGTGATCTCATCGCTGATGTGAGCGATCAATAACACAATAATGATTTTACCCCTCATCACATGCCCCCCACTCCCTAGTCCAAAGTGTAATTTCGGATATAGGGAGTAGAATTCTAGAGCAATCTTATTTGGGGGATTCAAAAAGACGGGCAATGATTATCTCGTAAATGATGGACCGCTGTTTCATCATCATTTTCTGCCGTGGCTCGAGAAAAAGACGCCTAGTTTACCGCAAGCTGCGATTGTGGGAGCTCCACGTGGCGGGGTTCCTTTATTTCTGGCGTCCGTATCGGGATTTCTGGCATCTAGGGTTTTCTTTCTGAAACGCTTATTTAAAGAGGGCTGCGGCGGTGCTTGTTCTACAACGCCCCTTCATCCGTGTTACAGAGATTTTCTACTCCAACTCTAAGCCCTTGCTTGCCTGTTCGTGTCTTACCCCCGTTTAGCCAATATGAGTGGCCCGGGCGATGCTGTTTCTGAGATCACCCGGAGGATTTGGGTAGAATCCGCCGTCTTTATAGAGTTCCTGGGGATGTAGCCTTATGGGCGCCGAGGACCGAGGATCGGGTTTCAACCGAGCTGAACCGGGGAGTTTTCTTCTATGAGAGAGCTTGAGAGCAGGTCTCCGATTCCTTCTTCACCATTGATACAGGAGGTGATGAGGTTCTACAACATATGTCCAACGATGGTGGCCCCAAATAGTTGGCAAAATCTTGTTGGGTTTGTCTCGATGTGCAGTCGTGTTGGGGTGACTGCAACTCTTCCTTTGTTCCGCGTTTGCAACAACTTGGTCTCTGGAAGGAGCTCTGAGTGGCCCTATATTGGCCTCCGGAAGCCATTCAAGATGATTTTCGATAACCCTTCTTCTATAAAGGGGTGGAAGTCTCGATTTCTCATTGCCGAAGAAATATCGGCTCGGATTTTCCAAGAGGATGGGGCAATTATGTGAAGGACCCGAAGGCGCATTTGGATTTGAGCGATCAAGAGAAAAGGGATCTGGCTACCCTTCGCAGTGGTCAGGAGATATCGGCTAGCACTCTGCTAGCTGAGGATGCTCTCTTCGCCACTGGGATTAGTTCTGTCGACCCTCGGGGTAAGTGTATCTTTTTTCTATTTTATCACGATGGTCGGCTTGTTTGGGTATTCCCATTTGGTTGAATCATTTTTTGCATTTTCAGTCGAAAGATCGACGTTTGTGGGCCAGATGAGGAAGGAGTCAGGCAAGCGCCAAAGGGGCTCTAGCTCTGGGGACAAATACGGACCCGAGAAGAGGTCTCGTCCTTCTGGGTCTCGTTTGAAGGGGCCAAGAAAGATGGCACCAGTCACTGCTCTCCACCCCAATAAGGGAGGTAGCGGAAGCGCGAACCGTGGTCGACGAGCGCCCCCTACTGGAGGGGGGCAAAGTAGCAGAGGAAATCGTTGGGGAGAGCTCGAGGGAGCTTCGAGGTTTCTCCCCTCCAAATAGTAGTTGTATCAGACGATGTAGAGGAGACGTCACCGGCACGCCCAGCGATCCCTCCGATAGACGTCTTTCAGTCACCGGCGGTGGAGAGCCCATTGCGTATGGAGGAGACTTTTGCTCAGGTGGAGGGGTCAGAAGAGGCAGTGGCTGCTTCCGAAGCTCAAGTGGAGCTACCCGTCGAAAGGTTGGTGGAGGTCGTGCCTTCTCCCGCTGAAGGTCCCTCCTCCGCGGTCCCTAGGGACGTTGTGGAGGAGGTAGAAGCATCAGTGGAAGAAGAAGGAGAAGAACCATTGAATGAAGGGGATGCTCAGGCTAGGGCTCCCTCAATCGGGGTCGAAGTATCTGAGGCCTCGCAGGTTAGAGTTCTGGCGGAGGAATCCGAGCGGATGGCTTCTCAGGTCGGAGTTCCCCAAGCCAGTTCTTCGGCCACGAGCTCTTTTGTCCATAGCCCGGAGGTGGATGATATGATCACCGCCTTGATGAGGTCCGTTTTGTGCGTTGAGGGGAGTTCCTTGACGAACGAGCCCGCAGTCGGGGACATCATTGAGGCGGCTTTTGGTCAGCTCAGGGTACCGCAGGACGCTTTCCTCCTCCTCGAAATCAATAACACCACCCTCGTGATGATGTCTTCAAACTACATCTCTCGGGTAAGTTATTGTGCCGAGATCATAATCCTGATTGGTCGGTTGGGTCGTAGCTTTTGACTTCAGTTTTCCTTGTAGATTACCCTAGTCACAAGAGCACTGAACTAGCGTTTAAACTTGGCCAGTGGGGCCTGCGCCCATGCTAGGAAGGAGGCGGCCAACCTTCGGTTGAGGGTGGATTCGACCAGTCGGCTCTCCAGGGCTCTTGAGTCTACTAGGGTGGATCTTGAGAAGATGATCGAGTCCCGCCGAATTTCCACCGAGAGGGCCTCTCGATTTAAGGCACAAGTTAAAGAGCTTCGCGAACAGTCGAATAAGGCCTGCCTGGAGTTGTCTCAGATCAAGGCTAAACATGCTGAGGAATTTAGTGCCTTGCAACGGCATTTTGACAAGAGGTGGGACCAGCTGAGGGCTAATCATGTTGAGGAGAAAAATAATTTGAGCAGGAAGCTTGAGGAAGAGGAGCACAAGTGCCGGCAGCAGCGGGATCAACTTGCTGACCTAAAGAAGGAATTTGCCGATATGGAGAATCGGCTGAGATGGTGAAGTGAGCAGTTGCTCGGCTCACTGCTGATCTTGACCAGTCGCGGCGAGAAGTTGGGGACAACCAGTCTCGAATTAATGACCTTAGGGAGGGTCTTCGAGAAAACAAATTGGCAAAATTGCAGGCCTTGGAAAAGATCCAGGAAATGAACAATTAGATGGCTCGGCGGGAAGAAGAGGTACGACGTCTTCCTCTTTATTTGTTTTTCGATGTTTTTCCTTTGCTAGTAGACTCAAATATTCTGGTATTTCGCAGATGGGTAGAATTGGGCTCGAGGCATAGGAGCAGTTTAAAGCTTTAAGGGTGGAGTTGTCCGCGAGTCGCCGAATGAACCTCGAACTCCAAAATCAGCTTACTTCGGCTGTGGAGGAGTATAAAAATCCTGCGTAATTTTCTGAAGAACGTAGAGGGGCTTGTGCTGATGCATTTCGGTTCGGCGAAGAGGAGACTCGAGCAAAGATATCTCAGGTACATCCAAATGGGATTTGTCTTTTTTGGATGCCAACACTTTGATGCTCGTACCCCGGGGGCGAAGAAGAGGAATACGAGGACATCTCGGATGTCGATCTTGACGCTATTTTAGGCCCCAGTGAGGCGTGGCCTCTGAGGAATGTCCTCAATCTGCTGCCAAGGCATCCGAGGCTCCTCCTTCGGCATTTGAAGTGGGTGAAGCGAGTCGAGCCCCTTCGGAGATTGTCAAAGAGGTTCTTGGGACGGACCCAGATCTTGATTCTTGAGGGTTACTTGTGTATTTTTGTGTTCCAGATTTGTAACCTGGTCAAAATTTTTAATGAAATGGATCCTTTGACTCATGCTTGCTTGTCTTTTCTGGATGATCTTTTTGTCGCGGTTTTTCCAAACGGCGAACGAATCAATTCATGTTCCTGGATCGGTTTATCTCTCATGGATTGAGTGTCCTGTTCGTTCGGAGTTTAACCGATTAGCTTCGCCGGCGTAAGCTAGCTCGGTTGGAACTTAAGGAAATGTCTCGGTCGAGGCCGAGGCTTAGGCAGATAGGTCGATCTATCCAAAGTAAGACATTGGCTCGTTTGGCCGGGGCATAAAATGGTTCGGCACGATGTGACCAAAAATTGCGTGAGTATCCTGACTGGGGTCGAGATTTGGCAGATAACCCGGTCTATGAGAAATCGTTTCATTTTCTACCAGGGCTGACGAGGCGGACTTGTGATTCGTCGAAGGACCCTTTGTTTTTTGTGTGGGGCATTTATCCCGTTGGCTTTTCCAACGCGGGTCTTTTTGACGTGCAAGTTAAGGATTCGATCACCATTGGAGGGCGTCGTTTTCACAAGGCGATTTCCTAGACCCACTCGTATCTCAAGGACTGGCGGACGATTTTTGCATTTAAGACTCTTGATCCGATATCAGGGAAAATCTTTTGTCATGCGTCATGGTCTAGGAAATGCGCTCGGTGCACTTTGAAAAGCGTTCTTTCGTTCTGAAACTCCATGCGGCAGTATGGACAGGCGTTTTGAGTCCCGGGGCTTTCTGCTTTATTAGCTGCTCCCGGTATGTTTGCCTATAAAATGGGAGGAGCGGGCCTTGTTAGGCTATCTCCCAAGACTTTCTTTTCTGTGAGGGGTACGAGTTTCCATGGCGTCTGTTTCATTGAAGTTGGGAGTGGAGAGCTTGAGCCTTCCTTTTGAAGGTTGGTTCGTCCCAGATAGCTGGGGTGATGGAAAAGCTGTTGAAAAGCAGATAGTCTCAAGGAGGAATTCTTGGAGGTCATATGGAGAGCGCACGGGAGGCCTGCAGAGGTCATATGGGAAGCGCACGTGTACGCTTCCCGTATGGGCTTTGTCACCTACCGCGGGGGTTGTTGGAAACGCAAAGCACACGTATCCCCCATGATTTACATGAATCTCCCCTCCCCCTCAACTCTGTTCCTACATCTGAGGAATCTTTTTCCATGTGAAGAGGGAGTTGAGTGGTGTGTGGGTCTGCTGGTTCTATGCCTTTTATTGTTGGGCGACGGCTATCGGCCCAACATCCCACTTGGGGAGGAGGTATCCTCGGCATCGGCATCCACAGGTCTGTGCCCCATTTTGAATCTCTTAGTTCATCCGAGGGACCCGTGGGAGGCCGGCTTTGTTCTTTGAGATTAACCAGTGGCTTAACAGAGCATGTCTGGTTTCTCTGATTTCTGGGGTCAGATGTAAAGACGTCGTTTATCGACCGAAGCTACTCGACCGAGCCTTTTATTTTACTTGTAGTTCCCGTGCTTTGACGCACTTGTAACGCCTCTTAATAGGTTGTATTTCTCATCGATTAATGGAATAAAGAAAGTTTTTAACTCTTTCTTCTTGTGGCATCTGTCTCTTTTTCTAATGCGATTGTGTTGAGAGTTGTCACTCTCATTTTATGCTTTTTGGTCTGTAGCATAATCTATAAGTTCAGCATTTCTGTCACTTTATTTTTGTGAATATGTCGCTCAGTCCTATGTGGAGGAGAGAAGGCCTAGGCGGCTGCGTGAGTTCATGTAGTACGCATGGCCCTGTTTGAGGGATGAAGCGTGTATTTCTTTGAAAAGGGATAACTTATGCAATCTTGTTGGTAAGCGAAGAAAGGTTACCAACCTATGCGAAGCATAGCGGGACGTCTCAGTCACGTAGGGGTGTTCGAAAAATCACCCGAGGCTTTCAATAATAAGTGATGCATTCCGGCTCTGATCGAGGCTTTTGATAATAAGAGATGCACTCTGGTTCTGGCCGAGGCTTTTGATACGCACTTTGGCTTTGGCCGGGGCTTCCGATAATAAGAGATGCACTTCGGCTCTGGCTGAGGCTTTTGATGCGCACTTCGGCTTTGGCCGGGGCTTCTGATAATAAGAGATGCACTCCCGCTCTGGCCGAGGCTTTTGATGCGCACTTCGGCTTTGGTCGGGGCTTCCGATAATAAGAGATGCACTTCGGCTCTAGCCGAGGCTTTTGATGTGCACTTCGTCTTTGGCCGGGGCTTCTGATAATAAGAGATGCACTTCGGCTCTGGCCGAGGCTTTTGATGCGCACTTCGGCTTTGGCCAAGGCTTTCGCGCCATTTGCTCCGACTGGGGCTTGTAAGCTGCCCGAATTCGGCCAGAGGCTTTTGATGCACTTCGGCTCTGGCCGAGGCTTTCACGCTGTTTGGTCCGGCCGGGGCTTGTAAGCTGCCCGCATCTGGCCAAAGGATTGCAGATCACTTGGCTCCCAGCCATACTGGGAGTGCTCGGCCATACCGAGTCTTTGTGGAATAGGACTTGGCCCAACCGAGATACGGAGATTTCCTGCTCAAGGAGGCAGCTCGGTCGTGCCGAGAATTGGTAAGCAGCATCTATTTTTTATTATGACTCTTTAGAAAAATGATTGTAGCGATTATGCCGTGGTCCATAGAAACAAGATATCAATACTGTAAATGGGGCAAGTCTATAGAAAGCGTACCTTACTGATGGTATACGCGGAGATTGTCTGAATTCCATGTCTGAAGAATGGATTTTCCGTTTATATCCTGGAGCTTGTAGGTACTGGGCCCGATGACTTCCGTCACTTGCTGTTCGACTTCTTTACCATAACAATATTTAACAGTCAGCTAGGATAGTTTACCTTCCGAATGAAATTCGCCTTGATAAGCTTGTCGACTCTTTCCTCAATAGCCTTCTATCGCTCAGGGGCAAAGCTCCTTTTCTTCTGCTTAATGGGTCGGGACATCCCATCCACATTTAGACGGTGGACGAGAACATTTGGGCTGATCCCCGGCATATCAGAAGAGGACCAATCAAAGACATCAGCATTTTTTTTTGATTAACTCCTGCCGAGGCTTTTTCTTCCAGCTGTGATCCAATCTTTATGGTTTGGTTGGGCCGAGCTTCGCTCAGCGGTATTTTCTTTGGCTGACTCTCCTTGATGTTTGGCAAAATTATCCCAAGCAATCCGCTTGTTAACCTCGGGCAATTTGGACCGAAGGCTGGCGACGAAGCGTTGCCGAGCTATGTCTTGGCTTCCTCGAACTCTCCCATTCTCCTGTTCGGCTGGGAATTAGATGCAGGATGGAGACAGCAAGTATCAGGCTAGGTCTTTCAAAGATTGCATTGCAGGGCGACCGAAGCTTGGTCACCAGGAAATCTGTGAATAGTGGTGACACAGGGCCAAATTCCTGCCCGAACCGTTAAAGTCACGACTCCCTCTGGGTAATAACATTGCCGGTGAGCCCCATCAGGGTGGAGTCCACGGCTTGGAGATTTTTCATAAGCAGTTTCATTTTCGCAAACACATCGAGGTACAACGTATTGGCAGAGTCCCCACTATCAATGAGAATCCAGCTTATATCATAATTGTTTAGATTGAGAGATACAATCAACGCATCATCATGCGGAAATTATATTTTCTGGAGATCAACATTGGAGAAGGAGAGCCCATCAGTCCATGCTCTCTTTGGTGCTGAATCTTTTTCACCATCCCGGCCGATCCGACGGACTACCGACCACATCGATCACATTGATGGGGCCAACAACCGAGGGATTTGGAGGAGGAGGCTGCTGAGGATCGGGCTGGCGGTTACCCCCATTTCTCGGCTCGGGTGCTCCCCTGAATTGGTTCAGTCTGCCCCGCTGGATGAGCCTCTCGATTTCATTCTTCAGCTGCCAGCATTCTTCAGTGTCGTGGCCATGGTCCCGATGGTAACGGTAGTACTTGGTGGGGTCTCTCCGGGTCGCATCCCCTCGAAGAGGTGGCGGTCGAGGGACTTGACGCTCTATCTCCATGAGGATCTGCGCCCTTGGGGCAGTGAGCGGGGTGAACCGGTTGAACCTCCTAGGCGGGCTTCGGGTGCGGTTCCTTGGTGGTGGTGAGGGAACCCTTTGGCGGCAAGGTGGGCTTAGCTGACGGACAGACCGGTGTTTGTCTGAGCCCTTGGACTCCTTCTTTTTTGCCAGCTCGGCACGGGTAGTTCTCTATGATTCCTCGACTCTGGCATACTTGTCCGCCAGGGCCATCATGTTGGAGAGGTTCGGAGGGTAACTAACCTCCAACGCCAGGTAAAAGTCACTCTCCTTTAACACCTCGCTCGCTAGGGCTGATATGGCCATCTCATGGTTAAGGTGATCCACTTCCAGCATGGCCATGTTAAATCGACCGAGATAGTTCTTCAAGGATTCCCTCTCTCTTTGCTTAACCTCGGAGAGGGAATTAGATCTCCGCCGGTGACGGCGGCTGCTGACAATTTGGATGAAGAGGCGGCTCAGCTCGTCGAATGAACCAACGGAACCTGGTTTTAAGGCATTAAACCAAGTTCAGGCGAACCCTCTAAGGGTGGAGGGAAGGCGTGGCAGAGAATCGCATCTGATGCCCCATGGAACATCATGATCGATCGGAAACTACTGAGGTGGTCATTGGGATCGGAAGATCCGTGATAAGGCTCTATGGCGGGCAGCTTGACATGGGAGAGAATCACTTCCCCCATGATCTTCTTGGAGAAGGGAATGCCCTACTCCACCTTCGGCTGGGATGGAGGAGCTTGCTTGGCGGCGTCTAGTTCCCGACGCCATTCCTGATGCATCTCCTGCATTTGCTGCCTGATCCCTTCATCCAGAGTGGCAGGAGGGATCGGACAATGAGAAGACGGCAGTGGTGTTGAATCCTGAGAAGATATCGGGGAGGGAGAGCGAACCCATCTGGATCTAAGTGGGCTCTTCCCTCCAGCTCGTTGCAGCGTCGGTCTCATCTTTGCAGGCCGGCAACCGTGATCCGCCACCCCAAGCAGATCGAAAGAGGAGATTGCAAGCAGAGCGGGGGCAGCAGCCTCCTCGCGAAGCTAGGAGGTAGGATTGGCAGGGCCAGGGATTGCCTGGAATCCCTGGATCATCTGGGTCAATGCTTGAACCTGCTGAACCAGAGTGGTGAAATAGTCTAGGGTTACCGCCGTTGCTGGTGGGGAAGGAGTTTCGGCTGGTGGTGGTAGCGGAGATGCTACATCACTGACCAGATCAGGCCTTTGAGATACGGCCTGCCCCTAAGCCTCAGAGGTGGCTCTCTTCCGATTGGCCATTAGAGCATGCTTCTTCTGATTTTTTAGTCTTGTCTCCTAGATTACAAGTTTATGGGACTTGAGGCCCTTCCTCTAGCGCCAATCTGTTGCTGGGGAAATCCGTTCTCCGACTCGGGTGCACTTCCGGCTCCGGATCCGAACTCCGATCTCAACGTCCGGGGTGAAACCTGCAAAATGGTCCGCGCTAGCAGAGGATTTCCTTAGGGTTGCCCCTGCGAGGGACCCTCTGACGCCTAAGTCAGTGGAGATTCACAGTAAGCAGATGTGAGGAGAAGACTTTTCATAGAAGAATCTTCCCCCAAGCTCTCGATCGGAGCTCTAATGGAGTAATCGATTCTATTAAGCCAAGGGAAAGTATGGAAGTTTTTGTAGATTGATTTGTGCGTACCTTAGAGGTTGAAATGCCATGGTATTTATAGAGGATTACCTGACTCCCTGGGTGCATCATGGGGGTCGAAAGTTGTTATGATTTGGAATAAATTCGAATCGAGTTTATTATGAGATCGGTAGGATCTGTATCTTGTCAGTTAGAAGATCGACGGCTGGGAGAGCTGGCTGATGCCCGTGTCGTAGCACAACGATTAAAACACCTTAATTTCACTATTAGAATAGCGAGAGTAAGGGATTGATTCCACAGAGACTTTAGCGATTATCTTAAAATAAATTTATAAATTTAAATAAATAGATAACTAAGTAGATAATTAGTAGTGCAAATAATAAGATATGGTTTATCTTATTAGAGCATGGCTCGTACCCATAGATCACGGCCCGTCCTTTTTAAGAATAAATCAGTCTAAATTATTTTCACTTAAATAAAATTTAATAATAATTCAACATAAATAGAAATTTTATTTAATAACATCCAAGAGTGCATAGAAGAGTTTTATTTGCTAACATTAAGAAGGCAACAAAAAAAAAAAAAATTCTCCTAAATCGAACCGGGCTGAACCAAGCCAGAGACAAGCTGAACCAGGTGAAATTCCTTCATAGAAGCCTCCAAGTTACGAACTCTTCCTGGGAACAGAGCAACGGACATGCATCAGAACCTCCCAGGAAAACCTCCATGATCCCCAATCGCTCCTGGAACGCACAGAACAGAACAGCCGTTCTCCACGGAATAGAGCACACGATTGAGGAAGAACAGAGCTTCTCTCTTCGTCTCCATGGCTGGAACGAAGTCTCCACGGCTGGAACAAAGCGTCTGGGAACAGAGCACCTGGGAACAGAGCAGCACGCACGGAGCAGCACGAACGGAGCTTTCTCCTTCCTGCGGACTCCAATCCATGGACGAACACCCCCCCCCAAATTCTCCTCTTGTGCTATTTATAGAAGTCCGGACACGGCCTTGACACGGAGAAGCAATGATCCTGTAACAGAAACAACGCGGAGACAGAAACAACGCGGAGAAGCAGTGGCGCGGAGAAAATCTCGAATAAAATCAAAATTTCTTCAAGATGAATTTAATTCTTTCAATTTGATAACCTCATATCCAATTTATTCCTTAATTGGTGGAGAGAAAGATGAAATTGAAGAGGATACGAATAGGGAGAGAAACAGATAATTTCTGTTGAGAAGACGATGAAGTCGGCACTGGGTTTGCCGACTTTGCTTTAAAATTTGTGCTAAATCCTTATAAAATTAATTCCGAGCTCGTTTTAAGTCCGATTTGAGTGCCGTTTGTGTCATTAAATTTTTAAAATCGAGCTCTTCAAATTGATAAGGTTTTACTTAAAATATTATATAAAATATTAAAATATTAAATAATAATAGGTACATTGATTTATTAATTAATAGGTTTTGTGATAATTATTTATGCATTTATCACTCCTCCCAACTTGAATCTTACTCTTCCTCGAGCAAATAAAAAATTTAGAAATATGTACCAAGCTAGTCCAAGAATTGATAGTTATCTTATAGTTATTCTTAAAAATTTTTGGTTAGATCATAAGAGAGGTACTTCATTGGATTATTAAGCTTACCCATTTAGTGATAAAGTGTAGTCCATAAGAATTTATAAAAGTCTTCTTTCACCAACTTTTCACTTCTCTAATTAAGTCTTCTAACTTAATTTGGGTTGGGTGTAATGTCTTTTGTAATTTGGTTCCCTTATTATTTATTTATTTATTTATTTGTAAAGTCAGTGCAATGTCATAACCCTTTGCATTCTAATTAACCTTGTAGCGAGCTTTAGGCCAATGGCTCCCAAACCAATTAGTTTTAGGGCATTAGGTGTAAAACACCCCTTGGACTTACTTACTCGAGTCAAAACTTAGTTGCTTTTACATTCTCACCTTTTTACGCGAACAACATCACTTTCTTAGGTGACGGGGCCCGGTTACTCAGTGAAAGATATTAAGAACCTAATTTATTAACTTTAAGAGAGATTTTTTTTCTTTTTTTTTTTTTTTTTTTTTGAATGATATTTTCACCCATACCCTTATTAAGTAAATTGTACTATTAAGATCAGTGGTTAGGAGGGTCTGAAATTATTCTAAAAATTTTCTGGGCTAAACCCTACCTTTTATTAAGTTTTCTTAATAATTTATTCCTCAGTATTCAAAAAATAATCTAACCATTAATTCATTAATAGACTGCTTGATTCACTTCAAATCGAGACAAAATTTGGTACACACATCTGATTATAGTTTTACTCTAGGATTTACTTATTCTTTTTCCTCCCCCCAACTTAATTTCATTGTCCCTAATGGAAGAAAAATTAATTTCAAGGAAAGATACTACCTGGTAGAGTATTTGAAGTTGCATTGTTGCCATCTTCTTTCAATCTGCTTCTGTTGCTCTTCTCTGGTCATACTAAAAGAACATACTAAAAGAATAGAAAGTTAAAATAACTAATAAATTGGGTTGCCTCCCAAGAGCGCTAAGTTTAAAGTCTTCAGCCAGACTGTGCTACTCATTATGATAGTGTTGGGTTCACAAGAACAATTGATTCAACAACTTCTCCATCATTAATTTCTTCTATATATGGTTTCAAACGTTGGCCATTTACTTTGAATGTATTTTCTTGCTTGGGGTCTTTAAGCTCTATAGCTCCATGAGGAAATACTTGAGTTACTATAAAAGGTCAATTCCATCGTGAATGAAGAAAAGGTGTAATCTTGAATTGTAAAGCCATACTTTTTGATTTGGTTCAAAAATTTTTCTACTAATAAATTTGTCATGATATTCCTTGGTTCGTTCTTTATAAATTTTTGAGCTTTCATATGCATCATTTCGTAGCTCTTCTAACTCATTTAATTGGAGTTTCTTATTGACACCTGCATTTTTCAATCATAATTAAATTTCTTGATGGCCCAAAATGCATGGTGTTCTAATTCTACAGGTAAATGACAGGCTTTTCCAAATACGAGCCTGTAAGGAGACATTCCTATGGGAGTTTTAAATGCAGTACGATAAGCCCATAATGCATCATCCAAACGTTTTGACCAATCTTTCCTATCGGGTCTCACTGCTTTCTTAAGGATATGTTTAATTTCTCTATTTGATATTTCAACTTGGCCACTAGTTTGGGAATGATAAGGTGTAGCTACCTTATGAGTAATTCCATATTTGTTCATTAATCCTTCGAAGTGTCTATTCGTGAAATGTGTACCCCCATCACTAATTATAGCCCTTGGGCATCCAAAACGACTAAAGATATTATGCTGAATAAACTTGATTACAACTTTATGGTCATTAGTTCGAGTTGCCCTGGCTTCAATCCATTTTGACACATAATCAACTACCACTAGAATGTATTCGAATCCAAAAGAGGAAGGAAATGGGCCCATAAAATCAATACCCCATACATCAAAAATTTCTACAACCAAAATAGGGTTTAGGGGCATCATGTCTTTTCGAGATATATTTCCTGTTTGTTGACATTGGAGACAATTATGGCTAAATTCATGTGCATCTTTAAAAAGAGTTGGCCAATAAAACCCACTTTGTAGTACCTTTGCTGTAGTTTTCTTTCCACTAAAATGTCCTCCATAGGCAAGAGAATGGCAGAAGTTAAGTATACTTTTGAATTCACTCTCGGGAACACATCGCCTAATCACCTGATCTGAACAGTACTTTAATAATTCAGGGTCTTCCCAAAAGTAATATTTAACTTGTGAGAAAAATCTATCTTTTTCTTGTTTTATCCAGTGGGAAGGTACTTTTCCTGTTGCCAAATAATTCACAATGTGGGCAAACCAGGAAAGACTGCTATGGGAAATTAAAAATAATTGCTCATCAGGGAACTTATCTCTGATTATTTCTTTATTGTATTCCACTGAGATCCTAGAGATATGATCTGCTACCATATTTTTAGAACCCTTCTTATCTAAGATTTCTAGATCAAATTCTTGTAGTAGAAGGATCCATCTAATCAGTCTGGGTTTTGTATCCTTTTTTTGATATAAGATGCCTCAACACTGCATGATCTGAATAAACTAAAACCTTAGACCCTAACAGATATGATCTAAACTTTTCTAGGGCAAACACAACAGCTAGTAATTCTTTTTCAGTGCATCTAAAAGAGTTTTGCTAGCATAATAAATTACATGAGGTTCTCGATTGAGTTTCTGTCCTAGAACTGCCCCTACAGCATAATGAGAAGCATCACGCATGATTTCGAAAGGTATGGTCCAATCTGGGGGCTTGATAATTGGTGCAGTGATCAAAGCAGTTCGAAGGATGTTATAGGCTGTTAGACAATCTTCATCAAAATTAAAAGAACTATCTTTAGTCAACAAATTACACAATGGTCGAGAAATTTTATTGAAATCTTTAATGAAGTGTCTATAAAACCAGCATGACCAAGGAAAGATCGTACTTGTTTAATTGAAGTTGGGAGTGGTAACCTTGGCTTTATCAACCTCAATACCTCGCTCTGAAACAATGTGTCCAAGCACAATTCCCTCACGAACCATAAAATGGCTCTTCCCCAACTTAGGACAAAATTCATTTCCATACATCGTTTTAGTACCTTAGTCAAGTTCTCGAGGCAGCTATCAAATGATGCACTAAAAATTAAAAAATCATCCATAAATACTTCCAAAAATTGATCAATCATATCAGAAAATATGGCCAACATACATCGTTGAAACGTGGCTAGTGCATTACAAAGACCAAACGGCATGCGTCTAAAGGCAAATGTTCCAAAGGGACATGTGAAGGTGGTCTTTTCTTGATCTGCAGGAAATACTGGGACTTGATTGTATCCTGAATATCTATATAAGAAACAAAAGAAACTTTGTCCTGCTAGCCATTCTAGAATTTGATCGATAAAAGGCAAAGGAAAGTGGTCTTTCCTAGTCACGACATTCAATTTTCGATAATCTATACACACTCTCCAACTAGTTGATGTCCGAATAGGAATTGATTCACCCTTTTCATTTTTAATCATGGTAATACCTGATTTTTTAGGTACTACTTGGATTGGACTGACCCATTGGCTATCTGAAATTGGATAAATAATACCAGCATCAAGCCATTTTACTACTTCTTTCTTAACAACATCCCTCATGTTTGGATTTAGCCTTCATTGCATGTCTCTATGTGGTTTGGCTTCAATTTCACTATGAATGTGGTGCATGCAAACGGAAGGGTCAATTCCCTTAAGATCAGCTATTGTCTATCCAATTACCTCTTTATGTTCTTTAAGTACATCTACCAATTTTATCTTCTTGCTCGGAGGTTAGGGTAGATGCAATGATTACTGGAAGGGTGTCATTGGGTCTAAGGAATGAATATTTTAAGTCATCTGGAAGAGGTTTCAGCTCTAGTTGGGGTGGTTCTTCTAAGGATGGTATTAAAGGACTTAGTTTAGTTGGAAGTGGTTCATATTTTATAGTCCAAGGAGGGATGGTGTCGAACTTAGGTGGTTCTAATAACATGTTTATCTCTTTGGTATACTCATCAATATCAAAGTCATCTATTCCAAAATGTGTAAGATATGTTTGTAAAGGATCCGAATCAAGCAAACTTTAGAATTTCTTATCTACTACTTCCTCTATCATGTTTGCTTCATTTAAATCATACACAGGTGGTCCTTGGGAAGCATTAAAAATATTTAATCTCATCTTCTTGTTTCCAAAAGATACATCCATCACACCTGTTCTATAATTTATACATGCATTAGCGGTAGCTAGAAAAGGTCATCCAAGGATGACGGAAATTTGGTTAGGATTACCACTAGATTCTATATCTAACACAAGGAAGTCGAAAAGAAAATAGAATTCATCCACCTTTATTAATACATCTTTCAATATTCTATGAGGTTCTTTGACTGATCTATCTGCCAATTGTAGTGTTACTGTAGTGGGTTTCAATTCTCCAAATCCAAATAACTCATACACTGAACTTGGGAGAAGGTTTACACTTGCACCCAAATCTAATAATGCTTTCTTGATTGTGAAGCTTCCTATGACACACGATATAATCGGGGTACCAGGATCTTTTAGTTTGGGTGGGGTTATTTGCTGAACAACTGAGCTGACTTGCTCAGTCAAATGTATCTTTTTTGGTATTTAGTCTTGGCTTTCCATTTTTTTGTGCATAGATCCTTCAAAAATTTGGCATAAGCTGGAACTTGCTTGATAGCATCGAGAAGAGGTAAGTTTATTTGGACTTGCTTAAATAACTCCAGCATCTCATTCATTTTTATATTCTTCTTATCTGAAGGCAAAGGAGATTCTAAAGCACTAGGGAATGGGGATTTAGGTATGATTGCTTGATCATTGAATTCCTTTTCTTCTTCATTTCTTCTCTTTTCTGGTTTAGCCACTTCTAATTTCTGGGTTGGTTCAGGTGGGTTCAATGCTTTTCCACTTCTGAGAGTCATGACTGATTTAGCATGTTCTAGAAATTTGTTAGGACTATTAGAACCTTCAGCCATGAATTGTCCTTTCGGTTATCGATAGGTGTAGTAACCCGGTTTAGATGAACCAGGTTTGGTTCAGATGAACCAGGTTCTAGCCTGTTGGTTTTCCCTGGCTGACGCTTCGCTCCAGGTGAAGTGTTTAGTCTTCGAAAACTCCCGAACCGAGGCATCGCACAGGTGATTAAAAGGTGAAGGAGGAGGACTCCTTCCTTCATCCTGGCGCGCATCATTCTCAGGTATATCCCCCTGCCAGAGAGAGAGAGAGAGAGAGAGCCTGAGAGAGAGAAAGAGCTGGGAAGAGAGAGAGAGAGCGAGCCAGAGAGAGAGAGGGAGGGCCTGAGCGTTCGCCGGTGACCTCCACCGGCGCCGGACGTGCGTCCGGTGGAGGTCCGGTCGGCCTTGGTGGCCGGCCGTGCCGCTGGCATCGAGCGCACAGTGCGGAGAGAAAAAGAGAGAAAGAAAGGAGAGAGAGAAAATTAAGGAGAGAGAGAGAGGGGGAGGCCGGCCGCGGCGGCGGTCGGCTCTGGTCCGGCCAACGGCGGCCGGACGGCCCCAATTTGGTCGAAATCGACGTCGGCGCGGTGAATTTCATGCAGGAGCATGAGAGAGAAAGAGAGAGAGGGAGAGAAATTGAGAGAGAAAGGATGGGGAAGGAGGCCGGCCGTGCGGCGGCCGGCTCCGGCCCGGCCTGGCCGGGGCCGGATGGGATTAGGCCGGCGGCGGCCCTGGCCGCCGGCCGGATGGTGTCCCCTATTTCGGGCGAAACAGGGAGCAGGGGAGGAGGATTGGCCATGGGCCGGCTGGGCCGGCCAGGTCTGGGCCTATTGGGCCGTGCTGCGAGCAGTTTTGGGGCTAATTTTTGGGCCTCGTAACGGATTGAGATTAGCAAGAAAATTATATGGCTAGAATCTGGGTTAATTCTAGTTTCTTGGGGTATTTTTACTTCCCCAATTGGGTGTGTATAGTGGGAGATATTCAGCCCAAAGTTGGGCCCATGAACTAGTCTGGGTTGGGTCTTAAGGGTCATTTTATTAATTAGATTTCAGTGAATTAATTATGTACATTGATCCTGTAGGTGCCCAGACATCTGATTAGTTGGTGCATCATTTGGATTTTGCATGGGAGGTAAGTAAGACTATTATACAAATTTAATAATTATTTAATTAATAAATTGAGATATACAGTTTGCATGCATTTTTATAAATAAGAAGAAAATAGAAATTATCTGAATTGTCTATGTAGCATAGAACTGTGGATTACAAATGAACAATTATATGATTATAGTGATTGATAATATTGTAAGAAATGATTTATTGATGTATATGCCAGAAATGTGACCGCCTGTGCGATATGTTTATATTGAGGTGACTATATGCATTTCCTAGTACTGTGCAAACCACTGTGAGGTAATGTGAGATACAGATGCATGATGTAATTGTGATGAAAATGTTAAATAGATTTATATGGATCGCCGCGGATCTCCTTTACTATGGCCCCACACATTGTAGCTATGTTCTGTTATGATATGGCCACACACTGGAGATGTATTCTGTTATGATATGGCCCCACACATTGTAGACGTGTTCTGTTATGATATGGCCACACACACCGTAGAGTATGTTCTTTTGGTATGGCCCCACATGTCTTACAATGTGTTTGTTGATTTTCATATGGCCACATACATCGTAGAGTGTGTTCTGTTATGGTATGGCCCCACACATCGTACAATGTGTTCTGTTGATTTTATATGGCCACACATCTGGAGGATGTGCTCTGATTGAGGTATTGCAGGGCCGTGGGACACATAGGAAATCTATAATTACATAAACAGTGAGTTTGCTAGAATGCATATCCTGATGCTTATCGAATGTTCAATTTATGTTAAGTTGACAAAATGCATATGTTGATAGCATGTTAAATATAATTCAAGTATGATATGATTGTATAATAGGCTTACTTATTGAGTGTAAACTCATTAAACCTTCACAATGTTTTTCAGAGCCTCAGGGTTGATGATGGATATTCGGAGTTGATGGAGCTTCTAATAAATAAAATAAGAACCATTGCATTGGTGTAATCCTATTATGTTTGTGTGTAGGGCTTGTTGTAGCCCAACTTTATTAGCATGACTTGGGTGTAGGGTTTGAAACCCAAAACTTATAACTATCATTTGTATTATGGTTGGTTTTCATATTTATTGCCCTATTTGAATCGTATATCAAGATTTTTAAGACGCCTTGCGTGCCCGGCACGCGGCGGGTTGTCACCCTAGCCCAATATTTGGGTCTGGGGTGACAGCTTTAGTGGTATCAGAGCCTAGGTTATTGACCTTAGGATCACATACATGATGACACCCTAGGCAAACAAATAGGTTGACATTGAGACAATTATCACTTTATATGAATTTCAAACCTATGTTTTGGGAGCCTGATATGAAAAGTTTGATCATGATTTTTATAATAACTAATTTATCAGGAGATAGTAATGGCTCGCACTAGGAGCCAACAAAATGATGAGGGCTCCCAGGTTGGAAATGTTGGTCAACCAGGAGGTCAGGATGCTACTGGAGGTGCTGCCCCTGTCAACCCTGTTGGGACTGATCATCAGCGACTCCAGACCGAGATGCTTCAGGTTCTATCGGGTATGGCACAGTCGATGCGGGACATGCAACAACAAATTCATCAGGCTTTATCCTCTCAGTCTGCCATTCCTGCTCCGCAGACTCAGCCTACTCCCACTGTTCCGCAGAGTCAGCCTACCCCTATTGTCCCGCAGACGCAGCCTGCTTCCACTATGCCACAGACTCTATTTGTCCCTCCTGCTCCACAAATTCAGTCCACTGTACCTACTACTCATTTCACACCATTGACCCAGCCTACTCCACCTCAACCCTGGGTAGGGATTGGCCGTAGCTTTGCAGATTTCAAGAAGTTTGCCCCTGCTCCTTTCTCTGGTTCTAGCAACCCTATTGATGCTGAGAGATGGGTGTGAGATATGGAGAAGGCTTTTATGGCCCATGGTAGCCAGGAGTTGGCGCGGATCAGATTTGCTACTTATCTTCTCCAGGGGGAGGCTTATGACTGGTGGCTAGTTGAGGAGCAGCGTCGGGGTGGTCAGTTTATTTCTTGGGAAGAGTTTAAGGAGGTATTCTTTGACAAGTATTTTCCCAGGAGTGTACAAAGGAGGATGGAATCAGAATTTCTTAAGTTGGAGCAAAGGAATCTTTCTGTGGCCCAATATGAAGCTGAGTTCACCAGATTGGCCCGCTTTGCTCCAAGTATTGTGACAAATGAAATGGCCAAGATCACCAGATTTACAGAGGGGCTGCGACCCAGACTGATGCAGGCAGTCAATGCATTTGAGCTTCATTCCTATAGTGCTGTGGTGAATAAGGCTTTGGTAATTGAGAGAGATATGAATACAGTTCAGAGGGATTGGGAGCAGCAGAGAAGAAAAAGGGGCCTATTGCGGGCCAACCCCCAACCCAGGTCAGGAAGAGAGGTGCGCAGCAGGCCCCAGCAGGACAGAGGAATAGAGAGACACGTTGCCTTCGCTGTGGGAGTTTTCACCCAGGAAGGCCTTGCCGTGGTGTGTCAGGTGCCTGCTACCTCTGCGAGGACTGATCACAAAATGGCTACCTGTCCCCTTCAGAAGACTCAGCAGCCCTCTTCTAGTCAAGGGTTGATTCAGCAGCAGCAGCAGCCACAGAGGACCCAGGGTAGAGTCTTCAACCTCACTCAGCAGGATGCTGCCGCTTCTAATTCTGTGGTGATAGGTAAACCATTTAAATACATACCTAGTATAATACCCTTTTCTAGCGCAATGTATTGGTAATTACTAGAGCATTAGATTAAATGTTAAATCTTTGATGTTAAAACAAAATTTACTTATATCCAGGAATGATTAAAGTTGGCACTGCGTATGCTCAAACACTTATTGACCCGGGTGCCACGCATTCATTTATATCTGACACCTATCTTAGCAAGAATACATCATTGACACCTGAATCTCTAGACCATGAGTTGCTCATTGCCTTTCCAAATGGTGATATTATGAAAGTTGGCACAGTATGCAAATCCTGCTTGATTATCATTGAGGATATGAGATTATATGCTGATCTTTTTGTCCTTCCATTGAAATTCTTTGATGTTATCCTTGGCATGGATTGGTTAGCCTCCTATCATGCTTCAGTAGACTGTTTCAGGAAGATTGTCAATTTCAAAATTCCAAATCATCTGAATTCAGTTTTACTGGGGGTCAGTCACATCTAGCCTCTGTGTTCATTTCAGCGCTACAGGCTGGAAAGTATTTATTGAGTGGTGGTCAAGGATTCCTTGCTGTTGTTAAGGATCTTCAAAAGGAGGAGACCAAGTTGGAGGATATTCCTGTAGCTCGAGAATTTCCTGATGTTTTCCTAATGAATTGACTGATTGCCCCCAGATCGGGAGGTTGAATTCTCCATTGACTTAATTCCTGGAACTGGGCCTATATCCAAGGCTCCTTACCGCATGGCCCCGGCTGAGTTAAAAGAATTGAAAGATCAGTTGCAGGAGCTCCTAGATCGGGGATTTATCAGACCCAGTGTTTTCCCTTGGGGTGCTCCAGTTCTATTTGTTAAGAAGAGGATGGCAGTCTCCGGCTATGCATTGATTACCGGGAAATTAATAAGGTAACAGTGCGGAACAGATACCCTTTGCCGAGGATTGATGACTTGTTTGATCAACTCCAAGGAGCCCGAGTATTCTCGAAGATTGATCTCAGGTCAGGTTACCATCAGCTTAAAGTCAAGGAGGGAGATGTGCCTAAAACAGCATTCAGAACCAGATATGGCCATTACAAATTTTTAGTGATGCCATTTGGATTGACTAATTCCCCGGCACATTCATGGACTTGATGAATAGAATCTTTAAGCCATATTTGGATCAGTTTGTGGTGGTCTTCATTGATGATATTTTGATCTATTCTAAGAGTCACAGGGAGCATGAGGATCACTTAGGATGGTGCTGCAATTCTTAGGGAGAAGAGGCTCTATGCCAAGTTGCAGAAGTGTAAATTTTGGTTGGACCAAGTATCTTTCTTGGGTCATATAATCTCTATTGACGGCATTTCTGTGGACCCAAAAAAGATTGATGCTATTATTAGCTGGTGCAGACCTTCCAATGTGGCGGAAGTCAGAAGTTTCTTGGGACTTGCTGGGTATTACCATAAATTTGTGGAAGACTTCTCTAGCATTGCTCTACCTCTAACTCGCTTAACCCAGAAGCGAGTAAAGTTTGATTGGACAAAGGAGTGCGAGAAAAGTTTCCAGGAGTTAAAGCAACGATTAGTGTCAGCTCCCATCCTTGTTCTTCCGTCAGGATCTGAGGGTTTTACACTTTATACTGATGCCTCTCGAAGAGGATTGGGATGCGTTCTGATGCAGAGTGGAAAGGTGATAGCTTATGCCTCCAGACAACTGAAGCCTTATGAGCAGAATTATCCTACTCATGATCTGGAATTAGCTGCAGTGGTTTTTGCTTTAAAGATTTGGCGGCATTATCTCTATGGGGTGTCGTGTGATGTGTATACAGACCATAAGAGTCTAAATATATCTTCACACAGAAGGAGCTCAATTTGAGGCAGAGGAGGTGGTTGGAGCTTCTGAAGGACTATGATCTGAATCTGCATTATCATCCTGGGAAGGCTAATGTTGTGGCTGATGCCTTGAGTAGGAAGACCTCTTCTGAGTTAGCTGCTATGCTTACCTCCAGCCTCACATTCTGAAGGACCTCGAGAGGTGGGAGATTGGACTGAGAGTACAGCAGTCTGATGGACTTGTTGCTGCACTTATTCTTCAGCCGACTCTTGTTGACAAAATTAAGTCCTCCCAGATGGAAGATCCAGATCTTCAAAGAATTAAGGTTGCTGTTCAGTCAGGAGTTCAGAGTGGATTTTATGTAATGGATGATGGATCCCTGAGATTTGAAGGCAGACTTTGTGTACCTAGCAATGAGGAGTTGAAAGCCGAGATTTTGAGGGAGGCTCACTACTCTCCCTATACTGTTCATCCAGGTGGTACTAAAATGTATAGAGACTTAAAGGAGAATTTTTGGTGGAAAGGTATGAAGAGGGAGATTGCTCAGTTTGTGGCCAAGTGCTTGGTATGTCAGCGAGTGAAGGCCGAACACCAAAGGCCTGCGGGACCCCTTCAGTCTCTGATGATTCCTCAGTGGAAATGGGAAAAGATTACTATGGATTTTGTGACTGGTTTGCCCAAAACTCCCAGGAGTAATGATGCAGTTTGGGTTATTGTGGACAGACTGACAAAATCAGCCCACTTTCTACCTTTCAGAGTTGGAGTCTCGAGTGATAGATTGGCTAGCATGTATATTGAGCAGATCGTGAGACTTTATGGTGTTCCTGTCTCTATTGTATCTGACCGGGATACCAGATTTGTATCACAGTTTTGGAAGAGCCTTCATAAGGCCTTGGGAACCAAATTAAACTTTAGCATAGCTTATCATCCCCAGTCTGATGGACAGTCAGAGAGGACCATAGATTCTGGAGGACATGTTGCGAGCCTGTGTGATGGACTTGGGTGGGGCTTGGGATAATCACTTACCTTTGGTGGAATTTGCATATAATAATAGTTACCAAGCCAGTATCCACATGGCTCCATTTGAGGCCTTGTATGGTAGGAGGTGCAGATCTCCTTTATGTTGGGATGATGTGGGGGAAAGAAAATTGCTAGGCCTGAGCTGATCCAGCAGACAGTAGATAAGGTGCATTTGATCAGGGAGCGTCTTCGTACAGCTCAGAGCAGGCAGAAAAGTTATGCTGATGTCAGAAGAAGGGAGTTAGAATTTCAGGTTGGGGATCATGTATTCTTAAGGGTATCACCAACCAAGGATGTGATGAGATTTGGGGTTAGAGGAAAGCTTAGTCCATGCTATATTGGACCTTTTGAGATCTTGAGCAGAGTTGGGGGGTTGCATACAGCTTAGCACTGCCTCCGATTTTATCTGGTGTTCACAATGTATTCCATGTATCTATGTTGAGGAAGTATGTTTCAGACCCCAGTCATGTTATAGCTTATGAGCCTATTCAGTTGAGGAAGGATTTATCATATGAGGAACATCCTATGCGTATCGTGGACCGCAAAGATCAGGTACTGAGGCGGCGTACCATTCCCTATGTCAAGATACAATGGAGTAATCATTCTGAGAGGGAGGCTACTTGGGAACTGGAGGAAGAGATGAAAACAAAGTATCCCAATTATTTGAAGGTAATTTATCTATCTTAGATTGTTGACTTTTGAGATTTATAGTATACCAATTTCGAGGCCGAAATTTTTATAAGGAGGGGAGGATGTAGTAACCCGGTTTAGATGAACCAGGTTTGGTTCAGATGAACCAGGTTCTAGCCTGTTGGTTTTCCCTGGCTGACGCTTCGCTCCAGGTGAAGCGTTTAGTCTTCGGGAACTCCCGAACCGAGGCATCGCACAGGTGATTAAAAGGTGAAGGAGGAGGACTCCTTCCTTCATCTGGCGCGCATCATTCTCAGGTATGTCCCCCTGCCCAAGAGAGAGAGAGAGAGAGCCTGAGAGAGAGAAAGAGCCGGGAGAGAGAGAGAGAGAGCTGAGAGAGAGAAAGAGCCGGAAGAGAGAGAGAGAGAGAGGGAGGGCCTGAGCGTTCGCCGGTGACCTCCACCGGCACCGGATGTGCATCCGGTGGAGGTCCGGCCGGCCTTGGTGGCCGGTCGTGCCGCCGGCACCGAGCGCACAGTGCGGAGAGAAAAAGAGAGAAAGAGAGGAGAGAGAGAAAATTAAGGAGAGAGAGAGAGGGGAGGCCGGCCGCGGCGGTGGCCAGCTCTGGTCCGGCCAACGGCGGCCGGACCGGCCCCAATTTGGTCGAAATCGCCGGCACGGTGAATTTCATGCGGGAGCAAGAAGAGAGAAGAGAGAGAGGGAGAGAAATTGAGAGAGAAAGGATGGGGAAGGAGGCCGGCCGCGGCGGCGGCCGGCTCCGGCCCGGCCTTCGGTGGCTGGGCCAGATGGGATTAGGCCGGCAGCGGCCCTGGTCGCCGGTCGGATGGTGTCCCATGTTTCGGGCGAAACAGGGGAGCAGGGGGAGAAGGATTGGCCATGGGCGGCTGGGCCGGCCTGGTCTGGGCCTATTGGGCCGTGCTGCGAGCAGTTTTGGGGCTGATTTTTGGGCCCCGTAACGGGTCAAGATTAGCAAGAAAATTATATAGCTAGAATCTGGGTTAATTCTAGTTTCTTGGGGTATTTTTACTTTCCCAATTGGGTGTGTATAATGGGAGATATTCGAGCCCAAAGTTGGGCCCGTGAACTAGTCTGGGTAGGGTCTTAAGGGTCATTTTATTAATTAGATTTCAGTGAATTAATTATGTACATTGATCCTGTAGGTGCCCAGACATCTGATTAGTTGGTGCATCATTTGGATTTTGCGAGAGGTAAGTAAGACTATTATGCAAATTTAATAATTGTTTAATTAATAAATTGAGTATATACAGTTTGCATGCATTTTTATAAATAAGAAGAAAATAGAAATTATCTGAATTGTCTATGTAGCTTGGAACTGTGGATTACAAATGAACAATTATATGATTATAGTGATTGGTAATATTGTAAGAAATGATTTATTGATGTATATGCCAGAAATGTGACTGCCTGTGCGATATGTTTATATTGAGGTGACTATATGCATTTCCTAGTACTGTGCAAACCACTGTGAAGTAATGTGAGATACAGATGCATGATGTAATTGTGATGAAAATTAAATAGATTTATATGGGTCATCATAGCTCTCCTTTACTATGGCCCCACACATTGTAGCTGTGTTCTGTTATGATATGGCCACACACACTGGAGATGTATTCTGTTATGATATGGCCCCACACATTGTAGACGTGTTCTGTTATGATATGGCCATACACACCGTAGAGTGTGTTCTGTTTGGTATGGCCCCACATGTCTTACAATGTGTTCTGTTGATTTTTATATGGCCACATACATCGTAGAGTGTGTTCTGTTATGGTATGGTCCCACACATCGTACAATGTATTCTGTTGATTTTATATGGCCACATCTGGAGGATGTGCTCTGATTGAGGTATTGCAGGGCCATGGGACACATAGGAAATCTATAATTACATAAACAGTGAGTTTGCTAGAATGCATATCCTGATGCTTATCGAATGTTCAATTTATGTTAAGTTGACAAGATACATATGTTGATGGCATGTTAAATATAATTCAAGTATGATATGATTGTATAATAGGCTTACTTACTGAGTGTAAACTCATTAAACCTTCACAATGTTTTTCAGAGCCTCAGGTTGATGATGGAAATTCGGAGTTGATGGAGCTTCTAATAAATAAAATAAGAACCATTGTATTGGTGTAATCCTATTATGTTGTGTGTAGGGCTTGTTGTAGCCCAACTTTATTAGCATGACTTGGATGTAGGGTTTGATACCCAAAACTTATAACTATCATTTGTATTATGGTTGGTTTTCATATTTATTGCCCCATTTGAATCGTATATCAAGATTTTTAAGACGCCTTGCGTGCCCGGCACGTGGCGGGTTGTCACCCTAGCCCAATATTTGGGTCTGGGGCGTGACAATATGCTAACTAAGTAACTTACCCTCCTCCCTTCTACTGAATGCTGTGGCTAATTGACCTATCTGAGTTTCTAGTTTTGCAATAGATTGTGTGTGGGAGTGAAGGATTTGAGTATTCATTTCTACCCCTTTCAATGCTTGTAACACTTTGTCTTCGAAAGTAGGATGATTATTCGGTGGAGGTTGTGGGATGTTTGGGTATTGTGAATATGGCATGCTTCTAAAATTGGTTTCTTGATAATTAGGTTTGATTGATGAATTGGCTATAGGTTGAGATTTCCAAGAAAATTTGGATGATTTCGCCAGCCAGGATTGTAAGTATTTGCAAATGGATCATTTCCTGTTCTATGAGCTAATCGGGTTTGGGCTTGGTGGGCTTGCTCTTGAACAAGTTCAGGAAATTGGTATGCAGCTGGACATTCACCTATAGAATGGGTTGGACTCAAACAAATTATGCAGACCTCATATAATTGAGTAGATGGGGAAGAGATGTTTCCAACTTGTAGAATCCGATCAAGTTTATGGGATAATTCATCTACCTTAGTATAGATATCTGTAGAATGACCTATTTCATATATTCCACCTCTTTTAGGTCCTATGGGAGGGTCTCGACGAGCAACTGACATGTGATGTAATGAATTCTCACTCAATGTCTTAAAGATTTGCCAAGCTTCATGTTCATTTTTTAACATAAATGTCCCACCACATGAAGCATCAACCATCTGCTGGTGCTTTTCTGATAAACCATCATAAAAGCACTTAACCAATTGTCATTTAGGTATGGCATGATGTGGACATTTTCTAATCAGTTCTTTGAATCTCTCCCATGTCTTATGGAACATTTCTCCATCTGTCTGGGAAAAACTTGTTATGGCTTTTTTAATTTGATTCGTTTTTCCTATAGGAAAATATTTCTTAAGAAATTCTCTCTGAAGATGATCCCAAGTTGAAATTATAACAGTGTCTAATGAATTTAACCAATACTTGGCTTTATCTTTTAGGGAAAAAGGGAATAACTTAAGCCTAAGTGCATCATCAGAGAAATTTTGAATCTTGACAGTTGAGCAAATTTCCAAGAATTCATCTAAGTGTTTGTAGGGATCCTCATTTGTAAGTCCATAGAAAGATGGTAACATTTGGATTACACTTGACTTGATTTCGTATTGGACAGCCTCTACTGGAGGCATTTGAATGCAGGGAGAGTAGGTATACCTTGAAGGAGTGAAATACTCTTTTAACTATCGTGGTTGATTATTTTCGTTATTAGGATCCATAATTCTGAGTCTGTTTGCTCTAATAGTTCTTTCTATCTCAGGATCTAAGGGTATAAGGTTGGGTTGCAACGATCGACGACCAAGCATACACCCTACCAATGACTCTAAAGAAAAACATTTTTTTTAATAGAAGAAAAAGAGGGAGATTCTAAAGAAAATATCCTAAAAAATTCCTAGAACTAAGAGGAATGAATAATTTAATTAGGGTTTAATAATTCTTAGCAATCAAGTTAACAAAGATTAGACTCCCTACTATAAGTTTACCCTAGATCTAGACAGCTCCTAACTTCCAAGACCGCCTTGGAGCCCTCCAAGGAAAAAATTAGTTGATTAACTAGCCAGTTGAGGATAAGATCAGTTGAGTCCCCCCGTTGCTTACTAGGTAAGCGAACGGAAGCAATTAAGTAACCACTTTCCTTTCCTTTTCTAGACACCAGTTAAGCGGTCAATCTTGACCCGATCCAACTCTTTTGGGTGCCTTGTCCTATTGAGCTCGAGTTCCTTAGGGGCTGACGTCTAGTTAATTTTAGAGTTAAAGATTTGGGTTAATGTAGAATGAAGGATGTGGTTTGTGAGCTAAGGAGGGTGATGGAATCCCCACCTTATCTTGATTAGGGGTTTGTGTCCTTAAAGTTAATTATGAAAATGCTATGCAATAATCAGATGTCCAGCTCTTAAAATTATCAAACAAAATTAATCTAATTATTTATTTTTTAAAAAAGATTTTTGTGATTAGGTTTCTAATTTCCTAATAAATTATGAGATGTCAATAGAAGAATTTTGAGTTTTGCAGAAAACAAATCCACCTAAGTCAATCTAAGCCTAGAAATAAAATAATTATTTTTTATATATTTATTTTTATTTTATATAATCTTTTTTTTATTAATTATGTTTTATGGAAGGTGTCTTACAGTTTTTCTTTCAGGTTTTTTTTAAAGTAAGTTAATTAAAAGAAAATTTTCATTAGGTTAAAAGTGGATTTGTAACAAGAAGAAAAGTAATATTTTTTTATGTGTTAAAAAGAAAATATGCAATTCTAACAATTAAGAAAATAAATAAAGAGACAATAACTATTTAAAAATTAAGAAAAAATTAATCTAATTTTTTATATATTTTTATATTTTTTAATTTTTATAATTAATTTTTTTTAAAATAACACACTTAAGTCCCCGACAATGGCGCCAAAAATCTGATGCGTGTCGTAGCGCAACGATTAAAACACCTTAATTTCACTGTTAGAATAACGAGAGTAAGGGATCGATTCCACAGGACTTTAGCGATTATCTTGAAATAAATTTATAAATTTAAATAAATAGATAACTAAGTAGATAATTAGTAGTGTAAAATAATAAGATATGGTTTATCTTATTAGAGCACGGCTCGTACCCGTAGATCACGGCCCGTCCCTTTTAAGAATAAATTGGTCTAAATTATTTTTTACTTAAATAAAATTTAATAATAATTCAACAAAAATAGAAATTTTATTTTAATGACATCCAAGAGTGCATAGAAGAGTTTTATTTGCTAACATTAAGAAGGCAACAAAAAAATAATAAATTCTTCTAAATCGAACCGGGCTGAACCAAGCCAGAGACAAGCTGAACCAGGTGAAATTCCTTCACAGAAGCCAAGTTACGAACTCTTCCTGGGAAGAGAGCAACAGACATGCATCGGAACCTCCCAGGAAAACCTCCACGATCTCCAATCGCTCCTAGGATGCGCAGAACAGAACAGCCGATCTCCATGGAATAGAGCACACGATTGAGGAAGAACAGTGCTGCTCTCCTCTTCTCTATGGCTGGAACGAAGTCTTCATGGCTGGAACAAAGCGTCTGGGAACAGAGCACCTGGGAACAGAGCAGCACGCACGGAGCAATACGAACGGAGCTTTCTCCTTCCTGCGGACTCCAATCCACGGACGAACACCCTCCCAAATTCTCCTCTTGTGCTATTTATAGAAGTCCGGATGCGGTCTTGGTGCGGAGAAGCAATGATGTAACAGAAACAATGCGGAGACAAAACAACACAGAGAAGCAGCGGCACGGAGAAAATCTCAGATAAAATCAAAATTCTTTCCAGATGAATTTAATTCTTTCAATTTGATAACCTCCTATCTAATTTATTCCTTAATTGGTAGAGAGAAAGATGGAATTTGAAGAGGAGACGAATTGGGAGAGAAACAGATAATTTCTTTTGAGAAGACGCTGAAATCGGCACTAGGTTTGCCGACTTTGCTTTAAAATTCGTGCTAAATCCTTATAAAATTAATTTCAAGCTCGTTTTAAGTCTGATTCAAGTGCCGTTGTGTCATTAAATTCCTAAAATTGAGCTCTTCAAATTAATAAGGTTTTACTTAAAATATTATATAAATATTAAATATTAAATAATAATAGGTACGTTGATTTATTAATTAATAGGTTTTGTGTATTATTTATATGTTATCACTTGAGAGTAAGGGATCGACAGGACTTTAGCGATTATCTTGAAATAAATTTATAAATTTAAATAAATAGATAACTAAGTAGATAATAGTAGTGCAAAATAATAAGATATGGTTTATCTTATTAGAGCACGGCTCGTACCCGTAGATCACGGCCCGTCCCTTTTAAGAATAAATTAGTCTAAATTATTTTCACTTAAATAAAATTTAATAATAATTCAACATAAATAAAATTTTATTTTAATGACATCCAAGAGTGCATAGAAGAGTTTTATTTGCTAACATTAAGAAGGCAACAAAAAAATAATAAATACTCCTAAATCGAATAGGGCTGAACCAAGCCAGAGACAAGCTGAACCAGGTGAAATTCCTTCACAGAAACCTCCAAGTTACGAACTCTTCCTGGGAACAGAGCAATGGACATGCATCAGAACCTCCCCGGAAAACCTCCACGATCCCCAATTGCTCCTGGGACGCGCAGAACAAAACAGCCGATCTCCACAAAATAGAGCACACGATTGAGGAAGAACAGAGCTTCTCTCCTCTTCTCCATGCTGGAACGAAGTCTCCACGGCTGGAACGAAGCGTCTGGGAATAGAGCACCTAGGAACAGAGCAGCACGCACGGAGCAGCACGAACAGAGCTTTCTCCTTCCTACAGACTCTAATCCACGAACGAACACCCCCCCCCCCCCAAATTCTCCTCTTGTGCTATTTATAGAAGTCCAAACGCGGCCTTGATGCGGAGAAGCAATGATAAACAACACGGAGACAGAAACAATGCGGAGAAGCAGCGGCGCAGAGAAAATCTCGGATAAAATCAAAATTCCTTCAAATGAATTTAATTCTTTCAATTTGATAACCTCCTATCCAATTTATTCCTTAATTGGTGGAGAGAAAGATGGAATTTGAAGAGGACACGAATCGGGAGAGAAACAGATAATTTCTGTTGAGAAGACGATGAAGTCGGCACTGGGTTTGCCGACTTTGCTTTTAAAATTCATGCTAAATCCTTATAAAATTAATTTTGAGCTCGTTTTAAGTCCGATTCGAGTGCCGTTTGCATCATTAAATTTCTAAAATCGAGCTCTTCAAATTGATAAGGTTTTACTTAAAATATTATATAAAATATTAAAATATTAAATAATAATAGGTATGTTGATTTATTAATTAATAGGTTTTGTGATAATTATTTATGCGTTTATCAGATCCTACAATTGCGTAGGCTCTAGGCCACTCCTGGGTATGATTCTTCGTTTGGAATCTTGTTCAGTTTAGCAAATAGGGACTCTCCCGTACTGGATTTCGTAGAGATATTTTGAATACCGTGTTTGGCCTGGATGAGGAATAGCTTGGTTTTTCGAAGTATAAAATAGATCGGCTCGAATGTCCGAGGAATAAGGATGGCTCGGCTCGACCGAAGAATAAGGATGGCGCGGCTCAGATGGCCGAAGCATAAGGGTAGCTCGGGTTACCGAGGAATAAGGATAGCTCGGCTCAGATAGCCGAAGCATAAGGATAGCTCAGCTCAGATGGCCGAAGTATAAGGACAGCTCGGCTCAGATGGCCGAAGTATAAGGACAGTTCGGGTTCTCAGGATGGCCCGACCCCATCAAAGCTGATTTGACCTTGTTGCTAGAATGTCATGCCAGCTGACAGGCAGGGTGTTTGGATTGGGTGTGATCTCATCACTGATGTGAGCAATCAATAACACAATGATAATTTTACCCCTTATCACTCCTTATTGTTGGCCTAGCAAAGTTGGACACAGTATTCCATGGGAGAGCTATCCAAGAGCAAGAAAAAGCAAACCAGAGCTCACCAGTTATTCAAATGTGGGTCTAGGAATGGCACTGAACATAGTGTTGAGTTTGGGCTCCCTTCCTATATGGAAAAAATGCCCAAATGTATAAGCCCACTTTGTATCACACTTGTCTAAGTGGTGAGTCTGATTTCGTAAGAATCCCTAATCAGTGATGAGTCTGATTAGGTAAGAATATAACTTAGTAAAAATCCCTAATCAATGGTGAGTCTATTAGGGTGATATTAGGGTTAATTTTTTGAGAGAGAGGAGAGAGCTGCCATTCGAGAGAGAAGAGAAGAAGAAACCCTTCCCGCACATACTCAGAGCAGCCATCTTAAAATCGCTACTGCAGATTGGTTCACCGTTGGATCAGGTTGAAATTTTGAAGCAGGTTTAAGACATCCAGTTCTTCATTCTAAACGGTTGGATTGGTGAAACAATGTCTAAGGTGTGAGAAACTTAGGTCAGATAATAGCTCTATTTTGGGGTTTGTTAAACTTCTTGGTTCTCTATTGTAAGCTTCTTAGCTTTATTGTTTGGTTGGCTGTGAGCACTCATTTGTGTTCTTGTTTGAGACTCTTTTGTACCCTTATTTGATCATAGTGGAGCTATTTCTTTGGTCTGGACGACCCGTAGTTTTTACCCTTTCTTTGAGGGGTTTTTTACGTTAAAAATCTTGGTGTCTCTTGTGTGTTTGTGATATTCAATTGCTCCATATTTTGTTATTGCTCCTCATAGATTCTTGCAAGTTGGGGGAATATATCCGCTGCATATTGTGATTTGTTATTACTGTGTTGTTGTTTCCCTATCAGAGTGGTATCAGAGCCCTTTGGTTTGGGGCTATTTGACTTGCTTGAATGATGGAGGCAAATACAAATAAGATAGTTTGTTTGAATGGCACTAATTATCATTTGTGGAAGGGCAAAATGAAGGATTTGCTATTTGTGAAGAATTTGCATCTTCCTGTGTTTGCTACTAAGAAGCCGGATTCCAAGTCTGATGAGAAATGGGAATTTGAACATCAGCAGGTTTATGGTTTTATTCGGCAGTATGTAGAAGATAATGTTTATAATCACATTGCTAATGAGGCACATGCTAGAACCTATGGGAGAAGATTGAATCATTGTATGCCTCTAAATCAGGGAATAATAAATTATATTTGTTAAATTCTCTGATGAATTTGAGGTACAAGGAGGGAACTTCTATTTTAGATCACTTGAATGAATTTCAAGGGCTCCTAGATTAATTATCAAGAATGGGTATCAAGTTTGATGATGAAGTATTGGGACTATGGCTACTGAATACTTTACCAGAGTCTTGGAAGACATTTTGGGTTTCAATTACAAACTCAGTCCCTAATGGTATTGTTATTTTGCAAATGGCAAAGGGTGGTGCTCTTAATGAGGAGATAAGAAGGAAGGCACATGGTACTTCATCTCAGTCCGAGGTGCTTGTCACTGAAAATAGGGAGAGAAGTCAGAGAAAAGAACCAAAGGGTGGTAGAGAGAAGAGCAAAGCAAGTCTAAGTTAAGATACAAGAATGTGGAGTGCCATTATTGTCACAAATAGGGCACATACAGAAGATTTATTTTCTGAGAAAAAGGGAGAACAAAAGCAAGAAGGGTAAGCAGAAAGAGAAGGATCGTGATGATGATGATGATCGTGTTACCACTGCTACCGGTGATGATCTTATTATTCTCCATAACCATGAGTCAGTTAATCTTGTATCAGATGAGAGCATGTAGATAATTGATAGTGGCGCTACACTACATGTTACACCAAGGAAGGAGTTCTTCACGTCTTACACTTCTGGTGACTTTGGAGTGTTAAAGATGGGTAATGATGGTGTGTCTAAGGTGATTGGTGTTGGTGATGTTTGCCTGCAAACCAAGATGGGAATGCAGCTGCTGCTTCGAAGAGTCAAACATGCTCTGGATGTTTGCTTTAATTTGATTTCTGTGCAGATGCTTGATGATGGTGGTTATAATAATCACTTTGGTTCTAGAAAGTGGAAACTCACCAAAGGTAACTTGGTTATGGCTAGAGGGAGAAAATTTCTAAACTATATTGGACAAAAGCTTTGGTTACTAAAGACAGTGTGAATGTCATGGATATGAAGGCATCTTTGTGGCACCGAAGGCTTAATCATATCAGTGAAAAGGGCTAAACTGCTTAGCTAAAAAGGATGTGCTTCTAGAATTGAAGAGTGCAAAGTTGGAGAAGTATTTTCATTGCATGGCTGATAAATAAAACAGAGTATCCTTTAAGAAGCATCCTCCCTCAAGGAAGTTAGAGTTGCTTGAATTGATGCATTCTGATGTTTGTGGTCCATTGAAGGTAAAATCCTTTAGTGGTACACTTTATTTTGTTACCTTTATTGATGATTATTCCAGGAAACTATGGGTCTATGCATTGAAGACAAAAGACCAGGTGTTGGAGAAGTTCGAACATTTTCAGGCTTTAGTTGAGAGGCAGTCAGGCAAGAAGCTGAAATGTATTCGTACTGACAATGGTGGTTAGTATTGTGAACCCTTTGATGTCTATTGCAAGCAGCAGGGTATTGCACATGAAAAGACTCCTAAAACTCCTCAGCTGAATGGTTTAGCAAAAGGATAAATAGGACATTGATTGAGAGAGTGAGGTGTATGCTCTCTGAAGCAAAATTGCCCAAACACTTTTGGGGTGAGGCACTGTACACGGCAGTGCATGTTATTAATCTTAGTCCTACAGTTGCTTTGGACAGTGAGGCGCCAGACAAAATTTGGTTTGGCAAGAATGTCAGATATGATCATTTGCGAGTCTTCGGTTGCAAGGCATTTGTGCATGTTCCAAAGGATGAGAGATCCAAGTTGGATGCTAAGACGAGACAGTGCATCTTTATAGGTTATGGTCAAGATGAATTTGGTTACAGGTTTTATGATCCTATTGAGAAAAAGCTTATTAGAAGTCGTGATGTGGAGTTCATGGAAGACCAAACCATTGAAGACATTGATAAGGTGGAGAAGACTACACCCGAAAAAGGTAATAAGCTGATTGATGTTGATCCATTTTGGTTGCCTGTTCACAATCTAGATAATGCTAAAAGTAGTGTTCAACAAGATGAGCAACATGATTATGTTGATGATCAATAGCTTGGAGATGAGTTAGATGTTTCAACTAATGATGCTGAAGAGGAACATGAGATGTCACAAGATGATAATCTTAGTTATGCTCCTGAACCACCTCAAAGTCAACTCAAAAGGTCTAATAGGCAGAGACAACCATCTATAAGGTATTCATCTGATGAGTATGTGACCTTGACTGATGGGGGAGAACCTAAGTGTTTTGAAGAGGCCATTGAGAGTGAAGAAAAACAAAAGTGGTTGGATGCAATGCGAGATGAGATGCAATCTTTGCATGACAATCACACTTATCATTTGGTGAAGTTGCTTAAAGGCAAGAGGACCTTGGAAAATAGGTGGATTTATAGGGTAAAACATGATAGTAATGCTGCATCTTCAAGGTATAAAGCCAGATTAGTGGTAAAAGGCTTCAGACAGAGGAAGGGTGTTGATTTTAATGAGATTTTCTCACATGTGGTGAAATGTCTTCTATTAGAACCGTGTTGAGTTTGGCTGCTACTCTTGATTTGGAGGTAGAGCAAATGGATGTGAAAACTGCTTTCCTTCATGATGATTTGGAGGAAGAGATTTACATGAAGCAACCTGATGGCTTTCAAGTTGAAGGTAAGGAAAACTATGTGTGTAGGCTAAGAAAGAGCCTATACGGTTTAAAGCAGGCTCCGAGGCAATGGTATAAGAAGTTTGAGTCTGTCATATGTGAGCAAGGCTACAAGAAGACTACTTCTGACCATTGTGTCTTTGTTAAAAGTTTTCTGATGATGACTTCATTATCCTGTTATTGTATGTTGATGACATGCTTATTGTTAGAAAAAATGTTTCTAGGATTGACAGGTTAAAGAAGCAGTTGGGCAAGTCATTTGCAATGAAGACATGGGAGCTGCTAAGCAGATTCTTGGTATAAGAATCATGCGTGATAGAATGGAGAAGAAACTTTAGCTGTCACAGGAACACTATATTGAAATTGTGCTGCAAAGATTCTAGATTGAAAATGCTAAGGCTGTAAGCACTCCTCTTGCTACTCATTTTAAGCTGAGTGCTAAACAAAGTCCTTCAAATGAAGTTGAGAAATTAGATATGGAACGGGTTCCTTATGCTTCTGCTGTGGGTAGTTTGATGTATGCAATGGTGTGCACAAGATCAAACATAGCACATGCTGTTGGTACTGTCAGTAGATTTCTGTCAAACCCAGGTAGAGAGCATTGAAATGCAGTGAAATGGATTTTAAGGTATCTTCATGGTACAACTAGTATGAGGCTTTGTTTTGGAGGTGATGAGCCTACAATGGTGGGGTACTCAGACTCAGATATGGCTAGAGACATTGATTCCAAAAAGTCCACTTCGGGTTATATGATTAAATTTGCAGGGGGAGCTGTGGCTTGGAGTCTAAGTTGCAGAGGTGTGTAGCATTATTAACTACAGAGGCAGAGTTCATTGCCATTACTGAAGTATGTAAGGAGTTGCTATGGATGAAGAAATTCTTACAGGAGCTAGGCTTTGTTCAGAACCAATATCTGTTGTTTGTTGATAGTCAAAGTGCTATCCATCTTGGTAAGAATCCAACTTTCTATTCAAGGTCCAAACATATTGATGTGAGGTATCATTGGATACATGATGTTTTGGATGCTAAACTGTTGGAGTTGGCTAAAATTCATACTGATAATAATGGCGCTGATATGATGACTAAAGCATTACCAAGAGGGAAGTTTGAAACTTGTTGTGAGATCGCCAGTTTGGCGGTTATCTCTACATAGTTGTGAGGGGGAGATATGTTGGGTTTGGGCTCCCTTTCTATGTGGAGAAAAGGCCCAAATGTGTAAGCTCACTTTATGTCATACTTGTCTAAGTGGTGAGTCTGATTTGGTAAGAATCCCTAATCAGTGATGAGTCTGATTAGGTAAGAGTCCATCTTGGTAAGAATCCCTAATCAATGGTGAGTCTGATTAGGTAAGAATCCAACTTAGTAAGAATCCCTAATCAATGGCGAGTCTATTAGGGTGATATTAGGGCTAATTTTTTGAGAGAGAGGAGAGAGCCGCCATTCGAGAGAGAAGAAAAGAAGAAGCCCTTCCCGTACATACTCAGAGTAGCCATCTTAAAATTGCTACTGCAAATTCGTTCACCGTTGGATCGGGCTAAAATTTTGACAGTAGGTTCGGGACATCTAGTTCTTCGTTCTGAATAGTTGGATAGGTGAAACAAAGTCTGAGGTGCGAGAAACTCAGGTAGGACAGTAGCTCTATTTTGGGGTTTGTTAAACTTCTTGGTTCTCTATTGTAAGCTTCTTAGCTTTATTGTTTGGTTGGCTATGAGCACTTATTTGTGTTCTTGTTTGAGACTCTTTTGTACCTTTATTTGATCATAGTGGAGCTATTTCTTTGGTCTGGATGACCCGTGGTTTTTACCCTTGCTTTGAGGGGTTTTTCACGTTAAAAATCTTGGTGTCTCTTGTGTGTTTGTGATATTCAATTGCTGTCATACTTTTGTTATTGCTCTTCATAGATTTTTGCAAGTTGGGGGAATATATCTGCTGCATATTGTGATTTGTTATTACTGTGTTATTGTTTCCCATCACGTAAACCTTGTTTTGGTGCAAAGAGGAGGATGGAGTGGAGAATTAACAAACGATGCAATGCTCTTTATTTTAAATCCAAAGTGGACTTGGCCAACCTTTTTGGCCTCTTTATTGGTGCAGGCATCTTCTAGCTCCATTTTAAAGCGCCATAAAGTGTTCTTTCCGACTTCCAATAGCCATGGGTTTTGCTCTTGAGGGTATGCTTAAGCTAGCCTAAGCTCCGACTACTGTGTTTCCCAACAGGACCTAGTTATTACAATTGATAACTATCAAACCCTCATTGATCTGCACGAGATCCTTGGCCATATGGTGCTAGCCGTGCAGAATCTTGACCATGCGGAATGCTTTGGTGCACAGCACTGGCCGTGGTCGCGCGGTGCTGGCTGCGCAAGATTCTCTGGCGCGCGGCGCTGGCCAAGCTAGGCTGTAGCCATGCGGGGATCTGGCATGTGCGGCGCTGGCCGTGTAGGCACCTGGTGCTCGCACCATGGCTGCACGGGACTAGGCTACGTGTGGCATCTGGTTGGTCGGCGTGCATAGGACATGGGCTCAGTCTGCAATGCTGTTCAGATTTTCAGAACCCCTGGGGTGACAGTTGGCTGAAGGCCCCTCCAGTATATTGAGAGGAGGTACTTCGCAGGATGTTCCATGGCAAGGATGGGCTCGGACTTGGCCATGACACCGGAAGGGCGTGGCCATGGCAAATCTTGTGTCGGCAAGGTACGTTGTCCAAGGAGTCCTACGTGGCAATGGTCGAACCATGACGTAGCAATGGCTGGCCTATGCTCGGAGCATAGGCGCAACGACATGGATGGGTGCATGCCAAGAGACCGTGGTCACGCACAAGTTGGCGAATGCTCTTCGACTAAGGATTCGACCCACCCAGTCAGATGATGAACATGACCGTTGGGAACATTCGTGGTTGGTCAAAGGCTTAGGCAGAAAAACAGTTGCCTGCAAGGGGAAGTTCGGATGGTTCCAAGAACTTCCTTGTCCATGTGGCTGTCGGTTAGGATTGCCTAAGACTCAGGCCGAGTGGTTCCAAGAAGTTTGAAAAACTTTTCAGCAGTTAGGAGAACTATTCACTGCAAATCTGTATGTAGCACCAATGCCTTCGGGCAAAGGACACATACAGTTTGGTGAGACCATTGGGGCGGGTCTTTGTGTGTGCTTGTACTTTCGAAAAATTCAATAAAGAAGTTTATCTTTACTTCTATCTTGATAAGGGAAGGCTGGCTGGATTGGGGGATCTAGCGCCGCACAAGGTCTTTAGCGAGGAAAAAAAAATTAAGTCCACCTATTAACCCAATGACAATGGTATCGGAGCTCGGTTATAGGCTCTTTGAAGATTTTCTTTTGGGAGAATTGTTGCATTGATGCCGGCGGGATGTAGCAACATGGAGGCTTTGAGGAAAAAAATGGCCCGGTTGGAGGCAATTATCGGGTTGCCTCAGATAGACCAAGCGTCTCTTTTATGGGCACAAGTTAAAGCTTGTCAAACAACTTTAATGATGCTGCAGGAGTCACTGGCGGCTGCATAACTTCATATGGATGAGGCGGTGTCGGATATCTGACTGATCAAATCGGTAGTGCAAACCCATCCTCAGGGTGATGGAGAGATCAAAATGAAGGTCCCTGACCCACATTCCTACAATGGCACTCGGAGTACCAAGGAGCTGGAGAATTTTCTTTGGGACATGGAGAAGTACTTTAAGGCTGCTCGTGTTTCGAAGGGAGAGAAAGTTTCCATCACTTGCATGTATCTTGCGGGTGATGCGAAACTCTGATGGCGGACTCGGATCAATGATCCCGGCCGACCTGAGATTCACACTTGGGAGGCCCTGAAGCAAGAATTGAAGAATCAATTCCTTCCCTACAGCACCGCTTGGGTTGCCAAGGATGCCCTAAGGTAGTGTTTAATTCATAAAAAGCTATCCCTGGATAAGTGTACAGGATAGCATTTATCCAGGGGATAGCTCAAGAGATAGCCACCTTTTTTAAATAACAGCTTTGCCATCAAGGGATAACTCTAGTTATTCATGGGATCCCTAGGAAATAAGTTCAGGGGATAACCCATGGTTAAACATGGGTTATCTCCTCTACCTAAACTTTTTCAGAGTTATCCCCTGTACTTATAGCTTTTAGGGATAAAGGGGGATATCCCCTTATCCCCTATTTCAAACACAGCCTAAAGAAACTGAAGCAAGATGGCAACATAAGGGACTTCGTGAAGGTGTTCAGTTCCCTCATGTTGGACATCAAGGATATGTCAGAGGTAGATAAGTTGTTCAACTTATATATGGTCTCCAACCGTAGGCTCAATTGAAGTTGCGGAGACAAGGGGTGACAAACTTGTCTACCGCATTGGCTGCTGCGGAAAGATTGGTGGACATCCGAATAATCAAGTCCTCTTTCAATCCTTCCAAAAAGTCTCATCCCACCAACAAGTTTTCTAAGAAGACTTCAAAACAGAAAGTTGTTGGCGAAAAGAAAACAAAGGACTTTGGGAAGGCAAAATTGAAGGCCAAGGAAGATGGCTCTTCATCAAAGGACAAAGGAAACCCCCATCCAGGTTGCTATATTTGCAATGGCCCTCGTTGTGCAAAAAATTGTCCAAAGCAAGGAAAACTGAATGTTCTCGTTGCTGGTGTCTCAAATGAGAGCAATTCAGATCAGGAAGGCCCTGAACATGTTGATACTCTTCAAGTGCTTGGCATCCTTCGAGCCAAGGAAGCAACAACGGATCAACCCCGATTTATGTTTGTCCAGATTGGAATCATGGGTGTTGACCCAATTGATGATTTTGATGATTAACAAAACTATGTGAGTATAATTTTTGAAGGCTCTAATGATTTTGATTTAGTGTTTCAGCCAATAAGACTATTGAAAGATCAAAATCAAGTGGTACAATGTGTTCTGGATCGAATCTAATGTCTAGGTAAGAATTGCAGACATTAGAGTCGACTCCGAGAATCACAGAGCCGACTCCGAAACTGGCACGGCCATTAGAGTCGACTCCGAGACTGTGAGAGTCGACTCTCACAGACGGAGCAGAAAGTCGATTTTTCTGGCTCCAACCTAGAGTCGACTCCGGGTAAGTTAGAGTCGACTCCGGAAAAGCATCTTGTCGACCCCAGAAAAGCCAGAGACGACTCCGGAAATAACATTTTAAATCACCTCGAGCTAGAGCCGACTCCAGAAAAGTTAGAGTCGACTCCAACCCACCTGGAACAAAAAACAAAGTTGCCAGATCAGCTCTAACGGTAACTTTTCTATTTTTACTCATTTCTAACGGATATATTTTGATAGAAGGTACACTCCAACGGATAGTTTTATTCAAAAAGGGTGTAAAAGAAATCTATAAAATGGGGAGTCTATTGTTCAAAAAGACGAGACGAAAAGAAAAAAAAAAAAGAGAAGAAACAATCCGAAAATCTGAGATAGACAAATCCCATTCGAAAATCTGAGAGCTTGAATCTTGAAAGGAAAACCTTCTAGCTCAAATCCACTCCACTCCAAAAGCTCAAGAGGAATCCAAGGCATTCAAATCAAGTTTTTGTGGATTTCCCAACTTGGAGAAAGAAGTTCAGATTCTTGCTTTTCAACTCTTCTCAACTGCTTCTGTTGGCCCAGATGGCAACCCAAGAGGGGGGGGTGAATTGGGTTCTTAAAAAATTTAAGACTTTTAAGCAATTTAAACTGAGATGTGCAAGTGAAAGGATTAACTAATAAGCAAAGCACAAACACAAGTATATGAGAGATAGAGAAGAGACAATTAGACACGGCAAACACAAGATATTTTTATAGTGGTTCGGTGCAACCAACACCTACGTCCACTCCCAAGACTCACTTGGGTCCACACTATAATCTCTCTAGATTACAGCCGAGTTGTTTTCCAAGTTCACAACTCAAACTTGTTGTTTTTCCGGGATCACAACGAACCCAGCCGATTTTACACGGGCTCACCGGCACCAAACCCTAACACAAGCTAAACCTAGCTTGTACCGAGGTTTAACAACCTCCTCTAGTTTAATCCCTCAGATTAAACTAGATTCAACCAAATAAAATGAGTTTTAATTACAAGCAGCTCCTTTTTGAGCAGATATTTCAAAATAAAAATTGAGTTTAGAAAAGCCTGAATATATAAAGCTTGAGAGCTGGCTTGGCTTCTTTGGATTCCTTCCTTCAACTCCTCTTGATGTTGAATCAGGCCTCGGCACCGATTCTCCACAGATTTGAGCTTTGGAGTTGGGTTGAAGCTTTTTCTCCCTTTTCTTTGAATGTGGAAGATCTTTGATTTGCTCTTGAAAGTGTTGGGATCTCCTCTTGAATCTTTTGTAGAAGGTGGCTCTGGAGTGCACGAATCTTACTTTTGGATTTCACTCCTTTTGAATCTTTCTTCTTAAACAAAACGATTTTTCTAATAACACTCTGTTTTTCCCTCTTTTGAATTTCTTACTGAATGATTCTCAATATAGATCTTCTCTCTTCTTTCTTTGTTGAATGGCTCCTCTATTTATAGATTCTGAAACAATATAGCCGTTAGAAACAAAGAAAAATAACCGTTATTCAAAAATATATCCGTTGGAGCTGATGTGTCAACTCAAAAAATTTCCGCCCAGAATTCGGGGAGTCGGCTCGGGACTGTGCGAGTCGGCTCGAGCAGTCGAATCCAGAACGCACCAAAAAATGAGTTTTCAGGGGTCGACTCGTGAAAATCTGGGAGTCGACTCTTGACTTCCAGGAGTCGACTCGCGAAAAGCTGGGAGTCGACTCGAGAAGCACTCAAAAATGAGTCTTTCTGCCGTCTGAGTCGAGTCGGCTCGCTCAGTCACGAGTCGGCTCGAGAAAGTTCAGGAGTCGACTCGGAAACTCTCGAGTCGGCTCGGGACTGATACAAAAATCAGAAAACATTCTGATTTGCTTTGAAAATCATCCCAACCAACTTTGAATTATAAATTTGACTTAGATAATGTTGTTTTAACAGTAAAGCTCAATTTCAAAGCATTCTCATTAAGTCATTGATCTTTAAAAGATTGATATATAAATCATATTTGAATTCATAAGTATAGCTCAATGAAACATATATTCAATTGATTCAAGAAACTCATTATATTTTTAATAGTTCATAGTTTCCAATTTGAAATTGAATATTTCATTAGTTAACTTAACATTGTCATATCCTTTTAGAGAGTAAAGCAATGTCTTTTGGAAATCATCAAAATCAATAAGTTGGGTAATTGTGTTACAATAATTTCTCAACAATCTCCCCCTTTTTGATGATGACAAAAATATTGAGTTTGTTCATGATTGATTGGTGAATTAACTTTGTTTTCATAGTTAAGTTTAGGCTCCCCCTCAATGAGGTAGCTCCCCCTATGAAACTTAATTAACTAACCCATTGTTTATCACAATCATAGACAATCATAAAACTATAAAATTCTCCCCCTTTTTTGTTATCAACAAAAAGATAGATAAACATTCATTTATATTTCATTGACATAAGGAAATAGAGAATTCATTTCATTCAAAGAGTCTAGTACATCAAATTATATCAAAATGTAATACAAGCTTATGGAGTCAAATTTAAACTAACTTAGATTCATCAAAGTTCAAAACATTCATATTAGAGCAAAATTTCCTAGGTACAATCTAGGAAGGAAATTTAGAGATGCAACTAAGATAAGTATTAAGATCATTTGACACGCTTGAATATCAAACTTTTTAAGTGTCCAATCATCTCCATGATATCATCCTTTTGAGATTTGCTAAAATCATTCATGGTTACTTGAATTTGATCAACTGCTGCATCAATGTCTCTTCGTAACTGATTGGTTCTATCAAGATATACATTGGATCCATCGGCTATCCCTTGAAGTCTTTCAAAGATATTCTTAAGCTCGGCATTTAGAGAATCCACATGAGTACCAATAGAGAATGAAAATGAGTCAAGCCTTGAAATGATGTTTTCCTTTAATTCTTTAAAGTCTTCTCTTAATTGACCAATCTCTTCTTTTCTTTGATCATCAAACTCAGCAAACATAGATCTAAGTTGACATAGCTGCTCATCTGAAAATCTCACAGAAGTAGATGAAGCTTGAGGTGGAGGAGAATAATGCATGCTAGGTCCAGCCTCAGATGGTCCAGCAACAGAAGGTCCAGCCTCGACCTCAGCTCCAATGTCCTCAACTCTGTCCTCAGCAGCTCTAATATCATCTTGACCTTTTCTTATCCAATTTCCATTAACTTTCTTGAAGCCCATACGGTGAATAGTGGCCAGTGAATAGTAGTCTGTATGTCTCAAATTTTTCTTGGGCTCACTATCACTAAATTCAATTCCTTGGCTTCTGAATAACTGAGTTAAGATCATGCCATAGGGAAGACAAGATTTCCTCTTGCTTCCACAGTCAGCCATGTACCATAAAATCATGATGGGTAAGTTGATGGGCCTGCCTGAAACTACAGCATCCATGACAAATATATCCCTCTCAGATAAGTAGTCAAACCGACCTGTCTTAGGGAATAGAATTCTGCTGCAGATGTTGTGTAGCAATCTTAAGTCCAATGGCAGCTGACTGGCGAAAACTTCTTCAAATCCCTCAAAGTTTCTATTCAATAATCTGGTGAGGGCAGGAGATCTATCCTCTGGTTCAAAGGTGGAGGGTCCTGATAGGGGTAAGTCCAATAGCTTAGAAAGAATGATGGCAGAGACATTCAAACAAACTCCTCTGACAGTACTGACCAATCCATTGTCTCCTCTAGATAAATTTCTATAAAACTCTTTCACCAGTGCAGGGTATGTAGGACAGTCTAGGGAGCATATTTTCTCAAATCCCATTTCTCTCAACTGTGAACCTACAAGTAATCCTTCTCTCTCAAACAAATCGAAATCAAACTTCCTTCCAGTGGTAATGATTCTACTTGCAAACAGGTCTACCTGAGGAGTAGAGGCAGTAGGAGCAGGTGCATCATCCGAAGAAGAAGCAGTCGAAGACTCCGGAGTCGGCTCGCGAACGGGTTGACGCACGGTTCTTTTCCTCTTCATCCCGGCGCGGCTACTGCTCGCTCCACGGGTTTTGGGGGCCATAGATTCAAGGTGGAATGATTGTTCAAGGTTTTTGGAAGATTTTGGAAAGTTTGAAAGGTTTTGGAGGGTTTTGAGAAAGGTTTGGAAAAATTAGAAACGAACGATGGGTCGGCTCGTGCCCTAAATAAGCGATTTGGGACCACGTCGAGTCGACTCGCGCATTTCCTCGAGTCGGCTCGCCTAATCACAGAGAAAAATCTCGAACTCGAGTCGACTCGCTCATACCAGGAGTCGGCTCCCGAGTTTCAGAAAAACTCGAGTCGACTCCGGTACACACCGAGTCGGCTCGGAGACCATTTCAAAAAAAAATTGAAAATTTTCTGAAAGTTTGAAATGATTCCGGATTTGATTTTGTGTACGATTCATAATCATTGAATCTTGATAAATCATTTTGATATGAATTCTAGACACTATTTCCTTGAGATTTTGAGGAATTGAAAGAATTCTAGATGCATTTCCTTAAGTATTTCAAAAATTTATTCGAAAGGATTACAAATTCCTAATTCTCCTCTAAGATATTCAAATCTTTCTTCACTTAGGGGTTTTGTTAAGATGTCAGCTAATTGTTCTTCAGTGTTTACATAATCTAAACAGATTTCATCATTAGCTACATGTTCTCTTATAAAGTGATATCTAATTTCTATGTGTTTTGT